>CM053792.1:731836142-732386142 GCA_028749045.1 Cupressus sempervirens | reverse complement strand
GATAGATAACTTATTATTTCAAGAAGATGAGATTTTTCTATCAACACTATAGAATTCACTTAGCATTGATTACTAGCAATTTAATTCCATGTATCTACTAGAAAATGGTAGATCAAAACATAAATCCAAGAAAAGATATATGTGGATAGTCTCTATAATAAATTTGATGTATATTCACTCATTATTATTTCAAACTTGTATTATAATTTGAAGTTGGGTGTGAGAAATCACAAAAAAGTTGTGTGGGTACAACTCTACATCATTGTTATATAAAAATGACAAGCTATTTAGTTGTTGGGAGCTATATCCAAAGTTTTTCATATTGTCTCTTTCATACTAGTATCCCTTGAACTAGGGGCTATGTATATTTATTTTTGTAATGCAATTTTAACTATGATAATTTACTAATAAAAAAGTCACAAATCTATTCATTACTATATAGATTATACTTTAAATTATAAATGAGACATTTATATCAATTTATTGATCTAAACACAGCTTTAACAAATACAAATAAAAGCCATTAAGGTAAAATAGATATTTAAATTCATTTTTGGTATATGATTGAGATCTTAATCAATAAAATTTGCATAGAATGTAGACAAAATAAAAGTGGATATAAAATTTTTACTATTTCATATTTCAAATTTTATGACATGTGCAATAATAGTTTAGTCATTAATACTTTAATGTAGTTTGGCATTTTATCTATTGCATTAAAATGTAAAATTTTGAAAAAAAGAGACAAAACATGCAATTTTCACATATTGTTTTCAATATGAAGAAAATTTTAAATAAATACACATGATACTTTTCTAGTTCTTTAAAATATAAGTCTAATATTTATGTTTATTTTTAAACTCTATTTAATGATTGGCTAATCTAATGGGAAGATTTAATTCAATTATATTATTACTTTGGTAGTCACTAATAAGAATGTGTTTTTGATTAAAGAAAAGTGGGTTTCATAGGGACCTAGAATAACATAATATTATCAATAATGAAAAATTAGAAAAAAATAAACCCACAACGATAGGAAAGCTACAAAGTAGAATAAAAAAAGGATCATAGTAGGAGAAAAAATACCATACCTAGACACAACTAACCTAAAGATTCAAGTGTGTCATAAATCTCCACTCTGAGAAAGTACATCTCTTAGGATACCTTGTTCAAATCTTGGATCTCTTAGCCCATCAGGATTATTATTTTCTCTTTGTGTTGGCTTTATGCTCCTAAAGCTTTGGAGTCCCCTCTCTTTCCTTTGTCACCATTTTCCAATTTCACAAATAACATACCTTGTTGGGAGTTTTACAAATTCTTTGCCATGGGCCCCATAGAAGTAGCAACTGTCTTCACAATTTTGTCCATATGATCCTTGATGGTATTTTAAGTTTCTCTAATCTTTCTAATTTTACCCTCTAGATTCTTTAACTTCTTTTCATTGGCCCTCTTTTCCTTCTCCATTAGCTTCATTATTGTCTTAAATCCCTTAACCATTGAAGAATTCTTCCTCATTGTAAAATGCTTTTAGGTTCCCCTTTGGCTTCCATCTTACTTGTAACTTCCCTAATCATAAGAATGGAGTACTTTAATTAATAAAATATTTATTTTGTAATTTTGAAATGGTCCACTATACCATTGTTCACAATGGCCAATTTATCATTGAAAAATCCGTGTCCATTTTAAAGTAATGATTTTCATTTTTAGATTATAGTACAAAAATATGGACCAAATATGAGGAATAGAGAGATCATTGCTATGTGAGTGGTCGATAATACATCTCAAATATACAACTTTAGAGACTTTCTTCCTGATGATGATAATCATTCTTTAGCATATATAGATCTCACTTATAGTATTGATTGACATTTTAAGGAGATCTTTGGATAATTGAACTTGGGTATTCTTACATGTGATCATGTTCTTAAGCCATCCATTCCTTCTTCTTCTACTCATATTGTATTTACTAGTATTCCTGATGATGCTTTCATTCATACAACCATGGGTTTAGGTGAATTAGTACATCAATTGTATGAGATCACTTTATCTCTAGAGGGGACTCTTGAGTCTTTACACCATGTTCTAAATTTAACCTTGGCTGATCCCCAATCATTTATTTTAGCAAAGTTCCTTAGTACACATGATTTGAAGAAGGCACCCTTGAATATTGACACAAGAACACTTGAGAAGGTTTTGAAGATTCCATATATATTTGAAGTCTCTTTGTTCATATTGGGGAGGCTTCATTGATGCACCATTCATTTTGTTTCTTCCTAAGGGAAGAAATGTTGTTCTTTATTCATGGTGTAGTTTTTACAGTGAGTGTAGAGCATCTTCCACTAGTCTACATTCTAAATTGGATATGGGCTACTCTACATCTCTTCTTCTCATACTTCTTGATTTTATATAAAAGATGTATGTTATAATAGGGGGAAGTGGGTAGGGAGAGGGAGGGGAGGGGGTGGTCTTGGTTATCCCATCCATTTATGCATCTTCTTTTTTCAATTGTCTTTTTTTGGGCGGGGTTTTTTCTCATGTGGTTTTTCTTCTATCTCCTCTTTATGATAGATTGCATGCTTGTAGCTCTACATGGCTAGCTGAAATGGAAATATTTCCAAGACCCATTAGCTATATATTGCATTATATACTACTTCCTAAGTTACTCTTGAGAAGGGTAGGGGGGGTGGGGTATTTTTCATTTAAATCTTCTATTTAGTTTATTTCTCAATTTAGTAGGAGGAATTGCTTTTTTTTATAATTATTATTACAAGGACATTGTTGAGTCTTGTTTTTATCTCAACTACTTCTAAGATATGGTTTAGTCTAATTTTGACAATTCCCTTCTAGACGGTAGGTAGTCAATTCCGTAAGGACTCTACTTCTTTCAAGTTAAGACACTTGTCTCAATCTTGTCCAAGCCTCCTACCAGTCTTGCCTATATAAATTAAGATAGTTCTTTGTATTTCATATATGATATAACACATTAGGAAACATTTATTCTACTACACCTCTAAGAATTTATGCCAAAAATTGATCTTATATTATTATCAATATGTCAATTTCATTTCCTATTGTTTGATCTATCTTTTTCATTAGATTCTAGTTTTATATTATATTTTACAAATTCTAATGAGATGGACCTAAGGATTTCTCTAGAGTAATTAACTATATTTTTTCACTCATTTCAGAACAAGACAATTTCATGCTATTGTAAATTTTCAAGCCTGGAGAAATTAGGAAAACTCTATTTTATGTGACACTAGATAAGGCTCCAAGTCCCAATGGTTAACTCCATTTCTCTTCCATAAGTGTTGGGACTTTAAGGGTAGATATGTACATATAAAATAGTAGAGGAATCAAGATATCATGAAAACATCCTTAAAAAAATTTAACACTATATTTATCAATCTAATTCCAAAATTTCCCCATCCAAATATCTTACACAATATAGATTAATATCACTATGTAGTACTGTATACAAAAATTTTACAAAGGTAATGGCATCTAAACTTTCCAAGGTTATTTTTTCCATTATTATAGAACAACAAGGTGATTTTTTTACTCTTAAATAGCAAAAATTCTACTACTTGGACTATTGAAGCTATTTTTGTGAAAATTGAAAAACTCTTGAATAATTTTGGCAATGTTTACATTTCCCATAGCTATTGGGAGACTAATGAAGTGGCTGCTTGGATTGCTAATTCTATCATTAGTGTTGGGAGACTATTAGCATGGAAGGATGATCTAAGCAATTCTTGATATGAGTAGTGCAGTGGTCAGGTAGATTTTATAATTATTTTGAAATGTGTTAGATAATCTTTGGTAATTATGAAGGTTTTTATCAAATTTTGAGGGTGTAATTTTCCATTATTGATCTCTTAATATGGAACATATTCTAGGTGTTATTGAAGGATAGTTTTATAAGTTATTTTATTTCTTTCTCAAATACCATTTTCCTTCTGTGAAGGAGAATAATTAGTTTGGTATGCAATATGGGAGGGGAGCTGAGGAAACATGGGCCTATGAAATGTAAGAATTGGAAGGAGAATTCTACTGTTTAAAAGATTCCCAAAAAAGATAAGGTGACAAATTACCTTGAGAAATTGGATAGATTTATATAGCATGTTAGTAAGTAATTTTTTAAGAATTGGTTTGGGGAGAAAGTCACTATGTATGGGGTTTGTGAGTTGATAATGGAGGATTTTATTGTGGAAATAAAAATGATTCCTAAAATAGGAGTTAAGTTTAAAAATGAATATGATAAAAGAGCATCTTAGGTCTTTGAAAAATCTTGCATTGACCAAAAATAGATCTTGTTTTTTTGTATCAGTTTGTTGATCATGAATTAGTCATTGCTATTGTTCATGTTATGTTATGCATAGTTAACATGTTAATGATAAACTATTTTTGATCCTCTTCCTAAGATCACAAGCTTTGATCATTTGTCTTTCTTGAGTTATGAACTGTTCTTTGCGGTCTCTATTTTGGCATGTTTCCTTCTAGTGAGTCATGTTGTTTCTTTTGGCACAGTTTCATACATTATCGTGACATATTGTGAATTTAGGATCCAAATCCTAAGACATGTTTGGATCTTCCCTTGAGCTCACCTCGCCTTATATTTCATTTAATATTAGTTTTGGTTTACTCTTCCTAGGTTGGAAATATAATGTAATTAAATGCTTAACTAGCCGACTTGTGGCTTAGCTAGCTATATAAGAAGCTTAATTAGAGGTTGTCAAGGATAGTGGAAAATTAGAGGAAGGATGACATGAGATGTTGAGAAGTAGGATAGATGCGAGTTTAGATTTTTAACATTGGAATTTTATTGTATATGGCCAAAATCCAGAAGGCCTCATGGTCGACCATGTTGACAAACCTCTTTTAATTATTATGTAACAATGTCACTACTAGTTATCAAGACTTATGTTCAAGTGTGTTTCTTATTAATTACAACTGAGTAAAATTTTGGAATCTCACCTTATGTACATGGTTTGTATATGGTAATTTTGTATGTAACTCTGAGAAGGGTTGTGTGTAAGCTTAAGTTGAGCTTATTTTTCTTAAATTTTCCTTATCCTTGCATCAAGTGGTATCAGAGAAAGTTATTTCATGTGTTTTGGATCATGGGGAACCTTATTGGATTGGTTATAGGGTGGTAGATCTAAGATTTGACTTATAACTTGCATAAGGTTACAATCTTGTAGGAATTATTGTCAACATGGTTCTTGGTAGAGAAAATGTTGATAATGCTATAATGGATATGTTGAGGAAAATTGCAACCACACTTGAAGTTGTGTAGACAACCCAGAGAAGAGTACATCTTGAATATGTTAGTGATGAAGAAGAGGAAGCACCTAACCCTAACCCTAAACCTGAAGTTGACCAAGATGAAGATAGGCTTTTGAGAGTTTTGTCTAGAGAAAATGCTAGACCTGTTGTTGAAGTTTCTTGATATGATGAAAAACATAAGACTAATATGGTATTGGATTGGATCTCTAAAATAGAAAATTATTTTGAGTATGAAGGTACTCCTAATAAAAAGAAGGTTAAAATAGTAGTTACAAAGTTGAAAGGTCACGCATCTCTTTGGTGAGATCATTTGCAACATAGAGGAAAGGAAAGACCAAGACATCAATAAAAATGCTTTAAAAGATGAAGAAGAAGTTTCTCTCTGCAAATTACTAGGTGGGTTTGCTAAGGAGGATGCAAAATTTAAGGGAAAAGGACATGAGTGTGAAGGAATATACTAAAAAATTCTACAAACTAGATATCAGATCTAGAAATGTGGATGATGAAGTGGAAAAGTTGGCTAGATACCTGAATGATCTGAGGATATCAATTTAAGATGAGATGAGATATGTTAAGATGGATGGTGTGGAGGAAGAATACCAATTTTCTTTCAAGGCTCACAAAAGATTGACAAAGAAACATGATCCAAGACAAAGAGCAAGAGGTGGTATATTTTAATGAAGTAGAGGTAGAACTTATGGACAAAGAAGTAGATCTAACAATAGAGTACAAAATAAAGGATGCAAGGATAAACTCACTAGTGAGAAATGTAATTACTCTAGAGAAAATTATATTAAATATTCTAGAAGTAACAACAATGAAAAATGGGTAGAAATATCTTGTAGATATTATGAAGTCTTGTGTGATATTATGCCTATGAATTGTTGTCATCTTGTTTTTGGTAGACCTTGGCAATATGATTGACAAGCTTTGCATGATGATAGATTGAATCAATATACTATTTGGGTGAATGGAAGGGAAAAAATATAGTTAGATTTGGTAGAAAAGTTGAGTGAAAATCATTGTACTAGAGTGAGAGTATGTTTAGTTAAGGGTAATAAGTTCGCAAGAGAAATGAAAGAACCAATTTTTTTCTATGCTTTGATTCCAAGGAAAACTAAGAAAAGGGATGAATTACAACATTCACCTAAGGTTGAGCCTTTTATGATAGAGTTTCATGACATCATTTCTAATAGTGTACCTAATGGTTTTCCTCCTATGAGAAGTATAACTCATTGTATGTATTTGATACCTAGAGCTAGTTTTCCTAATATAGCACCACATAGTTTAACACCTAGTGAGAAATTTAAGCTGAATATACAAGTGTAGGAATTATTAGAGGAATGGTTAATTAGAGAAAATTTGAGTTTGTGTGTTGTACCTACAGTATTGGTACATAAGAAAAATGGGGAGTGGAGAATGTGCACTCATTCTAGAGATATAAACAATATAACAATGAAATGTATATTTCCTTTGCCTAGGATGGATGATACAATAGATAGTTTGAGTGGAGAAAAATAATTTAAAAAGATTAATTTGAAAAGTGGATATCATTAGAGAAGGAGATGAATGGAAAATTTATTTTAAGACTATTGAAGGTTTGTGTGAATGGTTGGTTATGCCCTTTTGTTGAACTAATGCACTTAGTACTTTCATGAGATTGATGAATGGAGTTTTGAAAATTTTCTTTGGTAAGTTTATGATTGTATATCTTGATGATATTTTGATATTCACTAAAAATAAGAATGAGCACCTTGAACATATTAGACAAGTATTGTAGAGATTGAAAGAGGAAATGTTGATTAACTTGAAGAAGTATTCATTTATGAAAGAAGAGATTGTGTACCTTGGTTTTCTAATTTTAGATGATGGTTTGAAGATGGACCCTAAGAAGGTGAGAGTAATTTTGGATTAGCCTACACTAGAGAATGTTGGAGAGGTAAGATGATCTCATGGATTGGCAATTTTTTATAGGGAATTTATCGAGAATTTTAGTTATATTTGTAATGCTCTGACTGAGACTACAAGAGTAGGTCATGAAATTTCAAATGGAAACATGGAGCAAAAAAGAGTTTTGAAAAATTGAAACAAAAGATTGTAAAATTGCCTACACTTGCTTTGCTTGATTTCAATAAGATTTTTCAAGTTGAATGTGATGCTAGTGGAAGTACAATTAGAGTTGTTTTGAGTCAACAAGGAAGGCATGTAGCTTTCTTAAGTGAGAAATTGAATGATGCTAAGAGAAAATATTCAATTTATGATCAAGAATTCTATGCTATTGTTCAAGATTTGAAGGAATGGACACATTATCTATTTCCTAAGGATTTGATATTGTACACTGACCATAAAGCTTTGCAGTAATTGGGAAATCATAATAAGTTAAATCAAAGAGATACAAAGTGGGTTGAGTTATTATAGTGATTTTATTTTTCATTGAAATAGAAGAGTGGACAGTTAAACAAATTTTTTAATGTATTGAGCCAATGAAGAAATTTTCTTACAAAGATGAGAGTTGAGGTACTTAGCTTTAATGGCTTAAAGTGTTTGTAAGAGACTGATATAGATTTTACACAACCTTGGAAAAATTGTAAGGAATAGATAGTGAGTGATAAGTGGACTGATTAATTCATTCAAGATGATATGTTGTTATAGGAATTCAATTATGCATACCTAGACAATCTATGAGAGAGAACACAATCAAAGAGAAACATAGTGCTAGACTTGTTGGACATTTTGGGATTGATAAGACTATTAAACTAGTTTCTAAGTTATACTTTTGGCCATATATTTATAGGGATGTACAGTGAGTGGTTAGAGGCTATCAAATTTTTCAAGTAGCAAAAGAAATTAGTCAAAATGTGGGATTGTATTCACCTATACCTATGCCTAATAGACCTTGGGAAGATGTGACCATGGATTTTGTTCTTAGATTGCCTAGAAGTCAGAGAGGTAGTGATACTATTTTTGTAGTGGTTGAAATATTTTAAAAGATGGAACACTTTATACCTTGTAAAAGGACCTATGATGCATTTCATGTAGATGAGTTATAACTCAACGAAATGGTGAGATTGCATGGTTTTCCTAAGACTATTGTTTTAGATAGAGACACTAAGTTTACTAGTTATTTTGGAGAATACTTTGGAAAAAGATGAAAATAGAGTTGAATTTTAGTTCTATATTTCACCCTTAGATAGATGGAAAAACTAAATTAGTTAACAAAATTTTGGGTAAATTACTAAGATTTTTGGTTGGAGACAAGCCTTCTAATTATGATTTAGTTTTAGCACAAGCAGAGTTTGCATACAATAATTCTTTGAATAGAAGTACTAAGCGGACACTATTTGAGATTGTTACTAGATTTCATCCTAAAGGAATGATAGAGTTTAGGGAATTTCCTATTGAGACAAGAATGAGAGCTAAAGCTGAGGACTTTACAGTTTTTATGAAGACTTTACATGAGGAAGTTAAAAGAAGTTTGGAAGACAATAATCAGAAGTAGAAATAGAGATTTGATAAAAGGAAGAGACACACATATTTTGAAGTTTTTGATGAGGTTATGATTCATTATTAGAAGAATATGTTTCTAGTTGGTACCTACAGTAAGCTGAAAAATGAAATTTTTTGGACCTTGTAAGATTTTGAAAAAGTTTGATAGTGGAGATGCCTATGAGGTGGAATTGCTGGAGGATATTGTTATATCACCTATATTCAATATTGTAGATATATTTTAGTACTATGAATTAGAAGATGACAATGATAGTAACTAGGATTATCCTAGAAAGTAGAAATAAGACATTGAAAGTATTATGAGTAGCAGAGTAAGTAAGAGCATTAGAGGAAAGGATTACATGGAATACCTAGTTTAGTGGAAAGAACAAACTATTGAAAATAGTTCAAGGATTACACATGATAAGTTGGATCTTTATGACTCAAGTCAGAATATGAACACTATCTGATGTGGACATTACTAGTTCTTTATTAAACCTAAGTGTTTGATGTAGGAGCATCTTGGGTGTTTGAGCAATCTTGCATAAACCAAAAATATATCTTATTTTCTATACTAGTCTGTTGATCATGAAGTAGCTATTTTTCTATTCATATCATGTTATGTGTGGTTCACGTGTTGATGAAGACCTATTCTCAATCATCCTAAGAGTGCAACATTTAATAATTTGTATTTCTCAAGTTGTGAATCATTCTTTATGGTCTCTATTTTAGCATGTTTCCTTCCAGCGAGGTATGTTGTTTATTTTGGTGTGATTTCACATGTTATTGTAACATGTTGTGATGTTAGGAACCAAATTCTAAGACATGTATGGATCAACCTTTAAGTGCCCATCACCTTATGTTTCATTTAGCATTAGTTTTGGCTTACTCTTCCTAGGTTGGACCTATAATGTAATTAAATGCTTGACTAGCTAACTTATGGCTTAGTTAGCTCTATCAAAAGCTTGATTAGAGGTAGTTAGGGATAGTGTCAAAGAAGAGCAAGGATAACATGAGATGTTGAGAAGTAGGATAGGTGTGAGTCTAGATTTCTAACATTGTAATTTCATTGTATATGGCTAGAAATTTAGAAGGCCTTATAGTCGGGCATGTTGACAGACTTCATTTAATTATTATACCAGTGTGTCTACTAGTTGTCAAACCTTACATTCAAATGTGTTTCTTATTAATTAAACTTGAGTAAAATTTTGGAACCTCACCTTATGTACATGGTTTAAATGTATTTTTCTTTTGTGCGTAACTCTAAGAAGGGGTATTTGTAAGCTTAATTTGACCTGATTCCTCTTAAGTTTTCCTTCTCCTTGCATCAAAAAAAAAGATTTAAAATGTAGTTGAGAAGAAATTTCCAAAAATCCTCAAGGAAGAGAAGAATTTGGTGAAGGTGGGGGATTTTTTGATTTAGATCAGATAAAGGAAATATGGAAGGATGTTTTATCCTTGATGGTCAGTCTAAAAGAGTCCATAATTATATTTTTGTCTTCTTGAATCAATTTAGGTATAATGGTATGGTTTCTTTCTCCTTCTATTTGAAATACTCTTTTTTACAGAGTCATAGTGCTCACAGAAAAAAGGTGAGCAAGCCCATCCTCCACAAGGGCTTAATTTTGGTAATTGCATAATATTTTAGGGATATGTATTTGAGGGTTTCTTTGTCGTCCAAAAAGAAGAAAAAAATGACTAAAGGATCCTTAGAGAAAACTAATCCTTAGAAAAGGAAATATGGTCTTGTTAAGATTAAGGTTTTGGAGGGTTAGGGTATGGAAACATAGTCTGATATTATCTCTGAAGACGGTGAGGAAGAAGTGATGACCCAAGATAGAAAGGAGAAAAAGGTGTTAGAAATGCAAGAATTAAGAGGGAAGGGTGAATCATTTACCACAAAAACAATTCCAAGTCGCTTAGAAGTCAATACAAACTTATCACCTAATAAACCAAATCCTTGCTATGCTTAGTTATAACTAGATATTCAGTGTGACTCGGTCAACAAAGAAGTCTTAAGATATTAATGTGTATTAACCTCTATTAACTTAGTCATAGAAACATAAAGCATTAGTATAATAACATGAACAAATGAGACACCGAGATTTAAAGTGGAACCCAATTTGGGAAAACCACCAATGTAACTAGTTACAACTTTTCAATCTTCTACAGTGAGCCATGTTAGGATCCAACCCTATTAAGGGTTAAAAAACACATGGTTAAGTGTAACCCTATTAGAGGATTTCAATCACCCTATTAGGAGTAGCATTGTTAAATGCCATCAGATACTTTAATCTAGAAATATAACCTTCTTAGAGGATTTACAAAATGGTTGCTAAGACAACTCTGTTAAGAGATTTCTTGACTGCTACAATTGTTAGAGAGTAAAAATGATTGACTTGATTTATGAAGCAATTCACTTTGTAGATTTAGATCACTATTCTAGTTTAACCTCTTGATCCTTCTTGATTAGAATATTCTTTGTAGCTCAATCTTGTAACTTGGCTGTTCTATCCTTAATTAGATATCCTTCTCATTTTACTTCTTTCAAATTATTTCCAATTGCTTGATTCAATCCACAACTTGACCTTTCATATATATGGTTGAATAAAAATAACATATGGTTTAAAGGTTTTCCCTTTCTTAACCCCTAATTTTCAAAAAGGAATGATCCAAATTGATTAAGCACAAGAAAGTGATCAACGCAGAAATGGATCATGTGATAGAGAATAGGGGGAAAGGGGGGTTAAATGATCTTTCTATTATGATAAGTATATGCTTAAATCTTGAAATAGATAAAAGACAAATACTAACCTCAAATCTAGAAAATGTTGATGTATGATGTTTGTATTTAGTTTTTACAAATTATGTAACCTATCCCAAACTAGAAATGTCAAGATGGAGAAAACCCATAAATATTTTATCTTTTTGAAGGGAGGTTTACCTTGACCCTAATAATAGGGCACACTATTACCCTGGGGCACAATTGTACCCCAAAAATTCAACCTTGACCTATACTGCTCCAACAAAATTTCAATTCATAGATCTCGCATGTTCGATGAAAAGGTTATCTAAATCTTCTCTTCAATTCATTGTTCCACACTTGTATCTACAAGAAAAATGGTTTGTTTTTTTGGATGGGAGGTTTGCTTTAGTCAAACCCTAGTTTGGAATCAACCTTGAAATTTAATTAAAATTGTAATATGCATAAAAAAAGTAAATGGAACTATTCACCTTTCTTATGTTGAAATCCTTGTGGAAGATTCAAATCCTTGAATCCACAAATATAGATGTTTGAAATGAATGTAAATATGTATTTAGGATGTCTCAAATAAATGGCATTAGATCTTCAACACCAATCTTCAATGTATCTTTGCATAGGAAATGGCTTGGATGAATATGGATGGAGAAATATTCAACAAGAGGACTCCATAGAGATTAAATCCTTCAATGGCTAACAATGGATCTCATTGATGAATTGGATGCTCAAAAACTTGAATATTTGAATGCTAATAGATATTAACTTCATAGAAGATAGATAATAACTTTTCTCATAGAGTGTGAATGATAGATGTGCAAGATAATTGATAGTTTGTGTCAAAATGAGGGAAGAAGGCTTCCTTATATAAAGATCTAGGGTACTAACTCCTAGAGAATGCCAAAATAGGAGCATTAAATCCCATTTAACCTTAACCCGTAGGAATAGACCTAGACTAAATGTAATTTAAGATTCTACCATTCTAAAACCCAAAATAGCTGACCTAGAAGCAGGAAAGGAAACTTTCTAAAGTCCAAGATCCCAAAACTTTGAGAAATTAAAAAATAAACCTTCAGTCAGGGATGAGGTCAACCCTATCCTAGGTTGGGGTTGAGGTCAACCTTGACCCACTAAGTCATCCTTTACCCAGAAGTCAAAGTTCATAGTTTTATAAAGTAGCATGTTAGAAAATAGGTTATAAATAGAGAGAGAGAGAGAGAGAGAGAGAGAGAGAGAGAGAGAGAGAGAGATAGAGAGAGAGAGAGAAGCAGAATAGGGAACAACAACTAGGTCCATGCAAAGACTCATATAATATGTTTGAAATCACGCTAAACACTCTTAAAATAGAAGTGTTTCCATTTGAATGTGATACATTTAGTTCCCACTTTAGAAAGAGTATGGACTTGATGCTAACTCTTGGTAAAGTAGATCACAATGAAAAGAAAACATTATTAAAATGAAAGGGACAAAGAGATCCTTAAGCCCCCAAAGACTTAAATCTTTGTTAGCTCCAAGAGCACAATAAGAGAGACATAGATCTAGAAAGGAGAAAAAAGAAAAAGAGTGTGATTATCTCACCCAATGAGAATTTACGTCCCATTGTGAACCACACAAGGAAATTTCACAACTAGAAAGATGGAATTAAACCACCTAGTGAATGTAGCACTCACTAGTCAACCCATCAAGGATTCACCCTTAAGAATACTCTATTATGTAAGAGTGAAATTGAAAAGGAAGATCCAATATTAAGGAAACCTTCAACCTTAAGGGATACATACATACATACATACATAGTATATATATATGAAAGTGGAGGGATCAAGAGATCCTAAAATATAAATCCATGCTGTTGGCATAAAGGTATTTGCCATTAGTGACAACACTCATTATACAGTTCAAACCGAGTGTCGAAGATACAATTCAAATCGAGCGTCGAAGACACAGTTCAAACCGAGTATCAAAGACATAGTTCAAACCGAGCATCGAAGACACAGTTCAAACCGAGTAAAGTTGCACTTAGTGTTAACCGAGTAAAGATAGAAGCAGTATTAACTGAGTAAAGATGGATACAGTGTTAACCGAGTGAAGATATACTCAGTATTGACCGAGTGAAGAAGGACTCAGTGTTAACCGAGCTCAGTCGGTTAACAAAGAAATTAGTTTTTATCGAGTGACACTATATCTACCGAGTCACCAATGGTTACCGAGTTCCAGGAAACGTTGTATGACTAGTATGAATCGAGCCCCTACCTCTACCGAGTGCATGACGATGCCATGTAACGTAGTGGATGCCATGTATCAGAAGGTCATCAAGTCTGTCTAAAGAACCCGAGTTTGTTTTACTATTTGGCCAACTCGGTTATATTTTGTTTACTTGTGTTCAGCCGACCTTGCATCTATAATTACTGAAATGGTATATATATGTGTATAATACAGAGTTGTAATTGTTGTAATGGATAAGAGGCATGTATGAATATGTACATATTGTGATACAAGAGACAGATGCGAATTCAGCAGCAGAGCAGTATATTAGCAAGGTTCAGAAGGTGTAGTAAAGATTTCATCAATCACAAGAGGTGATTATTGCAAAGGATCTAATCAAGGTATATGTAGATCTGATTGGTTCATCCTAATAGCTGAATCATCAAAAAATCCTCTAACAAGGTAGACTTAACAGTCTTTGTATAGATCTCCTAACAGAGTGCATACTTGTAAAGTGTGTTTTAAATCCTTTAACAAGGTGGATCTAGCAATCCTCTTTGCTCCTAACAGGGCAGATCACCAGAAGTGATCATTGTATGCCTTAACTGGCTAACTTCCTACTGTAGTAAAGAAGCTTTGTGGGTTTCATCCCCACCCCAGTTTTACTTTCTATTTTGGAAGGTTTATGGGTCACCAAAATTTCTATGCATATGTGTTATGAATATTTATTTATCTCTTGCATGCATCAGATTAGGTGAATGAATGATTTTCAGTTTATGCTGAATTAACTTAAAAGTTGTATTGTTATTGATTCACCCCTCCCCTCTCAGTAACTTGTTATATCTTGAATATTTCCAACAATTGGTATCAGAGCTATTTGGTTCTCAGGACAAAGCTTGACAGCTTGAGCAAAGATCAAAGTCAATGGAGATATTCAGACTGGAGAAAGTTATAGAAAATGAAAAGTTAGATCTAGAAATGACCATGGTTCAACTCAAAGAAGCAAAGGAACATCTTTCTCAATCCCTAAAAAGAAGAAAGGAACTTGCAAGACAAATGAATGACCATCTTTATGTTGAAGAAAGGATTGAAGATTTGTTACCATCAAGTAATTCAGAAGAAGCTGACAAAGCAATCAAAGAACTTCTAGAAAAGAATGGATCTCTACAAGAAGAGGTAAGAAAGCTTAAAAGAGGGCAAGAAATACAATCAATCAGGCTATGTGAAGTTTTGGAACGAAGAAGCAAAGCACAAGAAGAATTGGAAGATAGAAGTCATGAAATTCATAATCAATCCCATCAGCATGAAGATCTTATAGACCAACTCTCTAATGCAAATGGAGAAATCAGGATTCTCAGAGCACAAAATGAAAGAATAAGGAATGATTTAAACACTGAAAAGAAAATCAATGAAAGTCTACAGAGTGACTTAAGAATTGAAAGACAAATCAATGAAAGCTTGGAAAATGACCTAATCTCTGAAAGGCAAGTCAATGAAAGAATGATGAAATCCCAAACAGATATAAATCAATTAAATCAACAAAATGAGGAAAACCTTCATAGACAAAAGGGTAAAGCTGGTCTTGGATACAAGGAAGAAGGTGAATCCTCCAAACAAGGTGAACGAAGGAATAAAAGACCCACTTGTAATCACTGTGGCAGGTTAGGACATACATCAAACAAATGCTGGAGCAATGGGAAAGAAAAATTCAGTGGAAAATTCTTTAATTGCAATCAGCATGGTCATAAGGCAAATGAGTGTAAAGAAAAACCAAAATTTGAGGGCAACTATCACAAATGCAAAAAGCATGGTCACAAAGCATTCCAATGCAAAACCAAATCATTCAATCTAGCTAAATAGATTGTCAAAGCCATATTTGGATGGGACTACAACACCTGGTGCAGATGTCACTATTGTGGAGAATATGGACATTCTGGCATAAATTGTGGTAGACATCACCTATGGAAAAAGGACACTATAGTAAGAAAGATGCTATACATGTATAGAACTTGGTCATATAGCTAAAAATTGAATGAATATCAAAAGAATTGAAGATGAGAAGAAAATCAAAGTAGACAACATTCGGAAGAAAATAAAGCAACAGTGGATTCCAAAATCTACCGAGCAAAATAAATCAAGTAATGGAAATGTCACTCAAGAAATGTGTGATTCCACCATTTCCAATTAATATTCATAAAAGAAAGATTGGAACTACATCCTCCAAGATTAATCCTAAGCAGCTCTAAAGGAAGAAGGATGATCAAATCAGTATTTCAGATACACTTTGACTTTAGGACAGTTCAATACTTTACCAAGTTCGGTCGGGTATAACAAAGCTTCATTAACCGAGTAGCAGCTACCAAGTTAGGTTGGTAAGAGACTTTACCAAGTTTGGTCAGGCGCAACAAAGTTTTTTTGACCGAGTTGTGTCAACCGAGCAGGGTCAGTTGGTGACCTAACCGAGTTAGGTCGGTACTTCAATGTTTTCATTTGATTGCCGAGTTGATAATATCTACCGAGCTAGTGGATGACAACCTGTCATTTCATCTACCATCGTACCAAAACATTTATGGAAAATTTGTTGTCAAAAGGGGCAAAATTTGATCTCATTTTTCACTGCGAACAAAGAGCCAAGTTATCTTCTGCAATTCCAGAGCGAGCTTAAAGAATTTTCGAGCGAATTTTTTCAAAAGGGCAAAGAATCTGTTCAGAATTTTTCTACACCTACCGAGTAGCAATGGCATCCGGAAGTGGCAACTCCAAGAAAAAGAAAGGTTCAAAAATGCTAGTTAGAGGAGAGGAATGGAAGACCTCAAACTTCAAATTGGCATCGGCAATTGCAGAATCATTGGACCCTAACGGTGCTCAGTCACAAATCCCTCCAAAGGTACTTCTTATTAATGACATTTGCTCTCATTTCAAGTGTTCCATTCAAGAACTTGGAAACCTAGAAATTGACAATGCCCTAGGTGAAATGAGCGTAGATGGAACCTTGAAACCCAAACATAAACATCTTGAAACAAAAGGGTTAACCCGTATTTTGCATTTGCCAAGGAAATTTCAAATAAAATGGGTTACGTATGTACTCAGTCGGGTTCACAATGGCCAATTATGGTTAGAGCAACTAGTACCTATCACTAAGAAAATGATTAGCAAAATTACTGGACTCCCCATGTTGAGGAAAGCCAAGACTACCAAAACCCTAGGTCGGGAAGAATTGCAGAGACTAACCCAAGCAGAATGGGATGGCAGAGGACTTAAGCTCAATATAGTAACTGACGTTGAATTGAGATTTGGCATTCATGTCATTGCTCATAAGATCTACAGTTCAAGCCGTCCAAACAGTGTATCTTGTGAAGCTGTGGATTTGGCATATAAAATAGTAAAGAAGAATGTAGAGTTTGATTTATCGGAATTACTTTTGTCCCAATTCAATAAAAATATGGAAAGCATAAGGACTTCCAAGAATAACTCCTGTAAATTTGGTTCACTTTTGATTTGTTTTTTCTTCTATGTTCTAAAGTCCTTTCCATCTAAAGGATCAATAGTATGGGAAAAGGATATCCCAATTCTTTATCAAATTAATGAATTCATCGGCGAATTAGGTGAAAATTTTGATAGTGTTTTGGATAGTTATTTTGAAGAATTTAAGGAAAGAATGAACAATAGGTTCCGAATTCCTCCAAGACTTGTTGAGGAGTACAAGGAAGATGTATGTTTCATGGTAGACTATGACAAGGTATACATACAGGCAGTCATGCCTCGAGTAGCATGGGTGAAACCTCTTCCCTATGAGGTAAATATTGATGAAACCAGGGACATCATAGAAGCACTGGTAAATGAACCTATAGACCCAAGGCAACCAGTTTTTGGAACATATGATGAAGCTAAGGCTAGAATTGAGCTTCAAATTAAAATCCCTCAGGCCATTAGCAAAGGAAAGAGGAACATAGCCAAATTGAAAATAGATGTTGGCCCTCTCATGATAACAGAAGGGAGAGAAGAAGATGAAGAAGAGGAGGAAACTGAGTCTGAAAAAGAAGAAGAGCCTCAACGAAAGAAAGGTAAGGTGACTATCACCAAACCTACAAAGAAAACTACTATAGTGTTCTCTAGGAGAACAAGATAGAGAAAGAAGGAACCTGTACTTGTTAAGCCTCCACTCACCCTTGAGGCAAGACTGAAGCAATTAGATGTAGGAGCTAGCTTCACAAACTTCAAAGCATTGAAGTTTGAAACCAGAATAGAACAGGAGAAAATGTAGATTGAGGAACTGGTACTGAACAAAATGGATAAATGGAAATACTCCCTGTACTAGATAGCCTCTCAGATCTCCAAAGAGCTATTGGAGAGGTTGCAACCAAGATGGGAAGCTGCAACCAAGACTGTCAAAGACATTTATGAGTAGACCCTAAGGAATCTCCTGCCGAGTCTCCCTAATGTTGAAGTGAAGAAATCACTGAAAGACCACAAAGGTAACATGATGATTAGATTCCACACTTGTTTGATACTTGTCAAAGACATTGAGCATGTAGTAAATGATGCAACAAAAATGTGGAAAAATATCTATCATCTACACAAACCTAGTGATGATACTATTGAAATCAAGGACAATGACAACAATGATGATAATGATGATGATAATGATGGTGATGACATTGAAGACATTCCAAAAGACCTGCAATCATTAATGTTAGAAATTGAGGAAGAAGCTGAAAGAGAAATGAAGGAAGAAGCAGAACAAGCTAAGGAGGAAGAAGATCCACTAATAATTGTAGCCGAAGTCATTGCATCTCTTCCTCACTCTCCATCTAAAATAGGTACATGAACTATGGAGATAGCTTCTACTGGTGAGATTTTGAGCTCAATAGCCTCATCAATTGATCAATCTTCACCTGTCTCCTCTCAGCTCTGGGTACCATCTATGCAAGTGTCTACCACTTCATTAACCGAGTTGCAACCACCTTCTTTGATCGAGTTATCCTCAGTCACAACAGTAAGTTTTTCAAGTATATCAACTTCTATTGCAGAGTGTACAGTAAGTGTACCTATAGGTACTACAATTTTGACTTCTCCTGCTCCAATTTTGGCAACTGATTCTCCCACTCCATCCTGTATAGCAATTTTGGGAGCAACACCAATTTTTGATACTATTAGCACTTCTCTCAGTCTTTCTCTAGTTATTCCTATTCCAGTTTTGTCAGCTAGTCCAGCATCATCAACTATTGTTTCAATTTCAAAGAGCAAAGGTGCAGTCACTACAAAAAAATGAAAGAGATACATGTTTTCCAGTAAGGTAGTGGATGAGGAAATATATTTGGATAAGGACATTTTCATTCCTAAGATAGATCTAGATACTGCATTAGTTGATGAAATGAGAATGCTTAGTCAGCTATTAGAGCAAAAAGTTAGGCAAAAATAGCTAAGGCATGAGAGAGACCAGGAATATAGCATTATTGAGAATGCTAAGAATATCATAACAGATGCTATAGGTGTTGAAGTAGATTCTACTCAACACATTTTGATTCAGTTAGAAGAGGTTGTATATAAATTTAATGAGGACAGCTCCGGCCAAGAGAAATTGATTGAAAATGCAGAGAAGAAATTTGACAATAAGGTGCTTGAGCACATTGCTCAGCATATTGCAGTAAAACAGGTAGAATTGACTACAACTTTGAGTAATTTTGAACATTCTTTTAATAATGTAACTTCACTTTTTTGCAAACTCTGTGATGTTACCGAGTTTACTAAGGAAATAAGAGTAAAGTTGAATAAAATTGATGCGAATATGAAGGTCAGTGCCCAAATGCTGCAATCTGACCACAGTGCAAGTTCATCCCATCATCTGAGAATAAGGTTTCTGTCAGAGAAACAGGCAGAATTGCTAAGAGAGGAAGCAAGGATCAGGTCTACTCTGATTGACATCTAGAATATGATCCTTCCTATCATGGACACAATGTAGAAGAATATTGCTCATTCTAAAACATTGATCCATGCCAACAACTTCTCTATTGCAGATCACATGATTGAACTCTCTGCAGAAGTTCAAATTGCACTCTCCACTAGCAAAATTTTGCAAGAAAATTGGGATAAGACTTTGGCTCTTATTCTCAAGGTACATTCAGAATTTATCTCTCATTTTGGAATCTCCATGTAAATATATATTGTTTGGCATTATTGTCAAAAAGGGGGAGATAGACTTCAAGAGCTAACTGTGCAAAAGATAAACTTCAATAGCTAAATGTGCAATAGCTATATGTATTGACTTATAAATACTGTACATATTGAATGGGGGAGATATATGTAAATAAAAGGATATGTGTTGCAAGATTTGCAAAAAGATCAATTTTGAACTGTATGTCATTTTTATTTTGCACATAAACTTTGATTCATAATTGTTTTTGTCACTAATGCCAAAGGGGGAGATTGTTGGCATAAAGGTATTTTCCATTAGTGACAATGCTCATTATACAGTTCAAACTGAGTGTCGAAGATATAGTTCAAATCGAGCGTCGAAGACACAGTTCAAACCGAGGGTCGAAGATACAGTTCAAACCGAGCGTCGAAGACATAGTTCAAACCGAGTAAAGTTGCACTTAGTGTTAACCGAGTAAAGATAGAAGTAGTATTAACTGAGTAAAGATGGACACCGTGTTAACCGAGTGAAGATGTACTCAGTATTGACCGAGTGAAGAAGGACTCAGTGTTAACCAAGCTCAGTCGGTTAACAAAGAAATTAGTTTTTACCGAGTGACACTATATCTATCGAGTCACCAATGGTTACCGAGTTCCAGGAAATGTTGTATGACTAGTATGAACCAAGCCCCTACCTCTACCAAGTGCATGATGATGCCGTGTAATGTAGTGTATGCTGTGTATCAGAAGGTCATCAAGTCTGTCTGAAGAACCCGAGTTTATTTTACTATTTGGCCGACTCAGTTATATTTTGTTTACTTGTGTTCAGCCGACCTTGCATCTATAATTACTGAAATGGTATATATATGTGTATAATACAGAGTTGTAATTGTTGTAATGGATAAGAGACATGTATGAATATGTACATATTGTGATACAAGAGACAGATGTGAATTTAGCAACAGAGCAGTATATTAGCAAGGTTCACAAGGTGCAGTAAAGATTTCATCAATCACAAGAGGTGATTATTGCAAAGGATCTAATCAAGGTATATGTAGATCTGATTGGTTCATCCTAACAGCTGAATCATCTAAAAATCCTCTAACAAGGTAGACTTAACAGTCTTTGTATAAATCTCCTAACAGAGTGCATACTTGTAAAGTGTGTTTTAAATCCTTTAACAAGGTGTATCTAGCAATCCTCTTTGCTCCTAATAGGGCAAATCACTAGAAGTGATCATGGTATGCTTTAACCGGCTAACTTCCTACTACAGTAAAGAAGCTTTGTGGGTTTCATCCCCACCCCAATTTTACTTTCTATTTTGGAAGGTTTCTGGGTCACCAAAATCTCTGTGCATATGTGTTATGAATATTTATTTATCTCTTGCATGCATCAGATTAGGTGAATGAACGATTTTCAATTTATGTTGAATTAACTTAAAAGTTGTATTGTTACTAATTCACCCCTCCCCTCTCAGTAACTTTTTATATCTTGAATATTTCCAACACATGCTTTAAGGATTAGTCACTAATACAAAAAAGGAGAAAAAGTATCTTGAAAAATAATATATGTGTTTTGAAAACTATGTGTGTGCAATAAATGAACATGTGCCCCCATGTTAAAGTAATTGCTAACACTTTAACAAGAGCAATGACTATGTTTCCAATGATTATGTTTCCACTACGAGATGCCCCTAGAAAAAGACAACTCAAGGGAAATAGTACATAAACATATAGAGAACATAGAAGGGATCTACCTACTGTGGGTTTAGTATGATCATAAGATAATATATATGATATTATTTTAAATGAATTGAGATCATTCCCCATATAAAGAAGAACTACATTCACAAAGGAGGGAAGATCACATAAGAGATACAAAAGAGAATCTTTTTGTATCATGACCTAGAGACCAAAAAGAATCAGTGCTACCAAATTGTAGATGCAAGCAGATTACAAAAGAAAACATGGACAAACATTAGCACAATTACAACATATAATGAAACAACATATGGAAGAATAAAGATACATATAGAGGAATAATGCAACAAGTTTGATTCTTTTATTATCTTGCACTAACAAAGCAACAAAGATTGTATAAAATAATCTAACAACATTTAGAAAACATATCATGGGAGAAATAAAATACAATAGACAGACACAAAACAAAGGATACCATGAAGGATTAGCCACTACTCTACCCATCTCATTTTATATCATTTAGGGAAGATCGATAACTCACAAGAGGAGCTATATCCAACATAGTAGGAATGATAGACACATCCAAACATAGATCCTCTTGAGAATCACAATGTTCAATACTAGGTGTAAGTATAAATTGTGAGGAAAGCATATTAGGTAAATCAACATCAATGTCAATAGTTTCATATTCACCATTAACATCATCAATATCATCAAGAGTATCTTCTTCATCTAAATCAATCAAAATAGGATCTAATCTACAAATAGAATCATCATAATCATGCAACTTAACATTATTAGTAACAAATACTACATCTAAAACATCATACATAGTTGTATTCAAAGAAGTTAAAGATTTTTGAAGATTCAAATTATGAGCTTTAGCTCAAGTATGATTCTTTTGATGGTATTTGTTAGCAGTTTGATTACATTTTTCCTTGAAATTTGTTAAGAACTAGGAGGAATAATTATCGGATCCTTCACAAGTTCTATAAAGGGATTAATAGGATTATTAGTAGATTGACAAGTAATAGGAGGAACTTGATTAATAGATGTAGAAGTCATAGATAAAGTAGGTATGGAAGTTGTAGGAAAAAGACCATAGTTAACTTCCTTACAAGGTAAACTTAACAATCTTATGATTCTTATAGACTTGATATGAACAAAAAAGATGATCAGGTCAAAAAGGACATGAATTAGGTAATGTAGGCCAAAAGAAGTCAATGGTAGCAAAAATTTTGGGCTGAAAGGTATGATATAAACTATGATTAACTATATTCACTTCATCATCATAAACAAACTTAAGACATTTATGAATAGGTGAAGCAATAGCATGCATCGCATTCAACCATGGTAAACCAAGCTTGACTTCAATTTGATCAGAAGTAGGAACAAAAACAAAGGTGGTGTTCATAATATTTCCACAAAGTTCAACTAGTAAAATAGTAGAACCAAATGATGGATAAAGAAAACCATTATAAGTTTGAATCCACACATCCAATTTATCATAAAATCATGATACAAATTTTTCATAAAAAGATTTTGTTCTATAATAACATTGACTAAGGAGGTAGGATCAACAAGACAACCACAAGTGGGTATATCAACAATCTTAGCATAAATATAAAAGGGACCTTTAGGAGCTATAATAGTATCAGAACATTAAAGGTAATAAAATGTTCTCAAGGTCATTTTTTTAGGTTCTTGTCGAGTTTAAGGTTGAGTGTTCAATTTAGGCTTAGGATTTAGTTGAGGTGGAGCTGAAACTTGAGATTGAAGAGAAGCTTTAGGTGAGGTGGAGATATAGATTGAACCAGATGATCCACTTGATTAACAACATGATTAAGATCATCCATCTTTGAATCATACAAAATATCCATAGAAGATGGTTGAGTAATAGTAGTAATTGCATGTGTAGGTAAAGGATTCATATAGATTAGCAAATTTTGATTAGCAGGAGAAACAAAATTATTCCCACTACCATCAAAATTATCAACATATAAAGAATTAGAATCAATTAAGTCCTAAAACTTATGTTTTAAAGAATAACTTTTCTTAGTATCATGACAATTCTGGCAATGTTATTGACAAAAATCTTTCAAACCAAAATATTTAGCTAGCATTGTAGCACGTAAAAGAGATCAAATAGGAGGCAATGAAATCATCTTGGTAGTTAACACCCTATTCATAATAGAATGTAAAGATTTAGAGAGGGGATTAAAAGTATGATTCAATAAAAAAAGTTGGATGTAGAAGTGGCATTGTGAGGTGTAACAACAACTTTATCAACAACAGTATTTACTTTTTTATTTATCTTGACATAGTTATTGATTTTTTGAACTTTATTTGGATAAGGAGTGGCATCACTTTTATCAAGAGGAATAGGAGGCATTGGAGTGGTGCTCTAAAATTGATTCACTTGTAATTAATAATGATGAAGCACTCTACAAAGTTGTTGAATAGAAGTAAATTCAGTCAGAAGAATCTTATCTCTAATATATTTTTTGCAAATTTGAAATAAACATACACTGAATATCAATATCAAGAATAGGATATGAAATTTGAGCATGCAAATTCTTAAATCTACCAATAAATTTAGTCAAATTTTCTTTACAATGCATCAAATTAGTCAAAGACACTTGTGGGCCAATTTTGTTTTGAAATCATTGAATAAAAACATTAGAAAGTTGAGGAAATGAATGAATAGAATAAAGCGTCAAAGAACAAAATCATTGTAATTCCTTATCACAAAAACTTCTAGCAAACAAAAGTTAAGCTAAAATCCTATGACCATAAGCATAATCACTACAAAGGATTTGACCTATTTTAACATGATGAACACAGTCTCCCTTACCATTATAATTATCAAGATGAGGCATATTGACTTGCTAAGGAACAAGAGTACAAATAATATCCTAAGACAAAGGACTTCCCTTCTCACAAGTAGGGATACTAAACTTGTTTTGAGTCAAGGATAAAAGTTGTTATAGTGAAGATGACATAGTTTGAGCCAAATTGATAATTGTAGAATCATGAGAAGAAATAGGAGGAATAGAAACATTAGATACATTAGGTAAAGTGTAAAAATTTGTAGGAATGGAAGACACAACTGGAGGAACACTAGGAACTAAAGTAGGTAGAGGAGTAGAATAAGTAAAAGGAACATTATGATAAGAAGGATATGATGTAGGAAGGGACATAGGAGGAACACTCATAGGAATAGAGAGAATCATCATAGTCACCAAAGGAGTGTAAATAGGAATACTAGGAAGAGGAATAGAGGAAGGTTCTACACTAGTGACAAGAGGAAACAACCCTAAATATTGAGCTTCTTGAGCTAAAGGTTTAACATTAGAATGTAAAAGGTGTGTAATACCATGCAAGAGATTAACACCTTGGTCACTGTCATGAAGAACTTTGTTAAGAGCCTCAATAACTTGGATAGAATCTTGATTATGGTTTTCTTGAAGAAACCAATTACCCATTTTATCAAGTTCATTTGAAATTTTTTGGACTTTTTTAGGAGGAACTCCTAAAAAATAATCCTCATCATGAGATGAGTGAGAAGATTTTTTCTCATTTAAGAGGATTAGAATCAGGAAGAATCAAAGGCTCATCTAGAATCCTAAGGAAAGAAGAAGAAGACTCGTGCTCAAAGGTACCCATAAGTCTATAACCGCATCTAACACTAAGATTAGAAGTAGGACTAGAAGTAATAAAGCTCATAAATCAATGCAAAGAAAATGAACTAAACTAAGAAAATTTAAAGCATGAATATTTTTTAATTTTGAAACAAATTTTGCAAACAAAAAATTCATATTATTTGAATTAAAATGCAAGAGCATAAACCAAATCTAATCTTAATGAAAGAAAAGACCTAACAAACATGAAATGAAATATAATACCACCAAACACGATATGATATCTAATTTCACAAAAGAAAAGAGGGTAAGCGTATCAAGTTCACCAAAATGAATAGAAAAAAATATGGTTTAAATTTTTTTCCCTTTCTTAACCTGAATTTCCAAAAGGAATGATCCAAATTGATTAAGCACAAGAAAGTGATCAATATAAAAATGGATCATGTGATAGAGAATAGGGAGAAAGGGGGGTTAAATGATCTTTCTTATATGAGGGGTATATGTTTTAGTGCCTCTCCCATTTGACTTATGTGAGTCATCATGATGGATGCAACCTTGTTGATCTTTTGTTGTGATGGATCATGATTGTGACCATGAGTGGTCTAAACCATTGAGGTGTTTGGATTTATGTTTTTGAATCAGTTGCTTTGATTATGCTTATGGTTGATTTATGAGATTATGATGTGATTTATGGTTCATTGAGGTTTGTGCCAGTGGTTACCAAGATTGATGTGGTATCATGGGGTTATTCCATTATTACCTTGAGATGTGTGCAGAGATTGTACTGTGTACTATTACCATGCTACACTGGACTAGGCTGTTGTAGCAGTGGTTAGTCATGTTTATGATTGTGTTCACTCATGTGTTTTTAGTGCCTTTTTTTTGTTCTTTAAACAACCATTATTAAATGCTTAAATAATTAGAAATGGATTTTTCATGTTAGATTATTTGGTTATGTGCTGCGGACATTTACCTTGTTATATTTTAATCTGAGAGATATTTTATTTCTTATGTTATGTTTTAAATTTAAGATGACCTGAGGGTCGAATATTATACCTTGATTTTAGTATCATAGATTTTAGACTACTATGTTTTTCATTTGATCATATTTGCATGATGATGCCATTATGAGATGATAGTGTATTTTTATGATGATATCTGGTTATTCGATATTTGGCATATCACTAATTATGTTAGCTGATGGATTTAATGCTATGGTTATTTACTTCATTCCCGCGTTGTTATGCTTTATGTGAATGTGAGTGATGTAAATATTTTATTTTAATATAAATAAATAAATGATTAAATTAGGTGATTTAATGCATTTATTGCTTTAGCTATGTTGTTTAGTCTACAAGATTTATATCCTTGGCAGTGGCACATGGAGTTAGTGATTCAACCATTCATATTCTACCAATGTTGTTCCTGTATAGTTGACGTATCCTTATTTTAATTGTTTAATTAATCCTTTTAGTGATTATTATATCCAAACTTATTTGCATTATGTGATTAGACCAGTAAGTGTGTCTATGCATTTAGAAGTTTGCATTGTCATGAAAGTTGTTAAAGAAATTTCTATTTTTTTGGGTTTTCAAGCTTCTAATTGATTTATTTTAATTTCTGGCAGCTTTTCCATAGATGAATTCCTATTTATAGGAATAGCCTATTTTTGTTTGGGTCAATTTGGGGTATAACTAGGTTGGCTAGTTATTTACCCTAATCGATTATTCACTCGAAAAGTGAATAAATATCTAAAAGGAATTTAATTCCTCACTTCTCACTTTTGAATTAAAAAGTTGGAGAGTAAAACCTAAAAATTCTCTTCATGAGGATTTACTATTTTGTTTGTTGTGGGAGCTACAAGCATGGGATCATTGCGAGGTTGGGCTCGTTGGATCCAGCTCAAGGAAACCTTGGATTGCTATGATTTTCAGCTACTTTTGCAAGCTATTTATTTTATGGTTTAGATTCCCATTTTTCCCTTTTGTCTATGAGGTAGGGCTTTCCTGTTTTATTGTTTTTGCTCCATTTCTACTTCTATTTTTGGTAGCCATTTGTTTAGAGGCTAAGAACTAGTGTTCCCCTCTGTTTCTATATGGTAGTTCTGCCTGGTTGGGTAGGTATGAACATTTTCCTATTTTTTAGGATGAGGGTTTGGGGTTTTATGCCATTAGGCTGGCTATTTTTGCATATGGTATCTGAACTTGATTATTCTTGAATTTTTGGGGTTTTTGTGCCCAAAGGTCAAATGGGTTTTAATTTTGAAGTTTTCCTAATTTGGGGGTTTTTACCTCATTTTGTGTGCCACCCTATTTTCTTAAGTTTTCTTGGCACAATGTGGGTTGTGGACCTAAATGATCCCTTTGGATATCAATCAAACCACTATTGCACTTTTATGTTGCATTGGGATGCATGTCGCATCCATACTCTCGATGTTGTGTTCGGTTGAGTGATTTTCATACTTGGTGTTATAGTTTCTCTTGGACCTTTGTTATTGTTTAATGGACACTAGGATTCATGTAGAATCCATACTCTTAAATTGAGGCTGGTTGAGTGAGTTCATGATGTTTGGTCTTGTTGCATCAGTGGGATTTGTGTAGAATCCATACTCTTGGATTGAGGCCAGTTGAGTGATTTCATGATGTATGGTTTTTTGGTTCTTGGGATTCATGTAGAATCCATCTTCTCAAGTTGATTTTAGTTGAGTGTTGTTTTTCATTACGTTCTCATCCAATCCTTGTGTTATGATCTTCATGATGGTGGTGCGCCACACACGAGTATGTGTGTGTACAATTATCGGGTGACTTATGGGGCTCGATCTTTTGTGGTACTTCTAGAAGTTATGATCATTGGAGTTGGGTTGGGAATATACATGCCCATGGGTACTTGTTGTAGGATGAGCATGGGTAGGGAAAGGTAGGGTAGCATATGGAGGGGCTTTTGTCATGCATTTTGGTGTCCATTTCCCATTTGTTTGAAGAATATTTTAAATAAGTGATAACTAAATAAAATGTGTGAAGGGTAATAAAACTTAAGATAATAAAATGTTGTATCGAGCCATTCCATCGAGGGATGCTAAATCCACACGATCTAAGCTTGGGATTTTCGATGCCAAGCAACTCTCCATGATGTCAGCCCCTACTTAGTAGCCTATTGATTGTCTGACTAGGACCTCTACTCCTTGCATTGTCTTAGGTTCTTGGTTACAGTCATCATATTGTCTGGTGTGAGTGTTAGCCATGGATGTTGCTTTTGTGTGTTTGTGATTGGATCATTATCTCCATCAGCATGGTGGGTGTGGACCTATGGGTACCATGTGGTTGAGAGGCATAGCTTCCTTCTTCACTACTAGGGACTGGTGCACAAAGATAGTCTTTTATCCTAGTGTGACCGTTGTTGGATATTTTCACTTGGTACTTCAAGTTCCAGAGTATGCTTCCTTGTGATTTATGCTTTCATTGGAATGCTTGGATATCATGTCTAGATGATGTTAGTTTATTTGATGAATTCTCATATTATGATTTTTAGCATATGACTAGATGATGTGAATTGTTGTATTGGATTATCTATTGCTTATTGGTTTAGTACGTTAGATTTTTTAATTACGATGTTCAACATGTGACAGGTGATGTTATCTACTTGAAGGATTATCCTATGCTTTACTACTAGCATGTTAGATTTTTTAATGCTTATATTGTAGCATGTTTTAGTAGTGATGTCACTATCATGATGGTATTGATGATCTGATTAGTGGCTTGAGATGTTACATGTAGGGGATGGCTAGGATCCATGATGGTCTTATGATGCTATTGATGGTTGGGAAGAACTGTGTACTTATTTTGGTTGTTTGGTTATTGTGATGTTATTTTTGTACATTGTGATGTTGCTTATGTTCACTATGATGTTGCTTTCAGTATGTTCTTTATTGCTTGGGTTTAGATGGATAGATGTTCCTCTTTCCTGTTTCATGGTATCTTGTTGTTTATGCACTCAAGTGTACACTCCTCAATATATGTGGATCCAATACTCCCTGGTGTAGAGGTTTTATTCTATGTTTTTACCCTTTTTTATTTTCCTTGAGTATTCTTGTGTTTTTGGGGTGACCATTTATCAACATGGTGCAATACAATATTGTATCGCACACCCATTATAATTGTATCGTGCATCCCTGGATTCTATCGCATGCCTATTTGAGAAATATCATGTGATACTTTCCAGTACCACACCTCCTTGTCAGAACTATTGTATGATACCCTTAAAGTATCACATGCCTTCAAGAGAAGTATTTTCAAATCCCTAAAAGTGTCACCCTCCTTCTTTAGGAATGTCGTGCAATACTTTCCAGTGTTGTATTAAAGTATTGCCTGGATTTTTGCAAAGACCTATGCGGGCAGGGAGCAGGCACTTTTCAATTTGATCCAAACTTTGTGGGAGTTGTTTGGGGTACCCTCTTAGGAATTCTTTAGTCCTTTGGTGTCACATTTTTAATTTGGAATGTGTTTGATTTGAATTCAGTTATGCATTCTTCATCTTCGATCATTTTGTTTGGTAGTGGTGTTTGGAGATTTGTTGGTTGCTCATATTGTTGGTGAAGTCTTCCATTGCAATCTATGTGATCCTTATATAATATTGTCATGTGCATTCATACTTGTAAAAAATAATTTATCTTGGCTTGTATTGAATCCTTGTTCCAAGGATCTCTGGGCAGGGCATGGCATATGGTATCAGAGCTCATGTTCAAACATTGGGATCTCTACGTATATGTTGCCCTTATGGTTGTTGTGATGTCCCCATTTTGACCATTAATTTAAATAATAAATAGATATTTTATAAAGTAATATTAATAAGTAATATTAAAATATTAATATTACATTATAAGTACTATTAATTGTAAGTAATATAATTTATTAATTATTGATAATATTATAATTATTTGTATTAGTTATAAACAATATTATTTATATTACTTACCCTTATTATAATACATAGACAATTAAATCCTAAAATCTAATAAGTATTACATAAACAAAATATCATTACATAAAGTCAAATATAACATATTTGAAAAGGACGCGACCAAGTGGCACATCGGGTCTGATCAAAGATTCAAAGACTCGTATTTATATGAGACCATCATCAAGTTGTGAAAAAATACCATTGGATGGTGGATTGGCATAAAAGCGTGAAACAAATCACATTTACTGAAGAGGGAGTTAAAATTAGTGAAGACAAAAGGTACGGGGAACATTGAATATGAAAAGATACAAAATCAAAGAGAACAGTGTATACAGACACGTCAAATTGAATAGTATGTGGGTGATATTGTCACAACATAAAAGCATAGAGGACCAGCCACGTTGGAAAGACACGGGTACAGAGTGGCATTGGAAATCACACTAAGGAAGCACGATTAAGGAATATGATTCATGATTTAAATGGGCGGCTCACCCCAACGATAACCATTTTTCACACATAAGTTTTATATACAAGGTAAAGCTAGCCATGGGGAAGCTTATGCATATGGCTATAACTAATTATTCTTTTATGACTAAACCAATATATAAAAACCAAGAAAACACTTTATATTGTTAATTGGTAAAGAAATCATTTCCTATTCATAATTGTAAATATATGGGATATCTAAAGAATATAATTTATCGAAGTTGAATAACTATTAAGATAAAACTATCCTCAATATCACCATTGTTAGATTAAAGCATGCAAGGTTATCAAGGTTATGTGATAATAATAGGGATTATTACCTAGATTTATACGAACAAGAAGGAGAATAAGTAAACTTACAAAATGGGACATTACAGTTGTTGCTACATTGGTTGAGTGTGAGTGTCTTAGTGAGAACTCATGATCTTTGTTGCTTTGGTATCTACTTGTGATGGACTTTCGTTTCTAGTAGATGTGACTAGATCTGTGTGAGGAGAAGGAAGTGAGTCTTCTTGGATTTGTAGATAGAATCAATGTACCTTGTTGGTTGGTTGCATGTGTGTGACCCTTTTTGGATGGAACCATTGATTGGTGTCCATGTGTTGGCTTTGAGTGCCTCTTTTGTTCTTGTTGTGGAATAAGGTGCATTTTTCCCCTGGTTCCTCCTACTTGTAAGTAAATAAATGAATCTTATTTGTGATTTTGTGTTTTGTCATTATAGTAATGAAATGGTTCCTTTCTTTGAAAAATGAGTCTTTATTACGAATCATTGTGATTAAATAGGTGTTGTATTAAGAACTTTTGGGTTAATTACTTAAGTCCCCAATCTGATTGCTTCTTAAGCTTATGGAAAAATTGTATTAAATTGATGAATATTTAAATGTTGCATTGCATGGAAATTATTCTTGCCTACATATGCATGAGGTTACTAATGGTATACTGCTTGATGTGTGTGAGTGTGTTCTCTAATGTTGCTAGGATGATGTATTCCTTAGCATGGTGTTGTGATCTATCCCTCTTGTGTGACTGTTCTTAGTCATCACATGTAATGTGAAGTAATTGATGCCTTATTTTATTTGGCTAGAGGTATTTTCCTCATGCTGTTGGGCTAGCATTGGTTTTTAGTATTTTCCTCTCTTGGAATAGTCATCAAATTTTATCTATCACTCTCTTTGTAATAGTTGTCACAATTGAATTATGGTTGAAATGGGATATTTTTGATATTTACTATTGGAATTGACATTTCCCCATTTGAGCTTTTGTTTTGTTTCATGATGACTATTCTGACTGTGTTTTAACTGCTGCCCACTTGTGTGTTGTGACTCTATCATGTTCATCTTAAACATCTGGTAGTACATATAAGGGATAATATCATGGAGAACATGATAGTGTGTCTTTGGTAGAATTAAAGTTATTACTATAATTGGATGGTTTAAAAGATGAGTAAATGTAATGTTAATTCTTGAAAAGAAATTGAAAGATATGTACTTGCTTTATGGTGACTCTTGAACCCTTGCTTTGAAAACCTTTGAATTTCATTGTGCATTAGTGCTTATGTTATGTTTAAGTAGTGAAATTATGAAAGATTAGTAATGATGGTTTTTAGTGTGTGAATTACCTTTCATTCCATGTCTTATGTTGTTTTGGGCATGTGTGTTCTTGAGTGGTTTTGGATGTTTCATCCATTGCTTGTCTTGGTGATCAAGACTATTATTTTTTCCTATGTGGTTTTTTCTTGAGTGGTGACTCAAACTCTTAGATCTTAAGACTCTCTTAGCTCTATCATGTTGTAGTCCTCATTGATATCTTTCTAATGCTTTTCAAGTGGAGTCAATCTGACTTCGGATGTGAAATCTATGGCTTCTAGAGTTGTTGATTGATGTTTCGAGTACCTTTTTGAGTAGAGGCCAATTCAATCATGACATATCATATTTATGGCCATTGGAGAAGTTTAACTCTTCATGTTATGACTAATGGAAGAGTTATCTAGTCTTCATAATCTACTAGGTACTTGTTGGAGTTCGTGCTTGGGTTTGTGTATTCCTATTTCACCGACCCACCCTTGTGAGGTGAAGTGTGGTTTGTGAATGTTCCTTTCTCAAGGTTGATGTTGCCTTGTCATTTGGGAGTGACTCAATTCTTTTATGAGTCTAGATTCTCCTTTTTGGATGTTGTCTTGGGAGCATCTCCATATTCTTTTCTCTCTTGTTAGAGTGGGATAGCGTGATTATGTCACTAGCTCAGTTAGTGTTTTTAGATGAGTATGTTGATGGTTGGTGGAATGGTGAGTTCCCTAATGCATCTTGGGTTGTTTTAGTGTAGAGGTTGAGAGAGACTCCCTCTCAGTCCTATACTCTGTAGTTTCTTTCCCCCCAAGCTTATTTCTTCTAGAGGATTGTCTCAGTCAAGTTTTCTCATTGATTGTTGACTTGAGGCTAGAGATTGAGTTTAGTAGTAGGTTGGGTGTAGTATTCCTAGGATGGTGTTGGAGGGACATGGTATCGTTGGACACATGTTACCATCTAACGAGTTGGTATGCAGACATCACATGATTGTGTCCACTAACGAAAGTCTTTGCAACCTTGTGGAAAGGTGATATATTATCTAGTTGGGTTATATAACCCTAGTTCTAGGTGGTAGTTGAGCTTTTGTACCTTGGAGAGGAATTGTGCTCCTATGATTGGTGGTTAGTGGTGGTGAGTATCCTTTGGTGTGCACTTTTTTTGGTAAAGTGTCATCCTCTTTTCTCAAAGGATGAGTTTACGTGGATTCAAGAATGTTCATGTGTGACATGATAGTATTCTTGGGAATTTTGGATGGTTATTCCCCATTATTCCAACTATTTTTGGAAGTGTGTTGTGTTTTCACCTTGATTTGTGGTATTGTGGTAGGTTCATGTCATAGTTGGGCACCTATTGATGAGGTAGAGTGGTTTTCTTCTTACCTTGTATTGTTGATTTTATGACTAGATGGGTTTTTCCTAGCATATAGAAGGTTCCTTGTTGGAGGAGCTTGTGTCAGTGTGACACCATTCACCTTTTGTTGACCTATTTGGGGGTTGATGAGATGGTTTAAGAATGTTGGAGTGATCTGGTAAGACTTGTGGAGAGTTTTTTGAGTCATTCCTATTGCTTAGTTTTGATTTTTTCTTTTGGTGTGTTTGGTTTCTATTCTTGGATTGTAGGCTTCCAAGAGTAAGCCTAGTCTCTGGGGGGGATGATGTAGTGCCTCTCCCATTTGACTTTTGTAAGTCATCCTGATGGATGCAACCTTGTTGATCTTTTGTTGTGATGGATCATGATTATGACCATCAATGGTCTAAACCATTGAGGTGTTTGGATTTATGTTTTTGTATTAGTTTCTTTGATTATGCTTATGGCTGATTTATGGTGTGATTTATGGTTCACTGAGGTTTGTGCCAGTGGTTACAAAGATCAATGTGGTATCATAAGGTTGTTTTGTGATTACCCTGAGATGTGTGTAGAGATTGCAATATGTACTACTACCATGCTATACTAGACTAGGTTCCTATAGTAGTGGTTAGTCATGTTCATGACCATGTTCACTCATGTGTTTTTAGTGCCTTTTTGTTGTTCTTAAAACAACCATTATTAAATGCTTAAGTAATTAGAAATGGATTGTTCATGTTGGATTATTTGGTTATGTGTTGGCAACATTTACCTTGTTATATTTTGATCTAAAAGATATTTTATTACTTATGTTATGTTTTACATTTGAGATGACCTGAGGGTCAAATGTTATACCTTGATTTTAGTATCATAGATTTTAGACTACTATGTTGTTCATTTTATCATATTTGCATGATGATGCCATTGTGAGATGACAATGTGTTTTTATGATGATATCTAGTTATCCGGTATTTGGCATATCACTGATGATGTTAGGTGATGGATTTAATGCTATGGTTATTTACTTCATTCCTGTGTTTTTATGCTTTATGCAAATGTGAGTGATGTAAATATTTTATTTTAATATAGTTAAATAAATGGTTAAATTAGGTGATTTAATGCATTTATTGCTTCAGCTATGTTGTTATATGCAATTGCACTTGATTGTGTTGTTTAGTGTGCAGGATTTATATTCCTGGTAGTGGCACATGGAGTTAGTGATTTAGTCATTCATATTTTACCAATGTTGTCCCTATATGGTTGACGTATCCTTATTTTAATTCTTTAATTAATCCTTTCGGTGATTATTATTATATCCAAGCTCATTTACATTATGTGATTATTCTAGTAAGCATGTCTACACATTTAGAAGTTCTCATTGTCACAAAAGTTGTTAAGGAAATTTTTGTGTTTCTGGGTTTTTAGGCTTTTAATTGATTTATTTTAATTTTTGGCAACTTTTCCATAGATGAATTTCTATTTATAGGAATAGCCTATTTTCATTTGGGTCGATTCAGGGTCCAACTAGGTTGGCTAATTATTTTTCCTAATCGATTATTCACTTGAAAAGTGAATAAATATCTAAAAAGGAATTTAATTCCTCACTTCTCACTTTTGAATTAAAAATTTGGAGACTAAAAGTTAGAAATCCTCTTCATGAGGATTTACTATTTTGTTCGTTGTGGTAGCTATGGGTGTTAGATTGTCGTGAGGTTGGGATTGTTGGATCTAGCTTAGGGAAACTTTGGATTGCCATGATTTTCAGCTACTTCTGCAGTCTATTTATTTTATGGTTCAGATTCTCATTTTTCCATTTTGGCTGTGAGGTAGGGCTTTCCTATTTTATTGTTTCTGCTCTATTTCTAATTCTATTTTTTATAGCCATTTGTTTGGAGGCTGAGAACTAGTGTTCCCCTCTATTTCTATATGCTAGTTCTACCCGGTTAGGTAGGTATGAACATTTCCCTATTTTTTGGGATGAGGGTTTGGGGTTTTACACCGTTATGCTAGCCATTTTTGCATACAATGTTTGAACTCAATTATTTTTTGATTTTTGTGATTTTTGTGCCCAAAAGTCAAATGGGTTTTAATTTTGAAGTTCTTCCAACTTTGGGGTTTTTACGTCATTTTGTGTGTCACCCTATTTTCTCAAGTTTTCTTGGCACAATGTGAGTCATGGACCTGAATGATCCATTTGGATATCAGTCAAACTACTATTGAACTTTTATGTTTCATTGGGATTCATGTCACATCCGTACTCTCGACCTTATGTTCGGTTGAGTGATTTTCATACCTGGTGTTATGGTTTCTCTTGGACCTTTGTTATTGTTTCATGGACACTAGGATTTGTGTAGAATCCATACTCTCAAATTGAGGCCGGTTGAGTGAGTTTATGATGTTTGGTCTTGTTGCACCATTGGGGTTTGTGTAGAATCCATACTCTCAGTTTGAGGCCAGTTGAGTGATTTTATGATGTATGATTTTTTGGTTTTTGAGATTTGTGTAGAATCCATCCTCTTGAGTTGTTTTCGTTTGAGCATTCTTTTGCATTGTATTCTCATATGGTCCTTGTTTTATGATCTTTGTGATGGTGGTGTGCCACACATGAGTATGTGCACATACAATTGTTGGGTGACTTCCAAGCCCTGATCTTCCATGGTACTTTGGGAAGTTATGATCATTGGGGTTGGATTGGGAATATGCATGCCCACAGGCACTTGTTGTAGGATGACCATGGGTAGGGTAGGGTAGCATATGGAGGGGGCTTCAGTTGTGCATTCTAGTGTCCATTTCCCATTTGATTGAAGAATTTTTTAAACAAGTGATAACTAAATAAAATGTGTGAGTGGTAATAAAATTTAAGATAATAAAATGTTGTGCTAAACCATTCCATTGAGGGATGTTGAATCCATGCGATCTAAGCTTGGAATTTTCAATGCCAAGTGACTCTCCATGATGTCAGCCCCTATTTAGTAGCCTATCAAGTGTTTGACCAAGACCTATACTTCTTGCATTATCTTAGGTTTTTGGTTACAACCATCATATTGTTTGGCGTGAGTGTTAGCCATGGATGTTTCTTTTGTGTGTTTGTGGTTGGATTATTATCTCCATCAACATAGCAAGTGTGGAGCTATAGGTGCCACATGGTTGAGAGGTGTAGCTACCTTCACCACTACTAGGGACTATTGTATAGAGACAATCTTTTATCCTAGTGTGACTGTTGTTGGATGTTTTCACTTGGTACTTCAAGTTCTAGAGTATGCTTCTTTATGATTTATGCTTTTATTGGAATGCTTGGATATCATGTTTAGATGATGTTAGTTTATTTGATGCATTCTCATATTATGATGTTTAGCGTATGACTAGATGATGTAAATTTTTGTATTGGATTATCTATTGCTTATTGGTTTAGTATGTTAGATTTCCTTATTATGATGTTCAACATGTGATAGGTGATGTTATCTACTTGAAAGATTATCTTATGCTTTACTACTAGCATGTTAGATTTCCTTATGCTTATATTGTAGCATATTTTAGTAGTGACGTCCCTCTCATGATAGTATTGATGATCTAATTGGTGGCTTGGGATGTTATGCATGGGGGAATGACTAGGATCCATGATGGTCTTATGATGCTATTGATAGTTGGTAGGAGTTGCATACTTAGTTTGGTTGTTCAGTTATTGTGCTATTATTTTTGTACATTACAATGTTGCCTATGTTCATTGCGATGTTGCTTTTAGTATGTTCTTTACTACTTGGGTTTAGATGGATAGATGTTCCTCTTTCTTGTTTAATGGAATCTTGTTGTTTATGCACTCGAGTGTTCACTCCTCAATCTATGTGGATCCGATACTCCCCAGTGTGGAAGTTTTATTCTCTATTTTTTCCCTTTTTTGTTTTCCTTGAGTGCTTTTATATTTTTAGGGTGACCATTTATCAGCATGGTGTGATACAATATTGTATCGCATGTCCATTTTAATTGTATCCTGCATCCCTTGATTCTATCGCACGCCTTTTGGAGAAATATCATGCGATACTTTCCAATATCTCATCTCCTTGTAAGAACTATCATACAATACCCTTCAAGTATTGCACGTCTTCAAGAGAAGTATCTTCGAGTCCTTGAAAGTGTCACCCTCCTTCTTTAGGAATGTCACACCATACTTTCTAGTGTTGTATAAAAGTATTGCTTGGATTTTTGCAAAGACTTGTGCAGGTGGGCAGTAGACACTTTTCAATTTGATCCAAACTTTTTGGGAGTTGTCTGGGGTACCCTCTTAGGCATTCTTCAATCCTTTGGTGTTGCATTTTGAATCTAGAATTTTTTTTATTCAAATTCAATTATGCATTCTTCATCTTAGATCATTTTTTTCGGCAGTGGCATTTGGAGATTCGTTGGGTTCTCATATTGTTGGTGAAGTCTTTTGTTGCAATCTGTGTGATCCCTATATGGTGTTGTCAAGTGCATTCATACTTGTAATTTTTTTTAAAATCTTGGCTTGTATTGAATCCTTGTTCATAGGATCTCCAGGTGGGGCATGACATATACTTAATTCTTGAAATAGATAAAAGACAAATACTAACCATGAATATGGAAAATGCTGATTTTTGATGTCTATATTGAGTTTTTAGAAATTCCACAACTTGACCCAGATTGAAAATATCAAGATGGAGAAAATGCATAAATTTTATGTCTTTTTGAAGGAAAGTCAACCTTGACCCTGAAAATAGGGCACAATCTTACCTTGGGGTATAATTGTACCCCAAAAAGTCAACCTTGACCTACACTTCTTCAATGCAATTTTTGTTTGTGGATCTCACAAGGTTGATGAAAAGAGTATCTAAATCTGCTCTTCAATTTGTTGTTCCACATCTGTACCTACAAGCAAAATCATTTGTTTATATGGATTGGGGGTTTACCTTAGTCAAACCTCAGTTTTGAATTAATCTTGAAATTGAATTGAAATTTTAATATACATAAGAAAAGTAAATTGAATTATTCACGTTGCTTATGTTGAAATATTTGTGGAGTATTCGAATCCTTGAAACCACAAACATAGATGCTCGAAATGAATGTAAAAAGGTTTGTAGGATGTCTCAAATCAATGACATTAGATATTCAACACCAATCTTGAATGCATCTTTGCATAAGAAAAGGCTTGGATGAATATGGATGGAGAAATCTTCAACAAGATGGCTCCATAAGAGTAAAAGCACAAACCCATGCTACCCTTTTATAAATAAAAAGGCTAACAAAAGTATAATTGTTCACCTTCAATGACATAAAATTGGTATTATTATTAAGAATTTTAAAATGAAGTAAACTAATTAATTCTGTAGAAATGGATGAAGTTTAGAATTATAATTTTTAATAATTATTTAGAATAAGAAATTATATATTTTTCTATTTTTTAAAGTTAACTTTTTTAGTTGTTGAAAAATGATTGAAATTAGGGGTCTAATTTTCACCACAAAAATATAAGGAAATAAACTTATTTCCCTTTGATCTTAGATTATGTTATAGATAACATATATAGCTAGAATAGTCAAAAATAAAAATTATCTTTAGACCTCTCTTTTATAATAGTTCAAATTTCAACTTGAAATTGGTAGTTTTCATCTCCCACTACTACATTTTTCAAAGCAAATCTATTCCAACCAACAGAAAAATTATACATTTTGGAAGAGGACTCTCTCATCTAGAATGTGATATATATTTTTATTTTTTTTCATATGATTTAGTAATTTGTTCTTTCTCAAAATCGACATCCTCTCGAGTGTTAAAATACATACTTGTAGAACTTTTTAATTACAATATACTAAATCTAATTGGAATGCTATAAACTCTATATGAGAATATTATTGACCTTGAGCTCTATAAAATGGTGTTTATATGTTATTAAAAAAATCATTAAAAATAGTAAAGGTTATTGAAACCTCAGGTTTCTGAAATAATTGTATTTCTTTAGTAATTGGATATAAAATATTATAAAACATGCATTTAATAGACATTTCCAATTGGAAAAGTGTGAGACTATATATAACTTAGTTAGAATAAATTTATCAAGATCATATGTTTGAAAAAATTGATTATTAGATAGAAATAATCAAATTCTGTCATTCTGATTAGTTAGCCTAAAAGGTGACACAACTTTGTACTTTTACCCATAGAGATTGAATCCTTCAATGGCTAACTATGCATCTCCTTGATGATTTGGATGATTGAACACTTGAGTTCTTGAATGCTAGTAGATCTTCACTTCATAGAAGGTAGATAATAACTTTTCTCATAGAGCATGGATGATAGACGTGTAAGATAATTTATAGCTTATGTCAAAATGAGGGAAGAAGGCTTCCTTATATAAAGATCTAGGGAACTAACTCTTAGAGAAGGCCAACATAGGATCATTAAATCCCATTTAGCCTTAAACCTAGGAATAGACATAGATTAAATGTAATTTAAGAGTCTACCAGTCTAAAATCCAAAATAGCCAACTTGAAAGTGAGAAAAGAAACTTTCCAAAGTCTGAGATCCCAAAACTTCCAAAAATTAAAAAATGAACCTCAGGTCAAGGATGAGGTCAACCCTACCCTAGGTTAGGGTCGAGGTCATCCTTGACCTAGGTTAGGGTCAAGGTTGACCTTAACCCACTAGGTCATCGTTGACCTAGAAATCAAAGTTCTCATTTTCACAGAGCAAGTTGTCAGAAAATAGGGGGAAAATAACCAAATCCATGCAAAGACCCATTCAAGGTTCTTGACATGACCCCAAACCACTTAATCGGAGGGCTAACACTCTTAACATGGAATTTCTTCCATTTGAAGATGATACAATAGTATTCAATGTCAAGTCGAATTGGATACTCTAGCATACAAACATTTAACATCAATTTGGTTAGCTTGTATTAACCAATTAATTAACAAAAGTAATATGTTGACAATTGACTAACATTGGATTTATCACTTGATTAATAGAGAAATTCCTTTGGTGACCAACCAAACTTGTTTAACATTAACTAATCTTCATTACCAAGCTTGGTTAAAAATTAACTTCTTTACTCACTAACCAAGCTTAGTTAAGACTGACTTCTGTTTGGCTAAAATTGAAATCTCCTTTAATGCCCGACTAAGATCAACTTACACTATTCTTGATTAAAGGTTGATATTTTTGTAACATCAATGACAATATAAATTTGAATGTTTTTTTTCAAAAATATCCCTCTTTGGCATTGATGGAAACACAACATGTCATTATGCAAAGAAAAAAAATTAGAGGAAAAGAATGACTTATAAGATTTTATAATATCCTTAGTTTGATTTTAATTATTCATTCATGAGAACTCCCTCTAAGATTCTCCCTCTATCATTTATCTTCAAACACTATCTTATAAATATCTCCATCTTTATCTTATACAAATCCCTCTCTCTTATTCTTTTCTTTAACATGACATCAATATCTCCCTCTTTGACATCAATACCAAAGACTTCATACAATGAAATTTTAATGTACATGATATACTGATTCATGTGCAATTTGCTCGGACGATCTTGCATCAACTTGATAGTTCTTCAATGAAGCTATGTTGATGTGTCACTAATATTTTCTTTAGTGAGAATCAGATAGGGAAATGACCCCTAGTTTCCCTCTGACATACAAAAAAAAATCCTTAGGTAATGGCTTGGTAAATATGTCCACAACCTGTTCCTTGGTGTTCACATGTTCCAATCTTACCTCTTTGTCTTGAACTAATTTCCTCAAAAATTGATACTTGATTGAAATGTGTTTTGTATTAGTGTGCATTGATGGGTTCTAGGATATATTGATTGCACTCATGTTATCACAATAGATAACTATTGTTTCCTTGATTTACTCCTTCATTCCAAACAACACTTTCTTGATCCATATTATGTTACAACAATTAACTACTGCAACAACATATTATGCCTCTACTATAGACTAAGAGATTAATTTTTCTTCTTGCTTGTCCTTAACACTAACCTCTTTCCAAGAAAGAATGCTCCTCCACTAGTGCTTTTTTTTTTTTTCTCTTCAATGCTTCTTGCCCAATTTGGATTAGTAAAGAATTTTAACTCAAAGTTTCCTCCTTTCTTGTACCCCAAACCATAGTCTTTAGTGCCTTTTAGATATCTTAGAATTATTTTGACCACTATCATATGATTTTCCTTGGGACTTACAGAAAACCATTCAACTATACCGACTGCTAATGCAATATTAGGCCTTGTGTGTACCGCATACTAAAGTTTCTAAATCATGGATCTGTAGGTAGTCTAATTTACCTCCTTTGAAATATCATTCTTAGATAGTTTGTGTCTAGTACACGTAGGTGTTCCAAGCGGTTTGGAAGCTTCCATTCCAAAGGTCTTCAGTATTTCCTTGATGTAATTTGACTGAGTGATGTAGATTCTATCCTTAATTTGATGAAATTGTAAACCAAAAAAGAATTTCATTTCTCCAAACATTGACATTTCAAATTCTTTCCTTATTTATTTAGAGAATGATTTACATAGTCATCATGCCATATAAATAAAATATGATCCCCAAATATTTCTACTAGCAATATCTTGCTTTGTGGTCCTTCTTTAATAAAGAGACTACTATATTATCATTTTTTCTTTGAAAACCAATCCTTACTTGATATCCATGTAGTCTTTCATACCATGCTCTAGGAGCTTGTTTTAGACCATATCAAGCTTTGTGTAGTTTGTATACCATGTCTCTTTTTTTCGGATCAATGAAACCTTTAGGTTGTTCCATATAGACTTCTTCCACTTGTATTCCATTCAAGAATTTTGATTTTACATCCTTCTATTACACTTTGAATCCTTTATGTGCAACATATGAATTTAGTGTCCCAACTCCTTCAAGTCTTGCAACATGAGAAAATGTTTCTCCATGGTTAAAACCTTCTTCATGTGCATATCCTTACACGCTAGCCTTGCCTTGTTCCTTAATACTTCAAATTTTTCATCCAATTTGTTTCTAAAAACCCACTTTGTACAAATTACATTTTTTTTATTGGGTCTATGAACAAGAGTCCAAGTATTGTTCATTTCAATTTGCTCAATTTCTTCATTTATTTTCTCTATCCAACTTCCATTATTCAAAGCATCTTTTATAGATCTAGGTTCAAATTCATTGAGAAAACATGTACCTTTTAGTTTGTTCCTTGTTGATATGCCTCTTGTTAATCTCTAATTATTTGTTTAGGTGCATGATGGCTTCTAACATATTTAGCAAGAACATGTTCTTTCCTTCTAGATTCTAGATTTATTTCACTCGGTTTACCATGTTCAATGACTCTGTGATCTTTTTTTCTCTGCTCAAGTTCAACTATTGGAGACTTAGTTTGAATTATTTGTAGCTCAAATTGTACTAGTTGTAACTTTATTTGAACTCCAGACTTAGGTGACTCAGGTGGTATAGTCTTTTGTTTTCCAACCACACTTTCTTGTAACTTGCGTAAGATCTCAAACTCATTCTCAACAAAGTTTCTATAGTCCTTAGGTTCATTTTTTATTAGTTCTTCACTTCTTTCTATAAATTCATCAATCTTCACATTTACACTTTTTATAACTTTGTGAGTAGAAATATTCAAACATTTTAATGCTTTTCTCTTGTTGGAGTACCCTAGGAATTGTTGGAAATCTGATTGAAAAGATCATTGTTGTTGAAGATCAAAGAGGGAGTGTTGTAAGAGAATGTTTCAATAATTGTTTTGCCATTGATGCCAAACCTATTATTTGTAGGAATAATATTTTCTTATAAGATTCAAGCACTATCACTTAGTTGATTGACAAAGAGGATTTGATCAACAATATGTAACAAGAGCACCTAAGGGAGAGGTTGAGTTATGATGTAGTAATGAAGTACAAGAATTAGCTAAGACAATGGTTAAGTAGTGTATTGATAACATACTCAAAGATATAGATGATGGCCACACTTAGACATATTGAGGAAGAAGTTGTAACTAAGTTGACTACAAAGCTTTAACCTTGATCATTAGTTGAAGCCGAGCAAATTCTTAGTGGAAGCTAAGTAACAGACATTTTTAGTTAGTGCCAAGTGATCTTCAAGTGTCGAATAAAAGATAAAGTGCCAAGCATCAAGAATTTTTTTCAATTGCTACCGAGCAATATTCAAGTGCTGAGCATAAGGAAAAACATAGTTAATGCCGAGTAACATGGTATGTGCTGAGCACTAGTATTTCAATAGTGTCGAGCTACTGCATTATTTAAAATAATGAAGATTCACCATATCCAAGCCAATTTAGTGGTTACATTGAATTTTTTGAACAAGTTGGAGGATAAAGATGATGAGTTGTTGGCACAAAATCCTATGTAAAACCTTTTTTGGGAAAATTCTAATGGATTATTCAAGAAGCTTCTAGAGGAAGTAGAATATGGGTTAGATGCAATGAATCCTACCTAATCCATGCAAATTAAAATTGAAGAAAAGATAAATTGAGTGGGAAAAGGAACTTCAAGACTTCTATTTAAGAAGTCATAAACTGAGAAGAAGTGATCTGTTGATACTATTGCTATAGAAGTGTTAAATCTATGAAGTGATTGAAAGAGTGTCAAGAAGGAGAAGGAAGAGTATAGAGGCTCTACTTCTACAAGTGGTCATAAAGAGATGATTGCACTAGTACATTGAGTATGAAGACTCAAGGAGACAAAGCTTGAAAGATAAGACAAGCAGTTAAGAGTTGTAGAGATAGAAGGCCAGGCAAGGGTATGAGCAGAGAAGTGACCTAAGATCTGCAAGATAAGTTGTATGTTGTAATCAGGTTAAGATTTTCTAATACTCTCTAGAAATTGTATTAGATTTGAAAATCTATGGACTTAGGTTGGCCTAACAGCCATTTGTAAATCCTTTAACAGGGTGGCATTCCAAGTGAATGTCCTAAAGTCCTTTTACCAGGCCCACTTATAACAGGGTGGTTAAATCCTCTAACAAGGTCACATTTAACAGTGTGTGTTGTAAGCCTTTAATAGGGTAGGTCTTTCATAGGGCATCACTTCAGAAGGGTGAGAATTGAGTAGCATGTTACTAGTGGTTTTTCCCAAATTGGGTTTCCACATAAATCATTGTGTCATGTGTTGATTTTCTATGTATTATACTTGCATGTTGATTTATAATAACTTGCTAATTAGACAAGTTAAAGTTTGAATGAATGAATGATTGAATGGATTTACCACACTTAGTGAAAAGTTTGAAAGGGATATTTGGACCTTGAATAATTGATTAATCCCCCACCCCCCACCCCCTCTCAGCTATTCTAAAGAAATTTTAACAATTGGTATCGAGCCTTCTATTGATTTAGTTTCAAGGTACTAGAAGCAGGAAGATCAAGATGTCCAAGAGAGAAATTCAAAAGCTTAACCAAGACAACTTTTCTACATGGAAGAGTTTGATGAAATTGCACCTTGGATCAATAGGTGACTATGCACAAAATTCAATTAGAAAAAAATATGTAACTGTAGTAGGACCTCTTATTGCAGATGATTTGAACAAAAAGGAGCACAATCAAGCAATGTTGGAGATTGCCTCTACACTTAGCTATTCCAAATATGATTATGTCAAATACTATGATACTACATTTAAGATGTGGAAAACCTTGTCAGAAATCTATGGAGGAGATTAGAATTTCCAGAGAGCAAAGAGAGAAAGCCTAAGAGGGAAGTTTGATGACATGAAGATGGAGGAAGGTGAAAATGCTACTCAATATGTTGCAAGAATAAAAGAATTGGTGAGTGCAATAAGAAGTCTAGGTGGTTAACTAGAAGAAGAAACATCCATCAACAAATACTTGAGAATTCTGCTCCCTATCTATGCTATAAGAGTTTTAGCCATTTAAGAGCTGAGGTGTGTACAAGGAAACACACTAACTTTTGAGGGAATAGTTGGAAGACTGACTAGATTTGAGCTATCCAATTTTGACAATTATAGACCTGAGAACCTTGAATCTTCTTTCAAGGCCAAAATGAGAATAAAAGATACTAAGAAGGACACATCAAGAAAAAGAAGAAGAAAAGAAAAACATGCATCCAATGATAGCAGCACAAATGAGGAAGATGTGGAATAGTTAGAAGCACTACTAGCCAGGAGATTTCATAAAGGTAAAGAAAAATTCAAAGGTAAGCTTCCTATCATATGTTTCAATTGTAATGAAGTAGGTCATATTGCTGCAAGATGCCACAAATAAACTTTAAAGAAGGAAGCAAGTTCAAGAACAAAAGAGAAGATGATAGGAAAGATTACAAGGAGAAAGGCAAGAGATGCTACATTGTTGAAGAAGATTCTAATGAAAATGATGATGAAGTAGTCTATGTAGCCATGAAGGATGAATCATACAAAGATGAAGATGAAGCAACAACATTGGTTACCTATGTGAACAAGAATGACAAGTAGATCATAGACAGTAGATGCTCATATCATATGATAGGAGATAAAAGTAAGTTCATTACCTTTACTCAATATGATGGAAATAGTGTTAGATTTGGTAATGATGCCCCATGTAAAATCAAATGAAAAGGATCTATCAAACTTATAGAGAAAATTTCATGTGATAATGCATACTATGTTCAAGGATTGAACTACAACTTGTTGAGTGTATCTCAGTTAGGCAATGTAGGTTGCAAAGTGGAATTTCGAAACAAAACTACCAAGATCTATGATATTGATGGAAATTTGATAGGAAAAGGTGAAAAAACTAGAAGTAATCTATTTTACCTAGATACAGAAGAAGCAACATGTCTTATTGTTAGACTTGATGATATGTGGTTGTGGCACAAAAGGTTGTGTCATATTAATTTTGATAATCTAATTAGCATTAGTAGGAAGAACAAAGTCTAAGGACTACCTAAGTTAAAGAAACTTGAAAACACAATGTGTAAACAATGTCAACTAGGGAAGATGACTAAATCTAGTTTCAAAAGAAAAGCATACACTTCCAATGATGTTCTAGAGTTAGTTCATATAGATTTATATGGTCCAATAGAAGTAAAAAGCTACCTAGGGGACAAATACATAATGCTATTTGTAGATGATTATTCCTGAATGATGACTGCTATGTTCTTAAAACAAAAATCTGATGCATTTTAAATGTTCAAGTGGTATTTGGCTAGAGTTGAGAAGGAAATAGGAAAGAACCTAAAATGCCTAAGGTCAAATAGAGGAGGTGAGTTCACATCAAGAGAATTTCAAGCATTTTGCAATGATAAAGGTATCAAAAGGCAAATGTCAGCACTAAGAACTCCACCACATAATGGTATTGTTGAAAGGAGAAATAGGTCAGTGATTGACTATGCTAGAACCTTGATGATGGAGAAAAATGTTGCACTTAAGTACTGGAGAGAAGCTGTAAGTACTACAGTCCACACACTAAATAGAGTTCACGTCAAGAAAGGTACAAATGCAACAACCTTTGAATTATGCTATGGTCATTCACCTAATGTTAAACATTTCAAAGTCTTTGGTTGTAAATGCTATGTTATAAAAGACACTAGAAATGGCAAGTTTGATGCAAAAAGTGATGAAGGAATATTTCTTGGGTATTGCACTAAAAGTAAGGCATATAAGTGTTTGAATACTAACACTAACAGAGTTGTGGAGAGTGCAATTGCAAATTTTGATGAGCATTCAGAAGTTTAGGATTATGAGTCAAAGCAAATAGAGGATTATAGATCCTTTGTATACTTCTACAAAAGAATGACAGCTAAAGACAATGTTGCAAATCAAGTTGGGAACCAACAACAAACTTTAGTATCTGTCGAGTCTCAGCCTATGAATGCCAAGTTATATTTAGAACTTGAGCTGCAGAATGTAGAAAATGAACAAACTAGGTCTAAAAATAGTATACATGAAAGGAATGATGAATTACTTGATGAAGAAGAATGAAATGATTCTGAAGCTAAAGGATCAAAAGTGGAAAGAAGGACTAAACCTAGATTAGCTAAGTATGTAAGAAGGCATCACCTTGCAGATCAAATCATTAGTGATAAGGATGCTAGACTAATGACAAGGAATAGACTTAGAAATGAATCATGTCTACTGAGCAAGATTGAACCCAAAATAGTCAAAGATGTACTGCAAGATGATGATTGGTATAAGGCCATGAAAGAAGAGATAGATCAAATTGAGAAAAAAAAAACTTCATCTCTAGTTTCAAGACCAACTGATATGAATGTGATTGGTACCAAGTGGGTTTTTAGAAACAAACTTGATGAGAATAGTGAAATAACAAGAAACAAAGCTAGATTAGTTTGCAAAGGCTATGTGCAAGAAGAAGGACTAGATTATGGAGAGACGTTTGCTCCTATTGCAAGAATGGAAGGAGTAAGAACATTACTTGCATATGCTGCATATAAAGGTTTCAAAGTCTACCAAATGGATGTGAAGTCAGATTTTCTAAATGGTATACTAGAAGAGGAAGTTTACATAGAACAACCAGAGGGGTTTGTTGATTAGAAGAACAAGGTAATGGTCTGCAAACTACACAAAGCACTTTATGAACTGAAGCAAGTGCCAAGAGCATGGTATGAAAGGTTGCACAAATATCTTGTAAAAATAGGATTTGAAAGAACAGATGACAATAGCAATTTGTACATCAAATCTGAGGAAAGTAAAGACATTTTGATTTCAAAAATCTTTGTTGATGACATAATATTTGGAGGAAAAGATGTTTAATGCAAAGATTTTGCAAATCAAATGAAGCATGAATTTGAGATGTTAATGTTTGGAGAAATCAAATTCTTTGTTGGATTACAAGTACATTAGTTGAAGCATGGCATATTTGTGACTCAATCCAAATACATCAAGGAAGTACTCAAAACAATTGGGCTAAAAGACTCAAAACTAATCAACACACCAATGGCAACTGGACATAAGCTATCTAAGAATGATGAGTCTACTGAAGTAAATTAGACATTGTATAGGTCAATGATTGGAAAGATGCAATATGTTATACATAGTAGAGCAGACATTGCATTAGCTATTGGAATAGTGGCTAGATTTTCTACCAATCCAAGAGAAACCCACTTAATGGCAGTAAAGAGAATATTAAGATACCTAAAAGGAACTGATGACTTTGGTTTGTACTATAAAATGAATGAAAATTTTGAATTGATAGCTTACATTGATGCAAATTGGGGAGGTAACAGTGATGATAGAAAAAGCACCAGTGTAGGAGCACTTTTCTTAGGAAAGAGGTTGATTGCATGGACAAGCAAAAAACAAAGCTACACCTCACAGTCTACTACTGAAGCTAAATATGTGGTAGCTGCTATAAACTGCACTAATATTGTGTGGATCAAACATTTTTTGCAAGGTATGAAGGAAGAGGTAATTGAGCCTGTGAAACTTTATTGTGATAATACAAGTGCTATAAATTTGTCAAAAAATCTAGTAATGCATGCTAAAACCAAGCATATTGCAATTAAGTATCACTATGTAAGAGAGCTAGTGGAAGATAAACAAGTGAAGATGGAATATGTTAGCTCAAAGGAATAGATTGTTGATATATTCAAAAAAGTAGTACCTAAAGATTCTTTTGAGTATCTTAGAGGTAAGTTAGGGGTGATACCCCTAGCTAAGGCTACTGAAAGAAAAAGCAAGAATTCCCTGCATCAAATAAGCTGAATGCTAAAGATTTTACACATTGATGTAGAGGATGTTTACTTTGGGATCCATGCCTAAAGTAATAGAAGTGCTGAAAACTTCAAATCAGTCACAAGCAAGGTGATAGATGGAGAGATTGACTAAATTTGTAAGAGCTACATCTGCATATTAAAGATGCTAATACATCTTTGGCATTGTTGTCAAAGAGGAAGAAGTGAACAACTGATTGACAACTATTAAAGATAAAAGATTCAGATAAAGATTGAATATAGACAACTGAATAAATAAAAATAGATGGAGATTTCAGAGGTTGATTAGAATAGTAGAAGATGAACAATACAAAGGGAGAAAGACAAAGAACAAGGCTATAGCAGTAAATAGGGAGAAGCTAAAATGAAGCAATCAGAATAGTAGAAGGAGATGAAATAACCTTTATGGTTGAATAGTTTAGTCTGATGGTTGATCAACTTGGTTTGCCATCAATGCCAAAGAGGGAGATTATTAGAAATCTAATTGAAAAGCTCATTTTTGTTGAAGATCAAAGAGCGAGTGTTGTAAAAGAATATTTCAATCATTGTTTTGCCATTGATGTCAAACCTACTATTTGTAGGAATAATATTTTCTTTTAAGATTCAAGCACTATCACTTAGTTGATTGATAAATAGAATTTGATCAACAAGATGTAACAAGAGCACCTAAGGGAAAGGTTGAGTTATGATGTCGTAATGAAGTGCAAGAATCAACTAAGACAACAGTTAACTAGTGTATTGATAACATACTCAAAGATATAGAGGATGGCCACACTTAGACATATTGAGGAAGAAGTTGTAACAAAGTTGATTGCAAAGCTTTAACCTTGATCATTAGTTGAAGCCGAGAAAATTCTTAGTGAAAGCCAAGTAATAGACATTTTTAGTTAGTGTTGAGTGATCTTCAAGTGCCAAGTAAAAGATTAGGTGTCGAGCATTAGGAAAAAATTTCAGTTGGTGCCAAGCAATCTTTAGGTGCCGAGCATCAGGAAAAACATAGTTGATGTTGAGTAACACGGTATGTGCCAAGCACCAATATTTCAATAGTGTTGAGCTGCTGCATTATTTCAAATAATGAAGATTTGCCAAATCCAAGCTGACTTAGTGGTTGCATTGAATTTTGTGAACAAGTTGGAGGATAAGGATGATGAGTTGTTGGCACAGAATCCTATGTAAAACCATTTTTGGGCAAATTCTAATGGATTATTGAAGAAGCTTCAAGAGGGAAAAAAAAGGGTTAGATTCAATGAATCTCACCTAATCCATGCTAATTGAAATTGAAGAAAAGATGAATTGAGTGGGAAAAGGAACTCCAAGACTTCTATTTAAGAAGTCATAAATCAAGAAGAAGTGAGTTACTGATACTATTGTTGCAGAAGTGTCAAATCTGTGAAGTGATTGAAAGAGTGTCAAGAAAGAGAAGGAAGAGTATAGAGGCTCTACTTCTAAAATTGGTCATAAAGAGATTATTGCACTAGTACATTGAGTATGAAGACTCAAGGAGACAAAAGCTTGAAAGATAAGGCAAGCAGTTAAGAGTTGCAAAGATAGGCAAGGCAAGGGTATGAGCAGAGAAGTGATCTAAGATATGCAAGATAAATTGTATGTTGTAGTTAGGTCAAGATTTTCTAACACTCTCTAGAAATTGTATTAGATATAAAAATCCTATGGACTTTGGTTGGCCTAATAGCCATTTGTAAATCCTTTAACAAGGTGGCATTCCAAGTGAATGTTCTAAAGTACTTTTAGCAGGCCCACTTCTAACAGGGTGGTTAAATCCTCTAACGAGGTCACATTTAACTGTGTGTGTTGTAAGCCTTTAACAAAGTAGGCCTTTCATAGGGAATCACATTAGAAGGGTGAGAATTGAGTAGCATGTTACTAGTGATTTTTCCCAAATTGGGTTTCCACGCTAATTAGACAAGTTAAAGTTTGATTGAATGAATGATTGAATGGATTTACCACACTTAGTCAAAAATTTGAAAGGGATATCTAGACCTTGAATAACTAATTGACCACCCCCCCAAGTTATTCTAAAGCAATTTTAACAGGAATATGCATTCATCACTTTTTGCATGAAACTTTCCTTTCCTGTTCTCTTTCTAGATATAACATTTTCTTCCAAATACTTTGCAATAAAAAATATTAGGTTTATAGCGATACCATAATTCATAAGGTGTTTGATTTGTACCTTTCTTTAGTTAAACTTAGTCCAGGGTATGAACTAATGTACTGATTTCTTCCTTCCAATATTTGGTTGCAACATTTTACTCAATCAATTGTGTTCTTGCACAATCCATGATGGATCTATTCCTTCTTTTTGCTATCCCATTCTATTGAGGTGCACTGGGCACAAATAGTTGTCTTTTGATCCCTCTTTTGTTACAGAACTCATTGTATGATTAGTAGTTTTACCTACCAAAATATGATAAATGAAGCTAAAAAAAAAATTGTATGCTAAGTCCCTCTTTAGTCAATTAAGTTTTGTGGCCCCTATTTTTGTGTTTACAATAGAGATATTAATATATTAAGAAAATGGTGATCATTTAGTAGCATCAAATATAACAATGAATAATATATAAGATAAATTAATGATGCTTGTTTAATTTTATATTCTTTTAAAGTTTCTTAATTAAGTAATAAGGATCCATTCATTGTAATTTGGGGTATATTTGTAAAATATTCTTGTTATATTTTTTAATTAACTTATAGATAAAGATGGTATTGGAAATTTGATGTGATTTTATTTAGTCTTTTATGTCATAAATTGAATCATGTATTTAGATGTAGGATTTGAGAAGAAAATTCTGAAATTTGAGACATGAAAAGAGGAAAGCCATTTGATTTATTAGGTACATGAAAACATAGAGTTTATATTTGTATTTCAAAGTCTTCTTTGTGATAGAGAGAACTTTCCTTACATTTGTCAATTACTCTTTGATGCATCATCGTAAGTAGATTATTTTAAAATTGATTGTCACATTGTTTTTCAATCACAATTGTCATTGTACATTATACTTAAAATAATTACCATTCATCTTTCATATTCCTACACCTTACCATATGAGATTGTTATGATAAAGACATATGTAATAATAATAATTTAATTATTTTATGATTTCCCTTTACATCTAAGATGTTAAAGAATATAAAAATGGTAGATATTATATAAAATATTTGAAAGTATTATTACGCTATTAGATATTTAATATTGGTATCTAAAACTAAAACTTGAGTAAATAAAAATTAGATCAAGGAAAAAAAACATTTACACAGACATGAAATCACAAAGTTTAGAAATTAAATTAATAAGTTAAGAATTATTCCAAAAAAAAATTTACAATTATGCAACAATGAGAGAGAAATAAGGTCAACAAGAAGAAGACCAAAGGGAAAAAAAAATCAGTACAACAAAATAAATCAAAGTACCCAAAAAATAGCACAAAACAAAGTTAATAAATAAACTTAAGAGTGTATGAAACTTTGGCCTCTAAAATCCTCTTGAGATTAGCTCCTATTCATTAGGACATACCAAAATCATTAGCCATGTCAACTTTCATATCTACAAGAACTATCCCCTATTGAACCTTCTTCATCTTCGAAATTATAGTGCTCATAGTGGTGGTAGTTTTCTTGTAGACCTTATGACTATACTCCATAATGGTGTTCATGGTGTCTCATATTTTATTAATTTCACCTTCAAGAATTTTAACATTATTTTCATTATCTTTTATTATTTTTCCATTATCTCCATAGTTATCTAAAGACAATCAACCATTGAAATATTTTCCTCCATCATCCAAAGAATAGTAGTGATATTATATGAAACACCTTTGGCCATCATGTTTTTCATCTTTCTAGAAACAATAGTATGTTTTAGCCCAATGTTTATAATTTCATGAAACAAAAATTTAATTAACCTAAAAAATCCATAGCTCCATTCCTTGAAATAGAAAATATATCCTTTGGAAATTCATGATCAAGCTTGAAATATTGATCTTCTAGCTTGAGGTACCCAGGAAACCTAGGTGCATTCTCTCTATAAGTAGGAAAATAGGAAGTGAAAGAGTCATTAGATGGGTTATAGGTAGTAGGAGTTTCCTAAGGGATGTCTTTAGAATAAGAGATAAGTTTATTTTTAGGGACAACCTACTCCTTTTCTTTATCCTTTTGAGGGGTAGTGAAGGTTTTATCAAGTTTATCACCTTTGTCAAAAAAAATTATCAATGTGATTTTACCAGCACACTTCTTATAAGAGGGGTGCTCTTTTTCACTCTAAATCAAATTCCATTCTCCACCGACCTTAGAAATTCTTTGTGATGCCCTCCATAAATATATTATTATATGAGTTGCTATTTTCATTTAGGTTTTTAGATATATATTTAGTATCATGTTATAGATCAGTTTTCATATTATGTTTTGAGAATATGGTTTAAATAATGTACCTACATTGATATGATTTACTTTTGATCCTTGCATTGATATGATTACAATTTGGGCTAACCCTGTAAACCTATTATGTGTGTGTGTGTGTGTGTGTGTGTGTGTGTGTGTGATTTGGTGTATCTTCCTTGTGTATCACTACTTGTTTATATATGTATGTGTATGTGTATTGAATTTTTGTAGTTGGTGATGTAGGTGTGTGCAGGTAATAGGTATAAAAAATCCTCAAACAAATTATCAATTTGAGGATGATTCCATCATCAATATAAGCACCCCATGCCTAAAATTTAGTTAGGAAGTCAATCACCTTATTTGAGTTTTGGGTTTTGTCTTTCTATTTTATATTGGGATAGTTGGTTTTTTTGTTCATGATCTTGTGATTTTGACGAATAATTTATTACTTGGTTGACTAGGTATGTTTATTAGAGTATATTCCCTGCAAATAAATATACATTTATCTTATTTCTATAGTAAAATAAAATGATTTATTCTAAACTTATGTTAATATTTATGTGTATTCTAAATAGCTAAAATAAATAGATAAAAATAAATAGGAAATAACTAAATAAAAGATTAAATAAAATAATTAATTAACTTGAATTGTTGACCTCTCCTTTGCAAAACCTTTAACCTACCATCTTACCATTAGTATTCAACATGATTTATAGAGGACTAATTAGTGTTGAGTAGGTATAATAGGATAATTAGTAAGGGAAAAATAATTAATAATTAATCCAAAGATTTGAACCCTTGACCTAATGGTAGTAAGAAAAGTGTCTTCACCATTAGGCTATATATGTATTCCTTGAGATCAAAGTCCCCATTTTCCTTGATGAATAGTAAATATTATTAATTATAAATAAATTAATAATAATAAATTAGTTTGATTTAATAAATGTAACCATTTATTAAATCAAACATTAATAAAAGAATAGTTGTTATTCCTACAACCAATGCACACCATTTGGTAGAAGCGGGTAGAATAAATCTAGTAAATTATTTATATTTTATGACTTGGGAAATAATTAATTATGGGGAATCTTTGATAATTTACTATTAAGTTAGTAAGTAAAAAAATTGTTAGACAAGAAGTTTTGTTATAAGAAATAATTGATTATAAATCAATTATTTAAAAGAGAATCTATTGATAATTGTTAAATTAAATAAAATATATTTCTAAAACTACTCCTACTAGTCTCACTTTCTTTATCATGTTAGAATTGGAGTTGGAACTTGAGACCTATTGGTTGTAAAGAAGCCCCAAGTTACCATTAAGGTAAATGAATTATTTATGTATGTATCCTTGCTTGTGTATATTTATTGGTTAAAATTTATTAAATATTATTAGTTAAAGCAGGGAAACTTACTTGTACTTTTACCACAATAAGCATTTAGGAATACTTTATATTGAGTAAAATGTCCACTAAATATGTTATAAATTTTAATGATTATATTTTACTATTTTCATGAAACCTCTTGATAAGTAAGTGGATTTATTGTTGGATTTTCTTTGTTTTGAGAATTGCTCATAGTGTTATTGATGACTAGTATCTTTCTAAGACCTAGGACTTCCTATTGGTTGCTAATGGCTCCTAGATTCAATTTGATTATCTTGAAATGTTATAATATGTTGTTTTTATATGTTTCCATATGTACTAATGGTTGAGGAAAAGGATAAAGTGTGGGTTCTTATATGATACCTTTACCATATTGTGATGTATTCTAAATCTTGAAGTTTTTTAATGAGATTTTGTTTCCTAAATTCATCTTGAATACCCTAGATAGAAATAGTTAAGATTATAAGTTGAGTCTAAGAATGTGTTACCTTAATAAGTTCCCTTTTTAACCTTCTTTGTGGAATTTTATAGAGTGGGATTAGGTGTCCTAGGTGAGTGGCTCACCATAGGTGATGGGACCCACAAGTGGTCACTAGAAGATCCTATGTAGTAGAGACCAAGGCTCTTAGTAGGCTGGCTCTACATGTGAGTTTGTAATAAAGTGGAAATATTAATTAAATGAACGAGATATTAGAGGTTTGGATTCAAATAGAAATAAAGATAAGAGATATTTGAGACACACTTATTCTATTCGAGTATAGGGACTATATGTCATCTTGTATAAAGCCTTGACACAACATGTTGATGATAGTTTAGGAGGTTGATCCCAACATTAAGGAAATTGTGATAAGGCTACATATATCCTATCAAAGTAATGGGACCATTTATTATTATATATAATTCCTAGATGTGGCAAGATGTAAAAGGTTTAGAAGGTTGACCCCACCATTGGAGGTGTATGTGATAACACTTACCTAGTTGCATTCAAGTCCTTGCTCTTATTTGGTTTCCTTTGGAAGTTAGTGTGAATATTCTCCCTTACATTTTGAATATTCATTTGTGTGGATTTGATACTTTAGTTGTCCTTATCGTCTATATAGATCATGGTCCTGTCTCCTAGCTTGGAGAGTGGAACATTTATGGTTCACATTGTTGGGTGGAAAAAAATATTTTCAAGGTTTTGTAACATGTATTTCATGGAGGGATCTATATGAATCCTTGCTGAATAGTTGAAGATTATTTGTTGAGTCTTGAAGTCCTCATGATGCATATCATTTTAAGATATGTTCTTCAAAACATATGTTCTTGTATCCCCTTCTATCCATATTTTCTCAGAAAGCATTCAATCGTGTTATTGAATCCCCTTCTTGTAGGAATTTTCTTCGAAGGAAGTCAATCACGTTCTTGAATCCCCTTATATCCATATGTTTGTGCAATTCAATCTATGAGAAAAGCTAATAATCTAGAAGAATGGAATATTTTCAACCAAGTGATTGGACCTTGCACCCCTTAGCATAATTTTTGTAGGGCCTTCTTAATCAATTTTCCAGATGAAATAAAAACCCATTTGTCTTCTCACTACCTCAATTTTAGAAATATAAATTTCATAGCAATATGATTATTTTAACTATTATTTCATTATTAATTAACTAAGAGCAGTACATAAATGAAAATTAGCAAGGTTCAATAAAAATTTAATAAAATTTTTGTTTCTAGGAGTTTTAGAGAACAAAGATGACATTAATCTATATACAATGTTTTTGAATATTTAAAAATTAATTTAAAAAATATGTGAAATTTTCATTAACTTATGCTGGTTGCATACTAGACATCTCAAAAATATACTTTATAGTCAACTAAAAGTATTCATTAACTTTAGATTTTGATCATAATTTAAGTAGTTATTTAGTTATTCATTCATTTATAAATTAAATATAATCAATTAAATTAAATTAGAATTCAAATAAAGATACCTCAAGGAAAGTGAAGAGATGCCCTTTGTTATCTAATGTGAACATTCACACTCCAACACTAACCTAGTTCCCATGCACCATACGTTATGAGACAATCATTCATATGATTACATACCAATCAAATGTATTAGTTCAAATTATTTGTTTGATTCATATTTATAGATCCAATGATATAGTTTAAAAGGGACTCAATGGTAAATGACTACTTTTATTGAGACTCCTACCTCAAACTCTAATCATAATTATTAGAAACTAATTTATTTATTCCCTCATTTATTAATTTAATATGGTAAAAAAATTAATGATCATGAAATCATTTACATGTTTATCAATGCCAAATATCACATTGAGAAAATAATTCAAGGTCATCATTCCATCATCCTTTTCCATTATTTTGTTATTACCAAAATGTGCATATAAAAATCCACATGCTCAAAAATATTGGCCCTCGACAATTGGCCATGCTCTCTCAACTAAAGGAGAGGCACATTGTTATTAGAGTCTAGGTTACATAGTTAATTTCTCCTAGTGTGTCCACCTCTACATTTTTCTTTACACTAGAAGGAATACTAATATAATAAATATGTGACTCACCAGTCCATCAAATCATGAACCCCCACCTCAAGCATGAGATTATAGAAAGTCAAAATAATTTAGCACCTCCTTGAGGAAAAAATTTCAATAGAGTTTCCTCAAGAAGAAAATTGTGATTGTTATTGGGATGAGTAAAAAAATGGAATCTCCATTCAAACAATAAGGATTGTAAACCTCTTTTTTATATTTTTGAGAGTGCAATTTTTCCTTAGCTATTTAAATAGTTTTCAAATGTCATATTTCATCATATATAAAAAAATACATCCTTGGAAGATAATTTAGTTGCAAAATAGTATATATCTTCTTCTTAAATTATGTCACCCACTAACTAAGCCTACATGGGGAAAGATTGATTCTAATGATTTAGCAAGTGTTTCCCTTTCACAATTTGTATCAATATATGTTGGAATTTACAAGTGGGAAGATTTACTTCTGAGAAGGGTGGGGAGGTGGCAGGGGGGGGTGAATTAGAAGTAACTAACTTTAACCTTTTCAAAACCTTTTAACTAAAAACATTCACATGCATCTAATTTATCTAATAAACATGAAAGTGAAGACATGCATGAAAACATATAACACAAGATTTTGGTGACCCAAAAACCCTCCAAAATGAGAAGGTAAAACTCGGGTGGGGATGACACCCACAATGTATCATTGTAGCAATATGTAACTATTCAAGGTTACAAAATTTGACCACTTCGAATGGTCTGCCCTGTGAAAGACTTGTCCTGTTAAAGAATTTACACCCTATTAAAAGTGACCTGGTTCAAGGATTTATAGCCACTCACTTGGAATGTTACCTTGTTAAAGGATTTAGCACCTTGCTGAAAGGCTTACAACATGACTATTAAACCAACCTATCATCATAGGATTTTCATTCCTAATACAATTGCTAGAGAGTATTATAAAGTCTTGACCTAATGATTTGCAATCCTTAATTGCTGATTCTAGATCATCGTTTTACTCTGTCTGTTCTAATCCTTGCTTGATCTGATATGTCTCTTCTTGAAACTCTGATACTCTATTCTTTATCAACTAAATTCTACAATGTTGTTCTATTCTTTCTAAGTCTTTACACCCCTCTGCACTTCGCTAGCGTTCTCCCATAATCTCTTACTCATGCATGCATACAAGGGGGTTTCATCCTCCTTTTAAAGGCTTTGAAGACTTAGGGTTAGGTATGAATCTACAATCAATATTCACTCTTCATTTCCTACTCAATTCTTGCACTTTTCTTGTTGGTTGCATGTGTTCTCCATTTTCCTTATTGGTTACATGTTGATTGCATAGGTAATGAAAAAGATTTGATCTTATCTTAAGATCCTTCGAGATTCATCCTAAGTCAGCTCAAAAAATAGTTTACACCTGAGTTTGTGAAGATACAAACTCATATGTGGATTCTGTGTTACTCGACACTTACTAATTGTTGATGCTTGACGCATATAGGAATTCTATCTCACTCGGCTCCTATAGTAATTCTGTTTCACTTGGCATCTATACTTTTCTCAGCACCTATAGTGACTTGGCATCACTTATCACTCATCATTTGAACTTCGCTCAGCACCTAAAGTTCACTTGGCACCTATTGAATCTCTGGCTTGACACACACTATAGCTCGGTGTCTGTATTATACTTGGCATCAACTAAGAATTGGTTAAGTGTGTTGACACTGAATTGTCAAAACCAATTTGAGACCAACAATATATCCTTTTAAACTTCTAATCAAATATTTTAGTTTAATTTTCCGAGTTCTATTTAGTTTAGAAAAGTTTCTTTTGTTCTGTGTGAAGGTTTATGGATTAGTGGAGGTGGTTGGAGCTCCTTTTATATTTTATTATCTCCATTCATTTTTCCATGAGGATAAGATGGAGGATTTGGTTAATGTTTAAAGGAATAGATAAGAACAAATTCACATATCCTATAGAAAACCTACATACAAGAACCTATCACATAGAAGAAAAAGACAAGAGAAAGAAGGGGTTTAGCTCTAAAATATGCAAGAATATATTATCACAAAAAAGAAGAAGTAAAAAAATACAATGGATCAACCCTCATAGAAGGAGATCATAAACCTAAAAGGAAAACCCTAAGAGGTAAATGACATTCAATAATCAATATGAAATTATGAAATTGGAATGCATGTGCATAAACTGATATTTTAAGTAGAGAGTAATGGTAATTCAATAAATTATATTAAATTGATCCTTTACTCTAACACACCCCTTAAGATGAGGAACAATGCAACTAAAAATAATATATGACAAAGAAATGAAACTATAATGTTGAAAGAATAATTGGGTCTCGACAACATGGCCTCATGAGGTACCCATCACAACCAAATGTCTAAAAATTTAAGAAATAGGGAAAACTGCGTGGGAAAAGCCCTAGTCCAAAAGGAGATAGAAGAATGTGAAAAACAAAAGAAGGAAGGAAGGAATCATCACTAAGACCCCCCAAGGACAACTTCCTTCACCCCAAGCATAGAACACAATTGAAGATAATGTTGGGATTAAAATGGTTTAGTGAAGATGTGTACAACCTGCTCATCAGTGGGAGTATACTCCAAGCTAAGAGAGTCATCCAAAATCAAATGTGTGATAAAGTGCATAGGAATCTTAATGTACTTGATCCATTAATTCTCAATTGGGTTGTAAGAAATGTGTATAGTACTCTAATTGGCACACCAAAGAAATGTGGAACTATTGGGGGGAATCTAAACTCTATCATCAACTATGAAACCTACAAAACCTCCTAACTAGCTAGCATTATTTCCTTGTATTATGTCTCTGTAGATTATAATGTGTGAGCATGTTTCTTGTTGCAAGTCCATGTGATAGGACCAGAATCAAGACAAAAAATCAAAGCCATAAGTACACCTCTGATCTTTAATATCACTATCCTAACCTAAGTCTATATAACCAACAATGTGGGGATTGCATTATGCATTGTGAATGCCATAATGCGTAGTACGCTATATGTACCTTAAAATAATTTTTTTAGCTTGCTAATGAATTTCATGAGGATCATGTGAGAATTGAGAGACAAGGCCAACTACAAAGGAAGTATTAATACATGTATGCATTAGGTACAACAAACTACCAAAAGTTGTCTATATAAAGTGGAATCCACTGTATGTGTAGAGAAAGAAGTAGATGAACCAACACCTAACTAAAAAGGTGTGGGAGTAGGATTGAAATAAAGAATATTGAATGCTTGAAGCATATTGAGAGGATACTTCTACTGGAGTATGGGAATGTCATTTGTAGACTGAACAACTCATAGGCCCTAAAAATAGTGCAAAAGTTTAAGGTTTGTCATCTCAAATTGCCCTCTTAAAGCTTGTTGAAGACTTAGAATCATAGAGGGTGAGCTATGTGTAATAATTTGATCATCAACATATAGCACATGTATCAATAAATAAGTTGCATGATCTTGAATGTACACAATGGGATTAGAACAACAATGTGTGAAGTGTGATGCAAAAAAGAAGAAATCCATCTTCTCATACTAAACCTGAGAGGCTTGTTTGAGACCATACAAAGACCTCCAAAGTTTGCACACCATAGAAGATTCCTCTAAAAAACCTTGATGCTACTCCATATAGATCACCTCATGTAGGTTTCAATGCAAAAAGGCACTCTTCACATCCATCTGAAATACTGTCCATCTATGAGAAGTTGTAAGAGAAAGGACAAGGTGAATAGAACTCATCTTGGGGATAGGAGAAAACATCTCAGAGTAATCAATAAACTCCACCTTTGAAAATCCCTTCACAACAAGATGTTTCTTGTACCTATCAATAGAACCATCTATAATATACTTCATATGGTAGACCCACCTGCACCAAATTACCTTTCTTTCATAAGAGGACAATGATCCCAAGTATAGTTTTCATCAAAGAAGAGTATGTTGACATTAAGGTCAAATATTTTTTCTATTAGTTACTTAACACTTAGTCAGTTAGTTATATTTTTATCAAAATCCATAGTTGCTACTAAGCTTATCATACAACTAGTAGTGTAAACCAAGTGTTTTAGATGCTACCAAGACAATCAATTAGATTACTATTCATACCAAGCCTCATAATGTCTACCGATCATATGATACAAAATATAATGTTTTTCAAGGTTTACAATGTCTATCGAGCATCTAAGGAAAAGTATAGTGTTAATCGAGCTCTATAGTGCTACCCAAGATTTCCACTATCTACTGAGCTAGCAGTGTTAATGAAGTGAATGAAGATAGTGTTGACTGAGCCATGCAATGTCAACTGAGCATTTCAGTATCTACCAAGTTCTTCATTATTGGTCAAGTCATCCAGTGTTGACCAACTACCTACTACTCCTATTGATCAGTATAGACTGAGCATCTACATCAATAGAGTGTTAGAGCTTGTCGAGTGTTGACAAGTGTCAAAACATCACTTGAGGTGTCTTCAGAACCCAAGTTACAACAATAAGCCAACTTTTTGAAGAATGTTAGAGTTTGGTATTGTAACCAACTCCAAGAGGTAATTAATTGAACTAGTATATATTGAATGCATTGTATCATATCCAAACATTGAAGTGTATCTAGCAAAAGAAGCATGAGTGCGAATTAAAGAAGGCTACAAGTAGTGTAAGGAAAAGAAAAGACTTATCTATCACAGTCATGTGATCATTATATTTTAAATCAATCTCATCCAACAAACCAAGTTCTAGAGTAGAGATAAGCCACTAATTCATCCTAACAAATGCATTAGTCAAATCCTCTATCAAGGTGGACTTAATGATCTCTTTTCCAAATCTCCTAATAGGGTGTATACCTCATTGTATGTTGTAAATCCTTTTACAAGGTGTACCTAGAAGTCCTTATTGCTCCTAATAGGGAAGATCACTAGAAGTGATAACTTATAAGGTTCAATAGAATAAATTTATAGTGCAATAGTAAAGCTTGTGGGTAATCATCCCCACCCTAGTTTTACTTTCTATTTGGAAGTTTTCTGGGTTACCAAATATTGTGTCAAGTGTTATGAATGTTTTATTACTTTTGATCTTTCATGCATGAAATTAGATTAGATTAAATTGTGGGTGTTTAATTGGTGAAATAAAGTATAAGGTTTATTGGATCCTAATTGACCCCCTCCCCCCCCCCCTCCAAATCTCAGTCACCTAATCTATACTAAATTTCCAACAGAGTACTCCTCATCCGTAGCCCTATCCAAATTTGAGTGTCATGTTGCCTGTGAAAAAATCTATGGATCATTTGAAATGGTATGACTTAATAGTCTAATACCTAATTTCTAAGCATGTGTGTGACAAGAATCTAAAGGATATCCTACCATAAGTCTAGTTGCATCAATAGTATCACAACCACACTTGGGTACTCACAAAAGATCACAGGGAGGAAGGGAAGTTTTATCATCATCAAGATCTTCCTCAAAGGATAAAGAATCCTATAGAGAAGAAGAGGAAGTGCTAGCAAGTGAGGGAGAATTTGGTGATGGAGGCTCCATCAGAGGATAAAGGTGATCAAACTAGACATCTCACCAAAAAAGGTCTATCTAGAATTAGGATCAAATTACCTATATGCCTTCACATCCTCACAATAGCGAAAAAATATGAATGGTCAAATATTCATCTCCATGGTTGTCCTCTGTGCATATGGAATAAATTCCCAAGCCTAACTACAAAAATATGGAATGTAGAATTATAGGGTTTGATATGAGTCAAAGCTTCCTTAAGAGTCAAATGTCATAATGTCTTGCAAGGCATCTTATTCTAAATATAGTTGGCACAATTAGTAGCCTCATCCCAAAAATTACTCATATTTTGAGACTATAACATAAAATTGGCCATCTCCCATAATTTTATGTTATTTCTCTTAGCAACACCATTCTGCTGAGGGATATGGGGAATTGTGAAATGATGATGTAAACCATGCTTAGAGTAAAAATATCTAAAATAATGATTCACATATTCCCTTCCATTTTTTGTTTATATATACTTGATAGAAAGACCAAACTACTTCTCCACAAGCATCTTAAAGATTTGAAATGAGTCAATGTACACCCATTTTCATCTACAAAAGTCATCTATGAAGGTAAGAACATATTGGGAACCTAAAAAATATGGAGTGGAGAATGACATAAGATCATTGTGTATTAACTCCAATGGTTCCTTAGCATGTGTGGATCTACCTGCTAGAAAAGGATCTATGTGATGTTTTTGAAGTCCACAACCTTGACAAAAACTCCTAGGAGAAGAGATCTATGGTAGCCTAGCCACTAGATCCTATGTACTCATCTTCTATAGATATTAGTTGACATGACCCAAATAATCATGCCAAAGTTTTCTCACTATGTTTGTATGAGACACAATAAAAATACCTACATAATTAAAGCTCTCAAATTCATCGAACTAATATAAGTGAGACTGTAAATAAACACTCCCAATGACAAGAACCAAAAAAGGATCATGGAGGTCTTGAATAACCACATACTATGATGAGAACTCAATTGTCTTACAAAAGCCATAATGAAAAATTTGATAGAAAGACAAGAGGTTTGTAGAAATGGCTAGACCTAATAGAACATCTTGTAGAGAACTGCCCTCTAAATAGATAGAGCCAAAATTTGAAACTAAAAGTTGTGTGGAGTCACTAACTCAATCTATGTATTAACACTTTGAAAAAGTGATGTGACCAAATCAAGTGAGTGTTTCATATGGTGTGAAGAACCCAAATCAATCAAAGTAGTAGAAGATGAAAAATCTCATGTAGAAAGAACACATCATTTCCATGAAGGAGAAAGTTGTGGCTTCACAAAAGAAATATTGTGTTGCAACATGGCCTCTTGTAAAGCCTCAAGATGTTTCCAACACTTGCGAACTAGATATCCTTCCTTGCCATAGAAACTACAAGGATCACCAGTAAACTTCTTAGTTTTAAAGGAAGACTCACCAAACTTAGAAGGTTTACCATTTGGAGTGGATTTTTGAATATCTAATCATGGAGATGACTTGGAGGAACTCTCATTTCTAGCTAAATAAGCTTTGGGATTTAGTTTCTTTTTTAGCTTCCCTATATATGTCTAAGCAACAAATGCCTAGTTCTTTGATCTTGGAAGAGAATTCAACGCTGTAAGCTTGGCCCACTCTCTAGTTAAGAAATTACAAAATACCTAAAATGTGGGCATGGTAAATCGAGGACCCAAAGCATCCATTGTGAAAGGGAACCTGTAGAAGAGAAAATCTAAAAGCTTTCGTGGTCTTTGACAAAATAAAAATGATGCACCCAATATTAGTCTTGTTCTTCCCACAATCATATAACAATGATCTTTTTTGTTTAAATCTGATTGAAAAGTCCTCAATAGATGGAAAAAAATAAAGTGGAAGTGATGTAATCTTTGCCTCAATCTAAAGTGCTCTGAACTCATTGATTGTACCAAAAAAGCTCTTGAACTTGGCCCATGTATTTCAAGGAGTATCACACATCAAGATGAAACTACAAGCTATCTGAAAACTCAAAGAAATCAAACCCATGGCCTCATTCATCTTATTCCTATGTTTCAAGGATTGAGCATATAAGAGTTTAAAAGGAATATGATGGAACTTGAGGAGCATCCTTTAGCAGAGGTGTCTAGAGGACTAGAGCATGGATGACTAGAGACACTAGAGCAGTTGTTGACAAAGAAAATCATTAGTGTGGATGGGAGTTTTGTAATTGTAGCAATATTTATTAAACACTTGTAGTTTATATAACTATCAAGAAATTTATATAACCACACACTTCTCAAAGAATTTTTAAAAAAATCATATTTAAAAAAAAAAATTCCTTGGACTGCATGCCATGGGTCATACAACCCTGGTAGGCAAAAATATTTACCTCATAATTGCATAGACTCCAAAATTTAAGTGGTTTATATGGAATTAGGGATTTTGACTTGCTTTAAATCTAATCATGAGGTCAATTTGCACTCAAAGGGCTCCAAATTTCAAAGATCCCCTATTGCCATAAAAGATGCTCGAAAAATACCATATTTGATCCAAAAAAAACTCTTATTCTATCTTTCTTCAATAAACCTAAACAAGATGTAGTAGATCCTGCTCCTTCTTTCCTACCATTAAGGTTTTGATAAGGACAAATCCACAAATTCCATAGAACACCTGCATGCAAGAACCTATCATAGGGAAGAAAAAGACAAGAGAACACAAGGATTTGGCTCTTAAATATGCAAGATTAAAATATCATACAAAAAGAATAAGTAAAAAATACAATGGATCAATCCTTATAGAAAGATAATGTAAACCTAAAAGGGAAACCCTAAGAGGTTAATGACATGTAACCATTAATATTTAACTATTAAATGGGCATTCATGTGTATAAAGTGAAATCTTAATTAGGGAGTAAAGGTAGTTTAATATATGAAATTGAATTTATCATTTACTCTATTTTTTTTTTCAAAGAGATCGTTTTTCTACTAGCAATTAAAATAAAATATATTTCAAAAGCCTCACTAAACTTAAAATATAATAAAAGAAGCTACATTTGACTGAAAACTGAAATCAAACTTAAACTTCAATACAAATAAGGGGCATATGCTATAAAATAATTACTTTTTCCTTTGATTAAACCTTGGGAATGTCAAAGAGCTATTTTTTTGTTTTATTTGATTGAGAAAACAAGAAAAATGCCCTACATACATGTTTTTCCAATCCACTTATCTATTCATTATGTAGGTTTTGGGGGTTAGAAATGTGTCACATTTTTTAATGTTCTCACATAGCACATCTGCTCTATAGCATGCACACACTTAGTGCAAATGTAAAATAATTTTGGGGGAACCAAAAAGGGTTTTGGCACCTCTTTGGTCCTCTATCTTTTTTTGTATACCCTATGCTACACCAATACTATGGTGGTATCAATCAAGTGCACCAACGAGAGATTATATATGAGAAACTTAATATTATCTTGAGCTTAGATACCAATGTACCATTACATGATAGAGTGGTTATTATGCATTTATAGCTATGGAAAAGAAATTGGGCGGGATTTCATGATAATTCAAGAAGAGGAGAGTATTTAGGGAGCTTACAATGCAAGGGAGGTTCTCATTCCCTCTCCAAATAATTAAAATATTATTCAGAGTCTAGAACAACATCTATTGACTGCATATTGGATAATAACCATCAACACTACAATACCATAACCCACAACTTTTTAATATAATTCAAGGCATACCCAATTTTTATCATCTTTAGTAGGGTCCCCCCTTCAGTATAATCATGAGTTATCAACTACCATATCATATTCCTTCTTTTTCCTAATTTTTCTCCATCCATGTAAAAGCTAATGAAGTTTCTAATAAGTTCCTCAATGGCATCCCACAATAACCTAGCTTATACATTAGGATATTCTTCTAGTTGTCTTTGAACTTCTTGGATATTTTGGGATTAGATTCATTGAGCCTCTCTAAGTAAGGGGTGACATTGTCACTCTTTAGAATGTTCCAAATAATGGTGTTTTTCTTGATCTACTCACAATAAATAGGTTTTAAAAAAACTATATTGAAACTCACATCTTGTACACAAAACCAATGAAAAATACTCTATTTTTATCCTTTAGAAAACCTATATTATTGACCTTTGTCAATAATGGAGAGAAGGAAAGAACATATAAATATTGTAGAGTATTGTCCCAAATATTTCAATAGTTATTGCTAGTCATCATAATATTTAACAGTTTTAATTTCATATACATGTTTTCTTTTAAATTATATTGTATTTGTCACTCTAGACTCTGGAATTAGATAAATATTTTGGTTTTGTATTACCCTCACAGTACTACTAATATTTATACTATATTCCTTAAAGGATTTGTTAATTTCTTTAGTGTCTTCTATCCATTTTTCAATTAACCAAGAGGGGTCTTGGGTTTCTATTATTCCCATAGCTAGTGCAAGATATTTGGATGATGATTATAAGAAGAGTAAAATATCTAGGGATGATGGATGATTTAGTATAATCTTTTCCAATCATATGAATTCATCTTCAAGGGGAATGTTATGATCCCTCTTTAGAGAGTATTCCTTCATTTATGAAACCATGTGCTTTTCATTGTAGTAGAATTTGTAAGTAGTTTATTGTCCATATTTCTTGTTATGTCTTCATTGTGAGGATTATTGGGAGGTAGTTTATTTTTTATATTGGGAAACAAGTTGGTACCCTTTGTACATTATTTATTTATTGGCATACCACTATTACCTCTTATCTATTGCTTGACATTTTTTTCCCTTGTTAGATATCTTTGGGTGACCCTTAATGCTCCATTGGTACTTTGTTTCATCTCTTATGAAATTCATCTATCTAACTTCATTATTTAATTTTTTGTAAAAAAAATCATATTTTGGGGATGATGGGAGAAATTAAGTCATTTATGACTCTTCCATGTTGTCCCAAACTTTAGTCATTTTTTTTGTTATATTTATTTTCCATACTTGTAGTTGCAATATATTTATGTGATGAGGTAAAATAAAAAGAATTATATTGATATACAAGTTATCTTTATCACTTATTCATTCCTATATCTTTAGTTCCATTATGTGGTCTTGTATAAGTTTGGTTAGTTATATGTGGCATGACCTCAATTTTACTATATTGGGAGAAACTCAACATAGTAATGTTCTTGTCTTTACATGTATTATTCTCGACCTTAAAGTCAATCACTCTAAATTTGTGTTAGTTGTTTCTTTGCTAAAGTGCTCTAGAACAACTATGTTGTTTACTTTGCTCAAAAACTTCAAAGCTACTTGTGCTCTTGCACCATTATCTTCACCATTTATTAGCACTAGAATATAGTTACCCAAGAGATAAAATGTTTTTCTTAGTCCATAATTTTCAATACCATTGACATGGAATTAACATATTAAATATTAATTTTGGTTATATTTTATTTTTTCACTTCTAGAAATCACCTGACATTATATATCCTAATAGCCCATAGTGTCTTCACTTTTCCATAAGTCAACTAGGATAAGACAAATTTTTATCCCATGAGCTAAGATTTTTGATGTGGATATGGATTCTAATCAATATTCACATTTATTACTAGTTTTAAATGTCACACCTTTTATATATTTTGTGATAAATATCCTTCTTGGGATTTGTGAATATTTTTATTTTAAGATACTATATAAACATTTCATGATTATTGATAATCACCTCCTTAACATGTCAATGTCACACTTAGCGACAAAACTACTATCTTTATGAGCATTGGAAAAACAAATACTTCCATAGACATATAATAAGGAAGCTCTACACAATCATAGGCAAAAGCACAATCTGTTTCATTCATATTCAAATCTAAAATTAAAATTGTCCTTATTAGTTCATCCACTTTGACTATATAGTTGATCAATTTTTATTACATATCTATCTTCTAATTGTTAAAAGTAAAAGTCTTTTGAATATTTCTTAACGACATGCTAATATACTTTTGATTTCAGATTGATTAGATTTTTGTCAAATTGACATGATAAATAGATTAATGATTTATAATAAACAACAAGTACATTAACTAAAAACAGTTATTTATGAAAAGATATTGACATATTCTGATTAGATAAAGTTAGATAGGGCCTGAACTCTTACGACCAAAAAAACCAACAAGATCAAATAAAAAACATCAAGCCTAAGATATTAATATGTTATAATCTCCTATAACTGTAATATTGAAATATTTAGGCGGTGATACATAGATGATAGTAAAACTCTTTCCATCCAACTATCAGATTACATAATAAGCATGCTGCGTAGCCTATTATAATACTGATTAGCATTAAGCAGAAGATTCTAATGGTGATAAGCATGTCTGATGACATGAGCAGCAGCTTAAAACTATTTTAAAAAGCTATTAAAACAAAATATCAAATTTGTCTCTATTGAGTTTTATATCTCTGGTGAAAACATCAATCATGACGACCCCAGAGAGGTAGGGCAGGTGGTCTATATTATGATCGTTGCCAATTTAAAAATGGGCTTGTGTTCATGTCCTTATATCCACGAGCGATCTATGCCCACAATGCTAAGAGAACGTGGTTTCCTCCAGCCGGTATATATACACTTCACAAATCATTGTGCCCTGCTGTGAAATAAATGACATGGCTTTACACGCATTCAGAAACTCTAATATGACTTCTGTTTGGCAATGTGAACAGGGACCTGATCGCACTAGAAGAAGAATCAAATGTCTCGCATTCAGAAACTAATATGACTTCTGTTTGACAATGTGAACAGTGACCTGATCACACTAGAAGAAGAATCAAATGTCTCGATTCTCCAGCATTATAATAAATCTGAAAGTCAATCTTACACCCATCTGTCTATTTAAGTCTCTTTAGCTTCACCATCTTTCAATAACTTTCTTTCAATATCATTGTTCACCTCTTTGTTTTTTTTGGTCCTTCCTTGTCTACAATCATGAGTAAAGTGCAATCAGTTTTCTACTCAGCAACTGAGAATTCGAATTTTGCAGATATCTATAGTTTGGATCCTTTATTAATGTCGCAGCTGCAGAATAATCCCATTTTAAGTCCCATGAACGGGCAATTCGATCAAGATAAAGGGTTTGACAGTCTCTTGAATATGGAATTCAGCACGGAATTTGGAATGGTAGAAAGTTACCATGACAGTAAAATCTTCCAAGAGCAGACGGTGTCTCTACCAATGCAGGGCTCAGCGCAGGCAGGTAGAGAAGAAGAATTAGGGCATAATGCTTATATAAGTATGCCTTGCCTCAAGAAGCTCTCTCACAACGCTAATGAGAGACACAGGAGGAAGAAGTTAAATGGACTTTACGCTCAACTCCAAGCGCTACTACCTAACCTAAATCCCAAGGTATTCTTTTTATCATTACAGAATTTTCATTGGATATAAGTTATGTTTTGATTTGGTCGTATTAAATCATTTCCAATTGGTGAGTTCTATTCAGATAAAAGAAGTGGAAACTTAAAATATATTAGTTAAATGGAAGTTATATGTATCTAATTAATTTAGAAAATAAAGTTAGAATTTAATTAAGGGCGAAGATTTAAGAGTTGAATATCTTGTATGAACTATGATTGTACTTATAGATTCAATACTTAATATTTTTGACAATAATATAACTTTAAAAATAATATTATTGATAATTATTTATATTAGTACATAATATGACATGATTTAGTGTATAAGTACTAAACTGATGCCACATTATATTTTTTGATAAGATGATTTAGAAATCTTAATTATAAATAAAAGACTTGCCAAATAAATTCCTATAAAAATGCCTAATTATAATTTACAATTTTTAACTTCAATTTTTTAAAATGTTAAATTACAATGCTCAACTACAAGAATTATCTTTCCCAACTATATTAATACATTAATATTATCACATCCTCGATTCATATGTATCTGTCCCAAGAAAAAACAGATACTCATATGTGTATTATAGTCTACATCTAATGCTCTATAATTGGTGTCTGCAGAGGAGGCTGAGCATTCCAAATACTGTTTGTGAAATTCTGAAGTACATACCTGAGCTGCGTAATGAACTCCAAACACTACGTCGACGACGTGATACTTTAGTATCTGGTAAAAAAACTTCCAAAACTTCTGCGAGTTCCCAAAAATCAAAAGCACTCAAAGGGCATTCACATTCACATTTAGAGAGTGGATCAATTTGCTCTGCTCCTGCTGTTACACTAAATTGTACAGCATTGAAATATTCGGAGGTGTTGATGACAGTCCATGCTTGCAAATTTGCACTTAAGTTATCAAGGGTATTGGTGGCGGTGGAAGAAGAGGGACTTGAGCTACTCAATGCTTCTAAATTTATCTCTCAGGACAGACTCTCCCTCATTCTTCATCTCCACGTGAGTTTGAACTTTCTTTAACTAAGAAATATTTTCTCCTGTTTTTATTAAATAGGATTCCATTTCTCATGGAATTGTAATATTGTTATTAAGAAGTCTATGTTCTTTTAAGTGAAATTCATTGATGAATGTTTTATGAAAGGTGATTCACAAATATTCAATGTCTTACGAGAAAGTAAAATTGCTTAGTCTTTATTGCATCTAGGTGATTTTTGTAGAGGAGGAAGATGGGGACTTCTCAACAGATCACCCATTTCAGTATTATTTCAGCTAAAGGACAGCTAACTACTAGGTTTTTTAAATGATTAAACCCACCCTATTTCCAAATGAAGTTGCAAGTAGAGTGAGTTTAACCATGGAAACAATCTCATAGTTAAGCATGTTTGAGAAGTTATAGGATGGGTGCAGATCTTCAGAAAGTTCTCGTACTTCACTTCTATGGACATCACCTAGATACAAGCAATGCTAAGTGTTTCATTTATTTTCACGAAAAACAGATTCATATGAACCTATTTCTTGAAATATGAAACAAGTAACTTGATTCAAAAAATTTATGTAGTTAAATCCAGAAGATATAATATCAGAATGTAGTTAAGGTTAAGACATATACAATGCAGGTGATGAAATTTGTGCTAAAATTATCTTGTTATTTATTTGATCAGATGACAGCTAGGAGTACATCACCCATGGAAGCTCTGCAAAAGAAGATTGTTTTGTCATGCGAGAAAAGGTTGTCCATTAAAGGCCAAGAGAAATTGTATCTGACAAACTGTCAACAAAGTTATAAGGAATAGTTTTGGACAGATAAATTAGCTTGTAGACGGCGAGAGATTGAAGAGCTTCTCCAATACATTCTTGCCATGTTAACCGTATCTTTGCAAAAAAAGATTGCAGGATATGTTTTCACTGTTTTAGATATATTATAGCAAATGCCTTCACATACTAGATTTCGAAGGAAATACCATATCTTTTTCTCTGACCTAAAAAGGAGTACTCTAGGTCAATAAGCTGAGAATTCTACGGTTACATTATAAGTTGGTTTGCCGAATGTTTTATATCGTTGAAATTGTAAATAATAAGCAGTTATATCATTGAACTTGTAAATAATAAGCAGATTCTCCGATCATATAATTCACACTTATTTTTAAATGGAGATATCGATAAGAAGTAAACAGATTGTCTGTGACGATGGCAAATTTATATGTGCTGCGGTCACTTTCAAAACAACAATTAAACATTATCTTCTACTTATTTCTCATGAAAACTATTTGCTACCCAAATGAATCTGATTTACAGAAAAGGAAACACGTTGACTTATAGTAGATAAATAAAGTATAACGATCGATAACACTGATGTACGTAGCAGTGACAAGCCATCGTATACATTAGCTATCTCTAGTAAAATCCCCCATGGAAGATACCAACCTACGCTTTTCTTCTTCCTCTTAGTATCATACTCATTGTCCTAGACCTTTTAGCAAATTCCTTTGGGACCGAAAGTCAAAACTTCCAATCTTCCCCATAGCTTGAGGACTCACCCTTGCAGAACACCGTAAGGCCGTCCTTAATACACAACCTAAAACTTAACTACTAAGTACTCTTATTCCTCTAAATCAGTATTAACTCTATAATTTTCGAGTAATATTCTTTTCCTTGACTCATTGATAATCTTTTGCTCGGTAATTCTTGTCAAATAAGTAATCTCCAGGTCTCTGGCCTTAATCCAATGTCCAACATTATCTATAATCTTTTGTTGTGTAATTATAGCTGTAAAAAGCTATTTCTAGGTCTTTCGCCTTTATTTAATGTGCAACATTTCAATTCCAGTAGCAACATCCTGTCATTAAATCACATCCTATTCTTAATGCTATTCTTAGGAAATTCTGAACTCACCACCATGACTCATCCTTCAAACTTCTCAAGTCTATCAATACCTTTCTATAATTGTATTATTTTAACTCCATCGCATTGCCTTATCCATTCCCAATGAATCAAGACTTAAAAAAAAGCCAATTATCCATGTGCATGTCTCCTAGGTGTTCTTATTTTCCCAACATGACTTCTTCATGTGGCCTAGCCCACTTTACATACTATATGGACCTTGTATAATGGAGCTTTATCTTGGTTAATTATTTATATATTTTCCAATGATTTTTTGTCCATGGTCTTATTTTTATTTTTTATTTTTTTATGGAAAGAGATCTTGAGTCTACTCCATGTCCATATTGTCTAAATTGGGTCACTTTAATCCCTATGCCAAGTAAACAACTAAATCTCCAAGCCCCTCTTAATGAACTCTACATCCTTCCGTGTACATGTATTGTTTAGCCAACATATCCCACATCCACTCAAAGTGCAAGTCCAATGAGCACCATCCTCATCACTTTCATCAAATTACTTTCATGTTCATGTTGTGTCAATAAATTCCTTTTAAGTACTCTTCCTATATGCTCCATCCCAACACCAATAATAATAATCTAGAATTAGATTCCTACTTTGTAATGCTCCCTAAGCATATATTTAATGGGTTACCACCTTTGACCATTTACTATCCATCACAAACATACCCCATGACTTGTACTCCTTCAGTAAATTTGAGCTCTTCATAAGAGCATCACAGTGGGACCTTGTCTTTAAACCATATTTTTCCCTCCATATGCCAAAATATCCCTGATCTCTCAAATAACTATACACACTTAGGAAATAACAAGTAAATTTTTTAGACTACATGTAACTCCAATATGCATTCATAAGATTAGCTTAACACAAATAAAACATAGTCTTTCTAGAGAGAAACACAACCCATTGGGATAATCTAGGTCTACAATCTCTACCATAATCATAAACATTGTTCTTGGAACTCAAACTATTGATCTTATAACTACCTCACTTCATTAGGAAAGGCTTTGAGACTATGTTACAACAACTACTAAAACCAACAAAATCATCATTCGTTAGTGTCATTCTCAACCCTGTAGATTCATGTACACCACCTAGTTGTAAGTTCAAGTGATGGAACTTTATTATTCATCCCTTAGGGTAATGTCATAAATAATGACATTCTAAATTTATTCTCAATAATGATGATTAAATATATTTTCATAATTTTTTTTAACTATAAAAATCATTATAATTATATTAAAGTCAACATAGAAAAATTGTAATTTACCATATGATAGGTTTTCATAGATCTATATCCATATGTATATGCAATTATTTGTAAGGCATAATTAGTTATAAATTATACTTCAAATGTGTACATTTTAAATACATAGTTATTAGTTGAATACCATTAAAATTTTATCTCCTAGTGGTAGTACATACACTATTAGGAGTGAAAGTGGATTAGTCTTTTCAAGTTTGTGGAGTCATTTATTCATTTTTACGTTAGATGAATTTGGACAAATTATCTTGTTTACTTATTTTACACTAATTATGCTCTAGCATAATACAAATTTAAATATTGAGATTAAAATATTAGTCATGTATCAACATATTTTTGTAATTTTATAAAAGTTCATTGGTAGATATATAATGCCAAAATTATAGCTAGGATTCAATGATAATTTTGTGTTATTTATAATGAAATCATTATAGGGAACTACTACTTATGAATCAAGAGTCTTCATCTATGTATAATTACAATATGGTCCTTAAAAAGTGATTGTAGAAAGTAAATTTCTATACATGCTAATATTGTTTTGTATAATTTTTGGGTTAAAGTAAATTGCATGGTTGAAAGCAAAGCTAAAAATACTATATTTCTTATTACTCAACCTTTTTAAGATTCTAGAAGTGCTGCAAATTTTTTCTCTAGTTTTAACAGATTTAAAAAAATAAGTAAACCACTTCTAATTTGTATTAGTTTATTGAGAATCTATGAAAACTATTAAAAATATTATATTCTATATATTCTAGCATGATAATGTTATGGAAAGAATGAATTGAATTGTTTTTCTATTTGTATTTTGTTCATAATCTCTACAATTTGAGCATGAAGTTACCCTCTAAATTTTTTAAGATTTTCCAGCATTTGTATATTCATACCACGATTTATAGGATGCTTAATATGTTTAGACATTCCTTATTTGTCTTATGTTTTATTACTTGTGGACCAAGTTTTCAATTGTAATTTGATTCTTAAATGGGCAAAATTTTCAATTTTAGATTCATTTCTCTCATCCCTCCCATGTGAAAGTGTTTTGAAAGTACAACTTCTCACAAAAACAAATTCTTCATAACTTTACTTTTCATGAAAAAAAATTCAAAAGCCTATTTTTTCACTTCAAACTTTAAATTTAAAATAAAAATAAAATAACAATTACATAAAAATATCAACAAATAATGAAGAAAACATAAGAAAATAGAAGACATAGAGGTTTAATGTGTTCAACCAATCCTTGGGCTAGATCCACCAAATAATGAGTCCAATATTATTATCCTATGGTTTCAACTTGATTACAAATTTTCAATACCTTGCAACTCAATACCATTTCAAGAAGCTACGAAATCATCATGCATAGTAAAATCCCTAACCATAAACCATTTTATACAAGACTTATGAAAGTTACAAAATGAGAACTAGAATATGTCATCTAATAGAAAAAATAACTTCGAATGTATTTCATAATAATAAATTTATTATTGGCCTTAGGTATGTTGCCCTTTGATCCTGCCCTGTATCATTAGGGTGTTTCCCTCAATTATCCATGGCTATAGAGGGAAACCACACTAACAAAAGTTGAAAAAGTTTACCTTCAAGTTTGATTAGGCATCACATAACAACACTTATCCTTCAATCCAACTCTTTGATCTTCTCAGGAGTAGGATCTATAATGCATACCTCTAACTCATCTCTCATGGCTTTTATATATTAATTTATTTCATTTATCATATTTTATTTTGTACTAGGGGATTGCCTCCCTCAACAAAGGGTCATTTCTTCTACTTATCTATATACATTATTCCTTTGTAAAATAGGGGTTTTCCTATATCAAGAGATATTCATTGTAAATCCTTTTCTTTGTTTAATAGGGGCTCTTCTCCATTAAGAAGGAATTTACTTAAATTACTTTCCCTAGAATATTTTCACCAACCTTATCTTTTTTGTTGTTAATGGAAGTGGGAAGACGAAAGTGGGGCCTTAAATGATGTAAAAATCTATATGGCCTAAAAAATTTAAATATTACTCTATCCTTCGTTTCTTAACAAGACTATATTTTTATGATACCAAAAATTCATGAACTGACATGACTAGGGGAATTTAGGCCTATAATCCTATGCAACATGATTTATAAGATTTTATTGAGGGTAATTGTTAATTGCATTAAACCCATTCTAGAAAAATTCATTGGTCCCTATCAAAATGGGTTTGTCCCTGGCAGATATATTCTTGATGTGGTGATTAGTGTCGATGAGGTGATTCATTCCATGGAGAAATGTAGAAACTAGGGTATGGTTCTAAAACTAGATATTCCTAGGGATTATGATAAGGTGAGGAGGGATTTTTTAATTGAAATTCTCATCAAGATGGGTTTAAAGAATTTTTTGTAAGAATAGTTAAGGAAGTGGTTTATATGGTTACTTTTTCTATTCTAGTGAATGACACCCCTAGGATAATTTTCTCTTCCTACCAAGGCCTTTGACAAGAGTACCCCCAATTAGCTTACTTAGTCATTATTGTTGTGGACGTATTGGGAATAAACTTAATGGCTTTATCCTGATAGAAAAACTCAAAGGCATATGACTTGCCTCTTCTCACCCATGGTAGGTGCTAAAATAATTTGTTGAATATACTTTCCTTATGGTATCTATTTGATCCATGAAGACAAGGCCTAGAAAAAGTTTATTAAACTAGTATGAGGAGGTTATGATTCAATAAATAAATTATTAGAAAAGAAATGTTTACTTATTCAACATGGAGAATGATCTTAGAAAGAAAGTGGTGAGAATTATGTAGTGCTAGAAAGCTGATTTATGAGACACCTATCTTAGTTTCCCATTTATAGTTAAAGAGGTAACATCCCAATACTTGAATGTGCTGGTAGAGTGCATCCAGAGAACTATTGTAGGTTGGAAAAGGTAAGATCCTAAGCAATATCGGGAAACTCCAACTCCTCGCAGCTTCCTTACAAGGAATCCTAGTGTACTTTCTATTCTTCTTCAAACTTTTGGGTAGATATAAGGAAATTATTGAGAAGATTAAATAGAATTTTCTCTGTTCAGGAACAAAGGAGAAGACAAGATTACATCTTGTTAGCTAGGAAAAATATTGTGAGCCCAAGCCCCTAGATAGTTTAAACATTAGAAGGATAACCAATTTGAATAGAGTCATCTTATCTAAGGTGTGGTGGAGACTGGATAGTACCTTGAGCAATTGGTGTACTATTATTCATGCTAAATACTTAAGGGGAGACTCATTTCATCATCATCTTTATAATAGGAGTTTCTTCTTGGGGTCCATTATGTAGAATAACATATTAAAAACCAAGAAATTTTGAAAAAGGGCATAAAATGGGTGTTAGAAAATGGAGCTACCATAAACTTCTAGGAGGACCATTGGGTTGATGGAGCACCACTTACCTACTCTAGGTTAAAGCATGTTATGGAGTATTTTTCTAATCAATTTGGAGGACTGGTGAAGAACTATATCACCCCCAAAAACCAATGGAAGAGATTATATTTTGATGACAATCTTATGGAGATTAGATTCCTCAGAGAACTTTTGCAAACTATAAATTTTGTGTCACCACAACCCTTATGGAAGATTCGTTAGTCTAGAGTTGGGTCCTCTACAGAAAATTCACTATTAAATCTACATACACTTATTATGTTGAATGAGTTTATGCTTTGAATGATTGAAAGAATGTGTGGAACCTATGGATTCTACCTAAAATAAATTTTTTCTAGTTGATGACTTTGCATGAGAGAATTCTCATCATTGACAATCTCTAGAAAAGAGGCTTTCAACTAGAAAATTGTTGTGTTATTTGTAATAATGCTGAGAAATCCATCTCTCACATTCTAATTCATTTTTCCTATGCCAAAGCCATCTAGAGTGAGATTCTCTCCAAATGAGAGGTTCAATGGTCCTTCAACAATGAATTACATCAGTTTGTTGATTGGAAAGGTTCGTCCCCCCTCCCATTCTTAAGATCTTTTTTGAAGGTGATCCCACCCCCTTTTGTGACTTGGAAAAATTAGAAATAATGTAATAATCGCATCCTTTAAGATAAGTCATCCCCCTCCCCTCCTGCTCTATGGTAATGATTTGACTGATGGGGTTTTTGAAGGCATGTAGTCATGTTTGGTATCAGAAACCTCTGTTGAACCCCCCTAGAGATTATGATACTAAATGGGCTAATTCATGGGACCTTAGCCATATTGTACAAAGATTTGACAATTCCAAGATCAATTCCAGATGCAACATAGTGTGGCAACCTTTCCCCTCTTCATGGTTGAAGCTAAACTTTGATGGGTCAACCATGGAGGGGAAGGTTGTGGCTAGTGGGGTTATCCATGATGAAATGAGAAGGCTTTTTGTGGCCTTTCTCGAAAGTTTTTGAAAGGAGATCAAATAATTAAGAAGAAGCCATGCCTCTCCTATTGGGCATGAAGATTGTGTAAGAAATAAGAATAGAGAGGGTAGCTATCAAAGGATATTCTATGTTGATTATTGAAGTTATGAAAGGTGACAAAAATATCAATTTGAAGATTAAGTTGATTATTTAGGACATTTGTACCTTGATGAGTAGACTTCAAGAGGTGACTGTGGAACATGTCTATCAGGAAGGTAATACAGTGGTTGATGACCTGGCAAAGACATGACAAAATTTTAATGAGATGCAAAATTAGGTTGATGTTGATGCCAAATCCCACTATCCACTCGAGCTCTTGTAGATAGCAGGAAAATATATCGATGCAATATGAATTGTTATAGTGTGTGGTGATTCTTCATTGTGTGGGGTGGGTGGGACTCATTATGGGTTAAGTGGCTTAGTGATATTAATGAAAGGGATGGTATTAATATTAATATTTTTTATGGAAAGCTTAACCTATGACTTTATGATAGATGTGGAAGGACAATCCATGGAGATTTTTTCATAGGGAAGTGGCCACAATGGATGCACATACTAAAAAATCATAATTGCAACTTTCTAGTGCATCATGAAATAAGACAATGGTATATCTTGCATTATTTGAGCATGACAACAAATGTTCCCTTCATATATACAAATACAGGGTGGTGTTGGGGAAACATAACACCTTGTAATCATAAAATGGTGAGAGATTATGACAATAAGGGTATTTACAGAGATAAAGTCTCTAAAATTTCCTTTATTCAAGTTCCTACCTACAATAGGGCTATGTTTGTGGATACTTAGGGTTTTGGGGTTAAGCTTGGAGAAGGAGCCATGGGTGTCAACTCTAATTGCATTGAGCCTAATTAAATTGAGGAAGACATTAGAAATATTGAAGCGATGTGGGTTTACTTGTGGGAAGGAGGCCCTTTTCACTTCATGGAGTGCATCGAAGGGTTTGATGAGCATGTGTCAATGTAATTTATTGAGTATGGGACAATGAAAAGGTGATTGTTAATGGGATTTATTTGAAATCATGGAGGAAATCATAGAGAATGTGTGAGGCCTATCTATTGAATATAAGAGTTGGTGTAAAAAATCTAGTGTCTTAGATGAGGTGAACATGAAAAAATTGTTTTGCTCCTAGGAAGAACCAGTGCATATTCACGGTGGGTTTTCTAGAGAAGATCTTCTTGAGCTTTGGGATGTGGTTTTCTACACTATCATGGGTTACACCATGCTCAAGAACCACTTCTAGGTGCTTCATTATTACCAGTTTCCCTTCTTAAGCTATTTTAGAAACCATGATTTCATTTCCTTTCCACATCTCATTCTACATTATATAGAAGATAGTGTTTTTAACATCTAAAAGAAAAATGAGGAAGGGAAGCGTATGTGTACTATCGTGTTGTGCCAAAAAGTGGTGACCTAAAAATTATGTAGTTCTGAAATGCATCAAAGCATTAAAAAAATTATTCCAACTTTTTTCCCACCCATCCTCATACCAAACCCAAAAATTTATTACCAAATTCCCTTTTTAAGCTATTTTAGAAACCATGATTTCATTTCCTTTCCACATCTCATTCTACATTATATAGAAGATAGTGTTTTTAACATCTAAAAGAAAAATGAGGAAGGAAAGCATATGTGTACGATCATGTTGTGCCAAAAAGTGGTGACCTAAAAATTATGTAGTTTTGAAATGCATCAAAGCATTTATAAAATTATTCCAACTTTTTTCCCACCCATCCTCATACCAAACCCAAAAATAATACCTTTATAAGACCTGTTCTATCTTTGGATAGCATCCCTACATGGTCAACTTAAAAAATGTCTCGAAAACATGTTTTTGGCTTCTTCTTGAGTGTTTTTTAATTCAAACATGTAGTTGACAATTTTTTTTAACCCAAATTTGATGAAACAAAAAGGGTTTCTTAAGAATATTCTTGGCTTTCCATAAATGTAATTTCTATCAAATTATGAGTTTAGTAAGTAATTATTACCTATTTTCTAATGGAGTTATGCATAAAGTGTTGATTGGTGCACTAATTTTAAAAAAATTATAATGTAAAAATGGTACAACATTTGTAAAATCCAAAAGATGCACCACATTCTATGCTTCTTCTACTATAAGGGAAAAAACAATTAAATTAAAATTTTCAAAGTTTTAAATTAGTTAAGGTGGTCAAACATGAGATTTTTTAATTTAAAAAATACTATAGTAGAAATTAATAATTAATTGTCTATTTAGAATAAAAATACCCAAAAATATGCATCCCATCTATGAATGAGTCTAATTTTTATATCTACTTCTTACTTTTGTCCTGAAATTTTTTACTATTGCATTAAAATAAATAAAAATTGACCAATCAATTTTTATTTTTCTCAGATATGACCTAGTAATTTAGAAACTAAATTCAATTTCCTAGAGATTCTTTTCCATCAAAGTTTTGATACAAAGTTCATAAAAATTTGAAAATTGCACATCAAGTTGACATAACTCTGATTTTTTGACTTTTCATTGCCACTTAAGGACATAGTTTGGTTGACCATGATCCTACACATACCCAAAAAAAAATATACATTCTTCACCATGCCTTTATGTTCAAGCTTTATAAATTTGGCTTAGCCTTAAACCGACCCCTGATTGTGACATCCTAGTCATTTCTACCCCTCGAGTTTCAAGTAACCCAAGCCTTGGGTCAACCTTGAAGAGAAATGAGAAAATTTCCCCTGGTACCAGGAAGGATATTAGTTTTATTGACTCAAACATTGACAGAGCTAGGAGCAATAAAATTACAAGGACATCAAGAAAGAAGCTTAAAATGGAAAAGTTTAGAACCCCACTCAAAAAGGAAAATATTGTGAGCTTTCAATCCATAGAGATCGATACTAAACCTACCAAGAAGAGGAAAATGAAATTGATGCATAGTGGTTATCAGTCTGAGAGAAAGGGTAACCCTAGCCTTTCTCATGTATTTGATAACTTTAAAGTTAACCCTTCCCTAGAAAAGAGCTTGGGTTTTCATATCACTTCTCCTATGAGGAATCTAGATAGAGGTCACGGGGGAAGGTGGAGGGGTCCCCCAGGAGAGAGATAAAATTAATGACAAGATGGATAGGCTAGAGAAGTCCCTTCAAGAACTCACTGATAACTAGGAGACCATGTATAGGAAATTCAAGATCATTGTTGAATACACCACTGAGATGATGCATTTGGTGGCCATAACTTTGTATAATTTTTAGGTTAATAAATAGGAGAAGTGTGTAGGAAAGGAAAATGAAGCCACTCTCTCTCTCTCTCTACAAGTTCTTGGTAGATGATGAGTTCAAGACCTTAGGTAAAAGTACAAAGTTGTATCACCTTTCAGGCTGACTTATCAGAACAAATGAATTTGAGTATTTCTATCTAAAGATCAATTTTATTAAAACATATTATCTAGATAAATTTATTCTAGCTAAGTTATATATAGTCTCACACTTTTCCAATTGGAAATGGCTATTCAATGCATGTTTTATACTAGTTTGTATCTAATTACTAAAGAAATAAAATTATTTCAGAAATGTGGCATTTCAATAACTCTAAGTATTTTTAATGATTTTTTTAATAACATATAAACACCATTTAATAAAGCTCAAAGTCAAGAATATTCTCATATAGAGTTGATAGTGTTTTAATTAGATATAGTATATTGTAATTAAAAAATTCTACAAGAACATATTTTTACACTCACAAAGATGTCAGCTTTGAGAAAGAAAAAAATATTAAATCATATCAAAAAACTCTAAAAATTATATGACATTATAGAGGAGAGATTCCTCTTCTAGAATGTATAATTTTTCTCTTGGTTACAACAAATTTTTTTTGAAAAATGTGGTGGGAGATGAAAAATATCAATTTTAGGCGAGTTAAAATTTGAATCATTATAAAAGAGAAAATATAGGTCTAAAGCTTATTTTTATTTTTGATTGTTCTAGCTATATATGTTATCTATGAGATAAAAAAGAAATAAATTTATTTCCTTACAGTCATGTGGTGGGAACTAGAACCCCAATTTTTAGCATTTCTCAATAGCTAAAAAATTGTCTTTAAAAATTAGGAAAATATATAAATTATTATTCCAAATAATTATTAAAAATTATAATCCTAAACTTCATCCATTTTTAGACATTTCATTAGTTCACTTCATTTTCAAATTCAAAATAATAATACCAATTTTATGTCATTGAATGTGGACCGTTATACTTTTGTTTTCCTTTTCCTTTACAAAAAGGTGACACAAGTTTGTGCTTTCACCCCCCTGCTAGACAAACCTATGAAGGAGAAGGAAGATAACACTATAAAGAATGACCATGGAGACAACTTGAGGGGATTTAGCTCCTGTGATTTTGTTTTCAATTCTTTGTGATGTAATGGTTTTTATGAATTCTATGACTAGATGGAATAATATGTGTAATTTGAAGCAGTGTAGGAAGTATAGTTGTACCTATAGTATGAAAAACTACTATGTTTTTTGGTTTAGTCGGTTAGATACTATGCTTAAGTTTGGTGATGTTTTTATCAAAACGACTATGATTATTTGTTAATGACTACTAGCTAGCCTCTAGCCTATCATAATATGGGGTCAGCCCCCCTTTACTGTGGCTTCTTTTTAATTCATCATAAACAAGAGTATATTATATGAACACAAATGTCCCCATGAAATTTTATTGTTTGAAGCCAAGAGCTTCAAGTTTGTTAAATAAAAGGTTTAAATTCTACAAATTTCATTTTGATAAAAAAACAACCAAAATAATTGATATTAGATCTGTCCACTTTTATACTTTTGTTTAAAATTTAGCAAAATATTACTCCCAAGGTTAAATAGCTCATATACTCATTTAAATTAATTTCTTGTTTATAGTCATTTTATTTGTTTAAGAATATTATCATTCGCATATTATTTAAGTTAAAAATTTTGCCTAGCTTTCATTAAAGAGGAAGTGAAAAAACATAAGGTTGATCTTCTCTTTGAAAGGTAGCAAATTCCTTTCTCTACACTGATGTATAACTTACAGTTTTGTTTAAATTTTTTGAAACTAGCATATCAAATCATTTACTTTCCATTTTTATGGTGGTATATTCTTAACCTAATTGTGCACAAAAAAGGGGAAATTTTTGGGTTGAGAGTGGTTATCCTTAGTCAAACCTCTATTTACAAATCAATCTTGAAATGGAAATGAAATTGCAAGAAAGGAGGAAAAGTAAATGTAAGGGAAAATACAAGATCTACCTTATAAAGGTAAATACCTTCATCAATGGATATTAGGATCATAAATATTCATTATAATGCTCATCTTTCTTGAATTTTACTTTTTAAACCTTCAAATGTAGAAAGTAATCAAGTATTCCTTTCAAAAAAGCATAAATCTATGCATTCTTTTCCAAGATCTTTAATGATGTATGCTTGATAAACATGTATCTTGAATATGGATAAATGAAATACACATGGATATTGGAAGAGGGGATCTTCTTACTTGATTGGGATCTCCTCTACTTGGTCATCATTGGACAAAAGCTTATTAAAATGAAGAATATTACAATCATATTTCATTGATGCTTGAGATTTGACCTTGAATACTTCAATGTGAAATTGTAGGAGACAATTTTCAATTTTTATCATGATTACCAAATTAAGTAGTGACAAGAAACTTATATACCTCTTACAACACTTAAGGGATAAAAAATTATGAGAGCTGACCACAAACTCTAACTTTCCACCCATTTAAATATGGTCTCAAATCTTAGAGTATATATTCACCAAGGCTTTGAATGCTTGGTTAAAAAATTCTTGAGGTACTATACCTAAAAAAATGGGATGAAACTAAAATGAGGAGTTTAGGATGAAGTGATGATGTTTAAATAACTGGAAAGAGGTTTTTATATAAAGGATATTGTTAAGGAAATCTCTAAATCTCTAAATATAGGCTTAATATAAAATCTAATTATAGCTACTAAATTTTTAAGTTGGTACAATAAAATTTCTTAAGGTTTATTCCTTTATGAACTAATAATCTCTAGTTCTCTTTAGGTTCATTATTCTAATGTCCATTGGTGACCTTTTCAAGTTTTAAACCTAAAAAATGGTTTACAACCCTATCATACCAAAAACCCTTATACATGAATTTATGGTGTAGTACTACTAGTTTCTTGCAATAGAAATGCAACATACTCTTTAATTTGTTTTGGTGTAGGCATCAATGATTTATGTGACAAATGACTACAATATTAACTTTGGTATTATGAATGAAACATATATTTTCTATTAAAAAATTTGTGTCCTATTTATAGGTTGAGGCATTGTATTTAGATTAATACTTATTCTTGAGAAACATGGCTATTTTTATAAACCTCCCTTGAAATTATGTTAGAGGGTGGTAAAAAAGCCTTAACAAGACCTTACAAAATTAATATAAACCTTCAATAAAGAGAAAATTAATCCATTGACCCTATTTTTGTAAACATTGCATACCATAACTGTCTTGTATTTTCTCTCAAAATGATTCAAAATTCTATTTATACAATCATTAATGGTTTGCATAAGGTTGTGACTAAACCACAATGACACAAATTATAAGAAACACTTCAAAACATATAACATGTTAGTTCAGATAACATCTTTCTCCACCATAAAATTGTGTGTGAAGTAATTTATGATTTTTAAAACTGAGATGAAGAAAATGGCTTTCCTTTTCCAATCATCAAAACTAGGGACATTTAATTTAGTTTTTGTGTCACTGTCATTTAATCACAATATTTCCAATAGCAATAGAGGTTTTCCTATGATTTTTTCTCTTACAAATGTTTATTTGATAAGAAAGAATACTATGCTTTGAAATTCATTAGATTTTCATTAATTTACTCTTTAGGGTTTTATTGATATCTCTTTAGAAATTGCCTCTAGTGTTTTCTTTTTTCTTCTTCTTCCCTTATAAGAAATGGTGTAAACCAGTTTGGCATCTATCAATGTATGGAAATGTTATTTCAAAATGAATTCCTCTCTCTCTCTCTCTCTCTCTCTCTCTCTCTCTCACACACACACACACACACACACACACACACACACACACACACAATTTTTTTTTGAATTATATCAATCTTTGATGTTTCTTTGAAGTAATATAATCTATGTCATTTATTCTACAATTCTTTATTGCCCTTGATTAGTTCATATCTAGGTCTCATGAATGAAATCCTTTTATTTTTTATTTTTCCATCAAACAAGTTCATCTTTCATATTCTGCCTTTTTAGACCTCTTCCTCTTTAAATATAATTATTATAATGGATAAAGGACTTCTTGTAGCTTCTTATTTTTATTCTCCAGTGTCTAACTTCTCATTTATTGTGAATGATCAACAATTTTTTGTATCCTTTTATTTTTGGATATAAATAGTAGAGATCTCACAGAATAATAATTTTATTTAAAAAATTAATATAATAGCTACCATGTTGATATTGTTTGGACATCGTAAAGGTGAAGGGAGATCACAAATGAGTAAATTATTATTATTTTATATTTTTAACTACCCAAAACTCATGTGGTAAGGTAAGAGCATATGATAGATCCAATTACTTTTTGTATATATGAGATATGATAAAACATCAAAGAACAATAGACAACTATAAGTAAAATTCACTCCATAGTAAAATGTTCATTCAATTATACAAAATATATGCATGCACAATATGTTGAATCTGAAAAAGACTTTGAAATACAAATACAATGTGATATTGTATCTAAGGAATCAAAAGGTTTTCATTCTTCAATCTTGAAGAAATCAAATGGAGTTTGCCATTTTGTGACTCAATCTAAGAATTTTCATCCACAAATCTTAAATCTAAACATAAAATTTAAATTATGATGAAAAACAATAGATAAAATGATACATCAGTCTAGCACATGAAAAATTTCAGATATTAACTTCTCTTTCAACTCAAATACCAAACTTAAAAAAATTCTTTCGTCATCCTTTTATAAGTGAAACATTACTAATCAACTAAAAAAACTTAACAAGATTAAAAATTTGACAAGCATCTTTATGTTAGCTTATATTATTCATTGTTATATTTTCTGATACTAAATCTTAATCATTTTCTTAATATATTACCATCTCTATTGCAAAAAAAGAAGAAGCACATATTGGATATTTTTAGGATCATAGAAGTGGAATTTTTTAGGTTATTTGGGTGTTCAAATAGATTAAATACCATATCCAAAAACATAGATCTACTTCTAACAAGGTGGAAAAGATGCTGACCAAAAATGTTTAAGAAAATACCACTGGTGTGCTATGGACATAGGAGGGCAAAATATCAATGATTGATTACTTCAAGAAAATTATGGAGTTTATGAATAAGATGAAAATAGATAATGAGAAGAAGGTCAAAAGTCTCAAGGATAAAATTGGTATGGTGCAAGAAACCATGAACACCATTTTGAAGCATAGTCATACGGTCTACAAGAAGATTATCACTACTGTGAACACTATGATCGTAAACCTAGAGAAGGCTCAACAAGGGATGCTTCTTATTGATCTTGAGAGGGTCAAGGCTAATGATTCAAATCTATCTTCATAAAATACAACCTTAATATCAAGAGGAAGATAGATTCCTCTCAGTATGATATTTAAGAACTAAAATGGGAGCCCAAAACATGGTGTTTCTAGAGGCCAAGTTGTAGACACTCCCATGTGCTTTTGTTTCATTTTCTAGTGTTTTATTTTCATTTCCTTTGGTCTTGTTGTTTCTATCATGTTTTTTTTCTAGCTCTATTGTAGCTATTCTATTTTTGGACAATGTATAAATCTTTATTTTAATCTCCAAGCTTTATGGTTTTAGGTCCCTACCAAACTAATTTTTTCCTTAATAAAAAATCATTCTTATCACCTCTTATTTTTGAATAATAGTATTACAAATCTAATAGCATAATAATATTGTCAAAATGTCAATATAATATATAACACTTTTATATTCTTAGAAAATCTTAGATGTAAAGGGAGATCATCAAATGAGAAAATTATTATTACTACATATTTCTTAATCACCATAATCTTATAGGTTAAGGTGGGAGAATATGGAAGATGAATTATAATTGTTTTTTTATACAATGTGCAATGATAATTGTGATTTAAAAAGTTGTAATAATCAATTTCAAAATAAATGAAGTATGATAAACTGAAAGAATAATACAAAAATATATAAGTATGTTTCAATCTATCATAAAGAAGGCTTTTAAATACAAATATTGTCTTTGGGTTATAATGTACCTAAGAAATCAAAAGGTTTTCATTCTCAAATCTTGAAGAAATCAAATGGGGTTCCTCTTTTCCATTTCTCAAATCTAAGAATCTTCATTCTCAAATCTTATATCTATACATATTTTTCAATTTAAGAGATAAAAGACTAATTGTCATATTGTTATCTCTTGCTTATCAATTGATGAGCTTAAGGGGCTTTCTAATAAATGGTTCACATGGCACAACACTCGGTGAAGTTTTTGCAAATGAGGTTGCAAGCAGAGTGGGTTTAACCATGGACGAAACTCCATAGTTAAGCACACTCAAGCTAAAGTACTACTGGGATGGGCAACCTCCCGAGAAGTCCCGGTGCTTCACCTTTGTGAGCATCACTTAGATCCAATTAGTGTTAAGTGTTCCATTTATTATCATGAGAGATAAATTTGTGTTGAATAACTACTCATGATAGATGGATCAATAAGTTTGACTCAAATCCTACATAGTTAAATCCTGATAACAATATCACAATTTGACTTGCTATGGAAATTATCTCCTACTTATTAACAAAAAAACTAAATTAAATCTGGATAGTTTAAACATTGCACATTAAGGCTTCAATCCTAGATTAAAAGTGTTAAATAGTCAAAGTTGACTTACTTTTTCCAAACTTTTTTTTAATTAGTGTGTGATGTTTAAGAATTACCAATAGTACTTTTTCCAAAAAAAATTGTTATTAGTGTATGATGTTTAAGCTTGCAAATGGGGTTGCAATCTTTGGGTTCAACCATGGAGGAAACTTTGTAGTTAAGCGTGCTCATGCTGGAGTTGTACTGGGATGGGTGACCTCTCGGGAGTCCCAGTGCTTCACCCTTGTGAGCATCACCTAGATCCAATGAGTGCTAAGTGTTCCATTCATTCTCATGAGAGATGGATTCATTTTGAATCACTACTCATGAAACATGGGTCAATGAGTTTGACTCAAAATCACATAGTTAAATCCTAATAGCAATATCACAGTATAATCACATTAATCTAATACATGACAAATTCCCAATACCATCCTCACCTATAATTCAATTTAAAAACTAATATAATATTTTCCTAAATGTATCCCAATTTCTTATGAATGAAACATAATTACTTAATTTAGAAACATTACAAGATTTAAGAGCTCAACAAGCATCATTAAGTTAGATTATATTATTCATTATTATATTTGCTGATCTTAACCCTTTGCTTAATATATTACCATCTGTATTGCATAAACGGAAAAAGGGCCCACAAAAACTAATTGACTAAAGATGGAGTTTATCCCCCCAACATCCAATTTTGTCATTAGCTTCATTTAAGATCCTATCAGATTCTGATACCTACAATTGCTAATTATATATTTGGAAATGCACGTCAGGCTCAGTATAGAACCATTTTAGAAAATAAAGAATAAGCATGCGTTAATTCGAAGGTGCCCACAATGAACTTGTGTTCGGAGTACATAGAACACGTGCCTTGCTCCTCCAAATCATGGTACCCGCTTACAACATTGCCAGGGACTCTTTCAGAATTGATAAACTACACTGTGCATACTGACTAGGATTCCACGCTGTACAAAACCCAGTGTGGACGGGGTTCGAGGCAAGAATATTGATCCCCATCAATTACTTGGGAGAAATTGACTCTGCATCACAAGACAGACTTAAATCTTCTATAAAAGACTTTCCGATTGGGATATTCTTCTACACTTGTTTTCAACCAAAAGATCATCCTCTATTAGCTAGCCTTCAATTATAATCATGTGTCCATATCCTTCAATTATGTATTCTTTGGCTGTGGATACCCCTGCTAATGTTGCATATACCTACAATTTTGATCCTACATTTATGCCTCTCGAAGAGCACAAGGAAAAAATAGGTCACCCAAATGGGCATTTTGATGATCATGATGGATTCGATGATCTGTTGGGTGTTGATTTCTTTGATGGATTTGGAATACTGAATCATGATTATAACTCCACTGAGATCATAGCTAAATGTGATGGAAATGTGATAAGTTCTTACGTGGATCCATGCAACGTCAAAAAGATCAGTTCTTGCATGGATCCATGCAACAAGAAGTTATCACACAACGCCCACGAACGAAATAGGCGAAGGAAGCAAAATGCTCTCTACGCTCAGCTCCAAGCTTTGCTGCCCAACCCAAATGAAAATGTAAGCTTTTTTATTCTAATATCTCAAAAAACTGCAAACTTTTTCAAGTTATCAAATATGGTCTTCATGTACTGATTGCCTTTTCAATATGTTTTGTAGAGGAAACTTAGCATCCCGAAGACCGTTTGCAGAGCTCTGAAATACATTCCTCAACTGCTCAGTGATATTGAGAAACTACGCAGACAACGTGAGAAGTTGTTAATTATTAAACGAATTTCTGAGACCGCTATGGCCGCCTCAAAATTGAAAGCAAGTAGAGAGCCTTTACATTTACATTCACATGGCGGTTTCATGTGCTTTCCTCCAACTGTTACAGTGAATTCTGCGGCTACGGAATATTCGGAAGTGTTAGTGACAATCTACACATGCAGAGCTGCTCTTCTGGAGTCCTCGCTGTTAGTGTTAGTAGAAAGAGAGGGTCTCGAAGTTATGGATACTTCTACATTTGTTTCTCTCCACACAGTCTGTCGTACTCTTCGTCTCAAGGCGAGTGTAATTTGATTTAGTTGATTTTTTGTGTTTGAAAAGTTCTATTATTGTAGATTGTAATGAATTGTTTGGGTGTACAGATGGCGAGAAGTAGAATCGACATGGAAGTTTTTCGGAAGAAGATTTTTTTTCTATGTGAGAATGGCATGGTATCGAATTCTTCAAACATGGGCTGTTAAGGTGTGAGCAAATGGGAATATCTTAAACATCATATTAAGCTTAATTCTTAAATCAAACATGTGAAATAGTCAAAGTTGACTTTTTTTCCAAGCTTAATTCTCCCCTTAGTATATGATGTTTAAGGGTGGCCGAACAAAGTGGAAGAAGACTGACAAATTAGAGGATGTATCCATACAAGACAAACTTTTCTATTTTTTTTTCATTTATTGTCTTTAATAAGTTACTTTGATTATTTCAAGATAAATTAACATTCTTGTTTGAGAAGTAAACTAAGATTTAAAACTAAAACTATTGGTCTCAATAAAGAAGAGGGACCCACTATTCATGTAAGTTGTTTCTATCAATATGTAATGGTTAAAACCTATGTGGACTTTTTTCTGTCTATAAGTTTTAAGATGTAACATATTATGTCATATATTTTTTCTTCAATTTTTTAATAGTTGAATTCAAACAATTATTTATTCTTACAATTATATTATATTTATTTTTAAAATGTACTTTTTATTTTAATAGTTTTTCTAATTATGTCAAAGGTGTCTCATATGTCAATAAAGCTATCTAACTATATGAAAAAAGACTCACTCCTCTTAGAACAATGCAAGGTTCCATTATTTTTATATTATATATGGATAAATCAGAAAACAAGGTTACAACAGAGTTAACCGAGAGTAGCCAATAAAGAGGTCTAGCATCAACACAAACTCAAAGTATCAAGTGCATATGCATAAATATTGAGAAAGGAAGAGACTGGTGCAAAATATCATAATGGATATCAACCCAAGCAATCCAACCCAGAGGGCCTTCCATCCAGATGATATTCTTTTGTTCTTGGATTTGCGTAAGCATGAAGATATCATCCTTCCTCGAATTAAGGTTCTTGTCTGATTTCTTGGTTCAGTCTTTAACAGGTTTATTCAAAACATTTCTAGATCATCAAAAGTCCTCCTCCATTTATAGCCATGTTTCAGCTCATTGACAAAATAGGTGGCATGACCGTCCCTCAAGAATCTTTTTAGCTTATCTTTCTCTATCATCATAGTGGTGTGGACCTAAAGAAATTTTTTTTTTGAACTCTAGGATTGGTTTGACACATTTCCTCATTCCTACACTTCCAAATTTTCTAAAGAATGTTAGAAGACAACAAATTCCAAATTAAATTAGCATCCCTTTTAAGACCATCAATATGACTAGTAACAATTTCTAGAATAATCACATTTAAAGGGTAAAAAATACCAATCATGTTCCAGATTTCTTTAGCAATGATGCAATCACAGAAGATATGTCTACCAGTTCCAAGAAGCCTGCAAAGGCTACAAATATCAATCATGTGACCATCTTTTCTAATAGGGATTCTGTCTAGTGAAGTCAGCCACTTAAATCATCTAATTTTAGGCTCAACAAGACCTTTCCAAAGAATATCAAAATATTTCTTTCAAGACACAGCATCAAAAGAAGAGTACCAAATAATATTGATATGATTAATAATATTTTCATTATGATCAATGATTTTATAAATATTCTTGGCTTTGAGATTAGCCATAATGACCCCATCTGGCCATTTGCATTTTAAGTATATATGAGAGTCCACATGACAATCAGTAGGTAGAACCTTAGTATCCTTGACAATCATGTTATAAGTCTTCTTTTGGGAATCCAAAATATTAAATTTGTTCTTAAGCTCATCCCAATTGATGAGTTTATCATTTTCAAAAAGATGAACAAGCTAAGAGATCCCCATTTTCAATCATAGCCTAGACACCCTTGGGAGAGGGCTAGGGGTTTACCAACTAGATGTAAGTTCCATAAAATGGACCTTTCACCATATAGATGCTTAGCATCATGGGAGTCCTTGTTGGTGACAAAATTCTTAACATGGTCCTAGGATCTCCAGATAGATCTGAAAACAACAAAGCCTTGGACATTGATAATGAAATTGCCAACAATTAAATCACAAAATTTGAGATTTCCCCAAGTTATAGCTTCTTTAGGAAAACCTTTATTAATATTATGCCTAAACAACACTTTCCATGGATCATTTCCATCCATAGAATGCAAGATCCATTTGGTGGATAAAGTAACGCCTTGAATTTTAAGGTCTTTAAGCCCCAACCTCCCAAGGAGTTTGTCAATATAACACCAATCTCATTTGACCACATGCATTTTTCAATTGCCTTTACTATAAGACCAAAGAAAGCTCCTAATGGTCTTTTGAATTTCAAAAATTTGGTAATTACTTAACATCCAAGCAAAGGAGTAATATATGCTATATGAAGACAAGAACTTTTGACAAACTTGGATTTTGCTGGCAAGAGATAAAGATCTATTGTGCCACTTGTTTAGCTTCTTGTTAATTTTTCCCTTAACCCAAGACCACATGTCTTTAAGGGAAGGCTCAATAGAGAAGGGGATACCTAAATACTTTTTGAAAAATTGAGGTCCGCCCCATTGGTAGTTCTATTGATTAAACCAAACAGGAGGTTGCTCTTCCCACCCCAGGAAAATGGATTTGTATTGGGAAATACGAGCACCAGAGAATGAACAGAACATATTAAGCTTCATTTGCAAGGCTTGAATACTATTGTTACTAAGCTCAAAAAATAAGGCAATATCATCAGCAAACTGACAATTAATAAGCTCATCATTGTTAGGAAGATAAAGGCCTCTAACATTAGGGGAAAGAGTATCATCTCTAAGGATATAGTAAAGGGCTTCTAAGGCTATGAGAAATAGAGAAGGTGCTAAGGGACATCCTTGTCTAATAGATTGACCAAGGGGAAAGAGATTGGAGAGAGAACCATTGACCTCCACTTGGGCAAAGGCATCATTAAATAGAACCTAAATTGAGCTAGAGAAGAAGACAAGGAAACCAAATGCTTCAAGAATCATGAGGATAAAATTCCACTCAACCCTATCATAGGTTTTTTCGAAGTCTAAGAGCAACATCATAGAGTTCTGGTGAGAGCATCTTACCCAATCTATGGCTTTCCAACTAGTAATTAAGTTTTCCAAAATATATCTACCTTTGATAAAACCAGTCTAGGTAGCACACACAAACTTAGGAAGGATATGAACAAGTCTAAGGGCTAGGATCTTGGTGAAAATCTTATAGGAAACATTGAGGAGGGTGATAAGTCTACATTTTTTTATAAGGGCTTTGTCCCTATCCTTGGGAAGAAGTGTAATGATGTCACTATTACTCTTGGGACCAAGGGAACCCTTAGCCATAGCTTACAAATATATTTCTTGTAAATATTTATAGATCCAACTAATTTTGGCCTATAAAATTCAACAGGGAGCCTGTCAAGGTAGGGGGCCTTATCATTATTGAGAGAATTGATAACTTTTTCCACCTCATCCAAAGAGATGTCCTTAGATAGGATAGCAATATCATAATTATCCAATTTATTGGGGATAAGAGGTTTACACTCATTTCTAAGATCAACAACCTCATTGGAGTCCTCAAAAGTGAAGAGACTCCTATAGTAAATGGCAATGTCTTGCTTAATGGTAACATGATCCGAGATATCATGGTTTTCAATTTTGAGTCTATCAATAGACTCCTTGGAGTGAATTTGCTTCAAAAGGTTAAAGAAGAACTTAGAACACTGGTCCCAATTCTAGATCCAATGAGCACAAGATCTTATCTTAGCATAACAAATTCTAAATTATTGATGTTTCCTTAGGGCATCCTTAGTAGAGATCACTTGGGTGACAAGGTCAATATTAGAGGAATCATTCTAAACATTATTCTTAGCCTATTGGAGAACAAAGGAAAGACATTTTTCAATGAACCTATAATCCTTTGTATTTTTTTGACCAATGGTCTTGAGGAGACATTGCCAAGCTAGTAGATTAACCTTCCATCTATCAATCTTGGAGTAGTTATGGAAATTAAAATTATTGATATTGCAAATAATTTGTAAAGCAGGAAGGATATCTTCATCAAGAAGAAGACTGGTATTCAATATGAATTTGTGATTAGTCATTCTAGGGTGAATAGGGACAAAATTGAAACTAACACAGGTAGAAATGGGATGGTGATCAGAGAGGTTAGTGGTCGTAATTAAGACAATGTTATTTTGGTTGTTAGGGAGGAAGGAGAAGACATTCATGTTACCATAAAAATAGTTAAGTCTAGAATAGATCTGGGAGGGGCCCTACTAGAAGTTGGACCATGTGTGCTATATCCCAGGGTTAGAGGCCTTATTTCCTACTAAAGTGTAATGTCTTGTTTTTTATAATTTTTCTCTATTTTTATTTGAACAATGAGGTTTTGGTTTGTCACTCTTTCATTTCCATTGTAATCTAGGGTTTTATTTTCCATCATTTTTGCTCATATGTTTCTTGCTCATTTTCAATGGTTTGAACACATGGAATGTGGTTGGAATGTGTGCCATTTGGTGTCAACACATTGAGCTTTTTTTTTTTCTTCACTTTGTTGCATTGGTCATAAAAAAATAATATAGGACATTCATCATTTTAAATAATGTTCTCACGCATTTACCTATTAATTTATTTATTCAAACTAATTGAATTTTCAGCCCCAAAAACATCATTTATCACATTTTACAAATGTTATAGCAAGATTATTGATGACAAATTTGGAATGCCTTCTTTCCTACAATATTATAATATCCTTCAAATATACAAAAGGGCTAGACACTTATGTTCATGAGTTCAAATATTTAGTTATAATAATATAAATGTATAATAGATTAGTATGAACTTAAATTAAAAATTAAATTACATATCAAATTAAACAATAAATTAAAATAATTTTTAATTAAATCAATAGGAGTAGGCTCTAATCCCTTATAGAAAGAAATAAAATACCAAATTCATAGCAAGCCAAAATTCTAGTAGAAAATTCTAGAACAACAAACCTCTTGCAACTACTCTCAACTACACACAATTGTAATGGAAACTGAAAGTGGAGGGGTAAGGGTGACTTTTCAAAATTTGAAACTTGTTTTGAGTGGGATTCCTCTAGTTAGCTAGGATCGAAATCATGGTCTGGGTCATGGATTGTAGGGAGCAGATGGAGAATATCAGGAAAATTTAGAGGTCGAAAAATTGATAGAGAATGGAGATGGGGACACATGTGCCCCTAGAAAGGCTCCAGGAAAGTCACCTCCATTACCCAAGGCAGGCCTCCCTAGGGTATAGATTGCAAAATGGTCTTCACTATTCGTAGTTAAACCAATTGGTAAGTCTTCTTTTCCAACTATTAAAGTGCTTGTTGCGGTGAAAAAAGGAACTTATGCAATTGCTATTCTAGATGAGCTTGTTGACCATAGCATTGCTTCTATGGCTTCTAACGTAGTGGATAAGTTCATTGAGAAAAGGCCAAATATAGACATTATTAGATATTTTATGCAGAAGAAATGGAACCTTAAAGGTCAAGTCATAGTCACTGCGATGGCCAAAGGTTTTTTGTCTTTTGAATTTTCTTGCAAGGAGGATCTTTCAAACATATTGTGTGAAGGACCTTGGGTAATAGGTGTTGGAATTATGATATATTTTTCATTAGTCACAACACTTATTCAATTCTAAATGCTTACCGAGCTCATCACTTAGTCTATAGTTCACACCGAGCATTCATCAGTTACCTTATAAATTTTGCAGGTAAATAGTTGATACCGAGCATTCCTTTGGAAATCGAGCATATGGGAAATTCAGTAGTATTTACCAAGTAATTAGTGGTTACTGAGCTTCGCAGTGTGTCAGTGCTCACCAAGTCATCAAAAGAACTTAGTGTTTACCGAGTGATCAAGGTAAACAAAGAACTTAGTGTTTACCGAGTGATCAAGGTAAACAAAGGGCTTAGTGTTTACCGAGTGATCAAGGTAAGCAAAGGAATCAGTGTTTACCAAGTAAAGAAGGTTATCAATGGATTCAATTTTTACCGAGTGACACAATATTCACCGAGTCACCAATGGTTACCGAATTCCAAGCTACTCAGAATGATTAGTATGGACCATGCCTCTACTCTTACCGAGTGCATGATGATGCAGAGTATTATAGTGGATGCCCAGTATCAGAAGGTCACCGAGTCAATTTGTGGAACCCGAGTTTTCTACCATCTGGCCGACTTAGTAATATTTGTTCACTTGTGTTTGGCCGACCTTGCCAGTGTAAATATTGGAATGGTATATATCATTTGAAATAATGAGATGTTGAATATGGTTGGTGTTATATTGCAATATTTTTGAGAAGAAGAAAATAAAATCACCAGTAGAACAGAGGAATACAATAAGGTCAACAATTGATGCAGAAAAGCTATATCTATCACATTAGGTTATTAGAGCACAAGGGATCTTATCAGGAACCAGTTGTAACCAGATCCACTGCTTCATCCTAATAAGTGAATCAATTTTTAAATCCTTTAACAGGGTAGACTTGACAATCTTTTGTAAATCTCCTAACAGAGTGCATACTTTATTGTATGTTTGTAAATCCTTTAACAAGGTGGATCTAGAAATCCTACTTGCTCCTAATAGGGCAGATCATCAAAAGTGATCATTGTAAGCCTTAACTGGCCAAATTTATACTGCAGTATTGAAGTTTTGTGGGCATCATCCCCACCCCAATTTTACTTTCTAATTGGAAGGTTTCTGAGTCACCAAATCTGCCTATTCATGTGTTACAAATGTTTATCTTTTCATGCATACAGTAGATTAGATGGATGAATGGTAAAAATATTATTATACAGAATTGAATTAAAGTTTTAGAGTTACTGATTCACCCCTCCCCTCTCAGTAACCTTTTTAGTCTTGATTATTTGCAACAATAGGATGCTTGACTTTGGTACTCTAGAAGTGGACATCAAAGCTAGAATTGAATGTTTCAATTTTTGTGCAAGCCCCAATTTGGGTTAGACTTGTAGAGCTTCCATTAGAGTTCTAGAATGAGGATCTATTTGTGGGAGTGGCTAGTTCTTTTGGTGAGCTTCACTCCATAGACCCAATAACAACATCTAGAAGAAGGTTAACCTATGATTATATTTTTATTAGAGTTTAAGAGGGGGTGGATATGTCAGAGGTAGTGAGCTTCCATTCTTGACTGGGAATAGATGTTCAGAAGCTAGACTATGAGAGTGTCCTTTTCGCCTGCTTTCATTGTTTGAAAATAGGCCATAATGTCAATCAATGCCCTAAGGCTAAGAGGTAAAGAACAAGAAAAAATCTTCTTCCAAATCTAGAAAGGAAAGGAAAAGGGTTTGGAAGCAGAAGACCATCAAGGATCCTAAGACTAGTTTCCTTGAGAATTAGGAGGTGATTGTAAAAATCCATGTAAAAGAAGTGACAGTCTCTGATTAGGATGGTTATAAGATCAAAGAGGTGGAAAAAGATGTGAAGGTTTTAGATCTGGCTGATTCTCATACCAAAGTTGTGGAGATCCCTGTAAAAGATATGAAGGTCTCAAATCTAGATGATCCCCAGATCAAAGTAATGGAGGAAGGACCAGTTAGTGGAAAAGAAAGGGCTTAATAAGGAGAAAATAAACCAACCTTTGAAGGGGAGAGGGGTCATTGTGATTCTTCCCTCCAAGTAATTTTTCAAACTTCTACCCCAAGGGGGATAGGGCAGGAGCAATTATCAAGAGATGAAGAGGAGATAGTGCTAGAAACTCAAGTGCCTCGAGGTATCAAGGGGGTTCCCTCATCACCTCTAGGGGATCATTCAACATCCATTAATTTGGGAACTAGGATTCTGGATTTGGTCAAAAATTGTTCCCCTGGATAGATTTCAAGAATGGAGGAATGGCTTGAGATTTTCTCAAATGAAAACAAGGGGATTTGGACCAAGGTTAAGAAGAAGAAAAGTAGAGACCCTTCCCTAGTGTCACCAATATTGACTAGGAATCAAGTTAAAGCTGATGAGGGAGTTAAATCAAAGACACTAGGTAGAAAGAATTTAAGCCAAACCATTCAAAAGGAGGCTAGAAGGAATTTGGTTGATGGGAGCCAAATAACCATCAAAGAGCACTCTGTTAAAAAGAAATGAAGATAATATCCAAGAATATAAGGGGGCTAAATGGAACTGATAAATAAGAACTAGTAAAGAACATGATTGGGGATCATATACTTAATGTTATGTTGATCCAAGAAATTAAAATGAAGAAGGATTTGGTGGGAAAGATTTCCTTTAGTAATAGAATGGATGGAGAGGCCATGAATTCTAAGGGAGCATTCGGAGGACTGCTCAAACTTTACAATAATAAGAATTTCCTAGTAACTACCATTTATAATGAAGGTAATTCACTATTATGTAAACTTCTACATATTAATAGCAAAGAATCTTGGTTTCTTTTAAATGTGCATGCCCCTAATTCTAAGTGGGAGAGTAAGGATTATTGGACCAAGCTTTGTTCTATAATTTAGAATTACAACGTTAACAAAGGAATAATAATGGGAGATTTCAATACTACCCTTTCTGATGAGGACAAATCTGGGGGTTTGGCCCTGGACTTGGATAGCAAGTTGGATCTCTCAACTTTCATAAATAGTTTGGCTCTCCTATATGTTGATATTTCTGGTGGAGTTTTCACTTGGTCCAATAGGTGAATAGGGAGTGATTGTATCTAGTCCACCTTGATAGAGGTCTCATATCACTAGATTGGTTGAACTCTTTCTCTTGCAAGCTCTCCCTTCTTCTCAGAGTTGGGTCTGATCATTCCCCTATTTCCCTTTTGATAGCCTCTCTTATGGCTAGGCAATATTTTCCTTTTTCATTTTGAAAAGATGTGGAAATCCCACCCTAACTTGTTATCTAGGATCTCCTCTTGGCAGAACATTGAGGTGGAAGGGACTGCAATATTTGGGGTTGTCAATAAATTGAGAAATGTAAAATTTAATATCAAAGTTTGGGACAAGAAAGAATTTGGCCATATTTTCTAAGCCAAGGAGGAGAAGGCTGATCAGCTTTGTATTATTCAGGATATAATACAACAAGAAGGATATAATGATCATAATAGGAACATAGAAATGTTAATTCTCTCTGATCTTCATAACATTATAAGTAGAGAATAGAACTTTTGGAAAAAAAAGATCTATAATTAACTAGCTTAAAGAGGGTGATCAAAATACTAGATTTTTCCACCTTTCCATTCTTAAGCATAGAGAAAACAACAAAATTATGGGTATCAATAAGGGAAAGTCTCTTTTGACTAATGATAGCAATATTTCTACTAAGGCTAATATTTTTTTCTCTTCACTTCTTTCCTAGGATCCTATGTTATCTGTGGAGGACCAGAAGGAAACTATTTCATCTCGTCCCCTTTTGATTCAACCTCACCATAATTCTATGTTTAGGGCAATACCAAATTATCAAGAAGTAAAACAAGCTTTGTTTTTTCTCCCAGCTAATAAAGCCCCAAGGCCAAATGGTTTTTGTACTTTCTTCTTCCAGGTTTATTGGGAGGTGGTTAAGGTTGATGTTATTAAGGCAATGCAGGAATTTTTTGGAGCTAGGAATCTTTTGAAAGAGCTCAACTCTACCTTTCTAGTTCTTATTCCAAAAATCCTTAGGGAAAATGCTATAGACCAATTTAGGCCAATTAATCTTTGTAATTCTTCCTAAAAGATCATTTCAAAAGTTTTGATGACCATAATCCTCAAAGTTCTTCCTTTCACCATTTCCTTGCAGCAGACAAACTTTATCCCTTGCAGATAGATCCTAGATTCTATTATGATCATTCATAAAGTCATTCATTCATTGGAGGCTAGGAAGAGGGAGGTACTTCTCCTCACATTGGATCTCTCCAAAGCTTATGACTAGGTGGATTGGACATTCCTTGGTTTAGTTCTCTAGGCTTTTGGCTTTGATCATCAAGTATCTCAACTCATCTCCCAACTTGTTTCTACCTCTTCACTTGCTATCATGATTAATGGGGTTCCATCCGATTTCTTCAAACTATCAAGAGGCTCAAGGTAGGAAGATCCCCTTTCTCCCATCCTTTTCATTATCATGGCTGAGTGCATAGGGAAATTAATTTAGAGAAAAAGATAGGAAGGGATCTTGAAAGGAATAAAGCCTTCTTTAGGGCATGTTTCTTTCACTCACCAATAGTTTGTGGATGATATTATTATGGGAGGAGGCAAAAGCTTCAGTTTGGGAGGCCAAATCGATGAAGAGATTACTAGATTTGTATACCAAGGCAACAAGCCAACTAATTAACTGGGTAAAAAGCTCAATTTTCTTTATCAACACCCCTGTTGATAGACAAAGGAAGATTATTGGTATTCTAGGGTGTGGGGTGGGAAACCTACCTTCGACCTATCTTGGACTTCTATTGGGGACAAAGCTATCAAACTCTTTCTAGAATAGGATTATTGATAGGTTTAGTAAGAAAATAGTAGGTTGGAAAGGTAGCACCCTTAGCCAAGCTAGAAAATGTCTTCTGGTGAAGTCCACTCTTCAAAATATTCCAACATATGCCTTGAGTCTCTTTGGGATCCTAGTAAAACATGTTGATAAAATGGAAAAGATCCAAAGAGAATTTTTGTGCTCTAGCCTAGACGAACATAAAAGATACCCTCTAGTGGCTTGGGATAATGTATGTCTCCCCAAGTGCTATGGAGGGCTAGGAATCAACAAACTTAGGCATCTCAATAATACACTTCTAGCTAAGCAGGTATGGCAAATATTTAATAGTACTAGGGAATGGAGGGACATTTTAGTGATGTATATTAAGAGTTCGTCTCTAAGGTATTTTCTCAATGACTTTGACATCCTAAATGGTTCGGTTATTTGGAATAGGATATTAAAGGAAAGAACTTTAGCTAACTCTAAGGCCATATGGAAAGTGCAAAATGGAGAGAACATCCTCTTCCGGCATGATAATTGGTTGATTCAAGGTCCTCTCATTAATAACCCTACATATGATAATTGGGCCAATACTTTTATAAGGTTGCTTGGAATGAAAGTAAGAGACTATAGAATGAACCAGGGATGGAGAGACCTACCTTTGATTTCAAATAATCTTAAGCTAATAATGGTAATGTTGAATTCTTTATTTTTAAATAATAATAAGGATGAACTGATATGGTAGGGTAATCCTAGTGGATCATACTCAGTGGCCTTGGGGTACAACTCCCTTTAGATCTTAAAGGAGAAACTTCTTTGGGCTAAGGCCTAGTTGCCTGGCCTTACCCCTAAAATTAACATTTTCTTCTCGCTGATGCTTCAAGATAAAGTTCTCACTCTAGATAATTTGGACAAAAGAGGTCAGTATATCCCTAATAGATGTATTCTTTACAAGCACCACTTGGGGATGGTTAATCACATTTTCATCCATTTCCCTTATTCAATGGAGGTATAGGAATATCTCACCAAGAACTATGGGGTAAGCTGGTGCAAGCCAATAAATGTTTTGGACTTCTTTTTTCATTGGGATAGCATGTACAAAGGTACAAAATCACATAGTATTAGCTTATGGGCTTTGCCCCACTTTTCCATGGGAGTTTGGAAGGAGAGAAACAATCAATTTTTTAGAGATAGGGAGGCTCCTACTTATGTGCTTACGAATAAAATCAACAACACTATGAGAGAAAATTTTGTTGTAAGGAAGGGTGGATATATTGATGAAGAAGGTAAGAGTAGGGGAAGAGAAAAGGATAGGAGATTGAAAAGATAGGAGGTGAAGTGGAAACTCCCCCTCGAAGGATGGCATAAAGCCAATTTTGATGGAGTGGCTAAAGTTAACCTTGGTCCTTTGAGATGTGGGGACATCATTAGAAATAGCCATGCTATGGGTTTTGTTTCTCTTTCCTATCCCTTGGGAAATTAGAAAAACCACTATGGGAAAGCTAGTGCTGCTCTCCACAGTGTTAAACTAGCTCTAAAGGTGGGAGTCAAAAACCTATCTAGCTAGAGAGGGACTCATATAATATCATCAGATGCATAAAAGGAGTTTTCCAACTTGCATGAACCATCACAAAAATAGTGGAAGAAATCCATATAACACTTCAAAAATTTGAGAGTGTCCATATCAGCCATGAGTACAGGGAATCTAACTAGATGGTTGATTGGTTTGCTAATGAGACAGTCAAGAAAGAAACGATGATGATATAGAACACCAAAGGGAATATTTTGTTAGTCGCAAAAGACCTAATCAATCAGGAGAGGATCTAGGGAGGTATGGGTGAAATCCCTAGTTAATTATGGGAACTAATGCAAATATGTGCGAAAGCCAATGTATTTATGGAAAATACGAGAGTAGTTGGTGGATGACGCATTCAATGTTTAATCACCATGCTTTATCAGTTTCTTATTTTCTTTAACATTTCACTACAATTGAAAGAAAAGGTAGTTTTTGACTGAACAAATAGAGCATAGAAGAAGAAGAGGAGAGGACTATGTTTATGCGAAAGGGTATCACTCAGTTTATCGAGATGGTGGGAGAATGGAGTGAAAGAGAACCAATGAGAGAGGCATATGAATGGAAACAAAGAACCAAGGTCTAGGAGAAACATGAAAAGGGTGGCATTACAAACTACATCACCAAGCTTCATTGGTATGATTCAGCAATAACCAATCCCATGGTAGAGTCTTGGAAGGATGGTACAGTTAAGATTGATGGGGTGTTGCATCATATAAATGTGGGGGTCATGACCCATGTCATAGAAATACTTGATGAGGGTTTAAAGTTCTACCAAGACAAAAATAATTTCGCAAATATAGTGAAGGATTTTGCCAAGAACACGGATGAGAAAAAGGAGTTGGTGAAGAGTGATACTTACTATGAGATGCACTCGATCAAGAAGCTCTAGAGGTATGTGTTGAGGGCCATCATCAAATTTATATCTTTGGACATGAGGTTTGATAGGGTTAAAACCCATCATTTTTTTTGCTCAATCATTTTTGTTATGGGGCTAAGATTTATTTTCCTTTTTACATGTATTCTTCCATGAATAAGAATTTTTCATGGTATAAGAAAAAACATAGTGCTAACCCTCCCCTGCATGATGGTTTACTTCTTTTGCTCTATGAATATTTTAAAGCTCAATCTAGGAGAAAATATTTGACTCAAGCTATGGTTGCTTCAAAGGAGACAGGGAGCTCCAATTTCTCCTTAGACATGGTGGAAATCCAAAGCTTAAGCTTAGAGGAGGAGAAAGAATATCATTCGTTGGGAATGAAAACTAGGGGAAGATTAAAGGATACTCCTACTCCAAGTAAAATTTCCTACAAGAAAAGCCCTAGGGTTCATGTACCCATAATAGCTATTTAGGGGCAAAAGAGTACAATGAAGAAAGAGAAGATATGGACACAGAGGATGAGAAAAAGGGGGAGGATGTAGAGATTATAGAGAAGTTGACTGCTAATCCTAAAAAGAAGCAAAAAAAGGAATAAAGAGGAGGACATGCCTCTGGAGGGGAAAAATGATACGACTCCAGAGATCTTTATGCCCCCTCCCCTTTTCCCCCATAGGAGTAGGGAAAGGAGAATATGGAGGAGGGAAGCATTGAGGTTGTTATAAAAGATATGTGTATGGATTGGAGAAATTTCAATGCCAGAACCTCAAAAATGGGCATTATGAGAGAAATTATGAATACTCAAATCCTTAAAGAAAAAGAAGGCAAGATCCAATTGGAGGAACTAATAGAACTAAAACTAGTGGCCATCATAGACAATGTGAGGGAAGTGGGTATGCATTTGCTCAATAATGCAAGAAATAGATGATTGATAACTTTGATCCATTAAATGACTTTTTCATGAGTTGGAGGAGGTAAAAGATAGAATGGAATAGATGGAAAGCTAGGGGAAGAGGAATGAGCAAGGCATCTCGATAGACTAGGGGGACCGAATAAGGTTGGTTGAAAAAAGGATTCAAAATTTGGAGAATTACAACCATAACATAGCTAATCAGATGCTCACTATTCTAAATTCTCTCAATGAAAACATTGTCAGTCTTCGTGGCAAGCTGAAAGACAGGGGTTTTGTTGTGGAGAAGGATGAGAAGGACAACATTGAAGACAAGATGGAAGAGGACACCATAAAAAACATACCCAAAGACACTTGGATCGAACTTGTAAAAAAAGATAGGAGCCCATGGCAAAGGAGAATCAGAGAGCTTATGAAGTGGTAGAGACTAACTAGGACCTTCAAAGGAAGGCGGTGGAGTAAGTAAAGAATTTTTAAGTTTCGTCTTTGGATTTTGTAGTCTAAATAGATCTTTGTCATTTTTTCTTTTTTCCTTTTCTTTTTGTTTGTTGTGACCTTTGTTTTGGCTATTATTATGTTGTTGGGCTTTCTTTGTTAATTTTCAGCCCTTTGTTATGTAAGAACTTTTGGGTTTCAGGATCCTTGTAAAACCTATTTTTCTTAATAAAAAACAACCCTCTTGTAGCTATATCTTTAAACTTTGATTTACAAAAAAAATATAGTAGTAATTCCTAGTCCCATATATCCATTCTTACTCTTAGATCTATTACATCTAGCATAAAAGAAATGTTAATCAAAATAGCATACTTATTGATAACATCAAAAAACACCAAAGTTAACCAAGGTGTCCATGGTGTTTATAGTCACATGGACTATGAAGTCTTCCATAAGCATCAAACAAGTAGTACAATAACTAAATATAATTAAAGCCTAAACTACTATTATCAATGGCTACCATATAAGAAAACATCAAAAGTAATAGATAGGCTAGTAGACTCAAAGACTATCTCCTTCAAAACAATTCATCATTGGTCATCAACTCCCAATTTCTTAAAAGTTAGTACAATTTGTCTATCTGTTTGTCATGGTCCAAGGAGAAATAAATCAACTAGAAGATGGAGCAGAGGCTAAAACAAAATTAGAAGACATGAAAAAGGACAAACTTGGCAATAGTCTCTAGGAGGATACGAATGGGTTTGGACAAAAGTTGAACAATTGAAAGATTATCAAAGACAAATTTGTTGAATTTAAAATTTAGGTGCCCTTAGATGAGGAGAAACTGGAAATTCTCAACTCCCTAGCCAACATGAAGGACAACCAACCTTAGTTGAGGAGAAAATTGGAGGATTTGGATTCTTATAGAGAAAAATGTAGGAGAAGACCAATCAATTGATTACATCCATCCACACTAAGTCAAGACAAAACAATGAAAAGAAAGAAGAGGGAATATAGTCTACAAGTGGTGTTTAAAGAGGATGGGACCTTCCATGATGTTGATCCTACTAGGCCTCCATAGTGTTCTTTTTTCCTTGATAGTCTCAAAACTCATTCAGTGCCCTAGTGCTAGTCAATCTCTTGGATTCCTAGTCTTGGTATGGTGGCTTATAGATAGTTTTCTTAGTTCTCTATTTACTAGTTTATGTTAGCAGTGATCTAGTTTCATGTCTATTTAGTTTATTATTTCAGCTTCACTTCTAGTGCACCTCTTTTTGGTTTACTATTGGACTTGATGTTATGCATTTTTTTAGGGTTTAGACACTATCCCAATTTATCTAATTGTAACTCTAAACCTAACTACATTATAACTGGAACCATAAGCTAAAATTAACCCAAATACAAACCTAATTAAACATTGAACCAAAGAAACCCATGGGTAGAAACAAGAAGTTGGGTCTAAATTACATAGAAGTCCATGGATTGAGATCTTGTTCTTTTAGAAATGGGCATCCATTTTTTTAAAAATGGGTACCCATATTAGGTTTAGGTGCTCGATCCAAAATTCAAAAAATGGGCACCCATTTTTTAACAAATTGAGTACCCATTTTTGAAAACATCAATAAAATAATTTTTTTAGAAATGGGTTCCTATTTTTGAAATGTACAAAATGAGTACCCATTTTTCCAAAAATAGGTACCCATTTTTACTTTCAAAAACTCGTAACCGTTTCTAAAAATTCAAAAAATAAAATTGGGGGGATTTTAAATGTGTTTTAAGAGTCAATTTTTCTTTTTCAAAACAGGCACCCATTTTTTGAATTTCAAATAATAGGTGCCCCTTTCTTACAACATGGGGTGCATTTTTTTTCTCCTACCTCAAATTTTGGTTCAGGAGAGACCAAACCTATGCCTTGACCCCTCAAGATTTGGTTAAGGCATTCAACTAACAAATTCGTGCCTTGCCATAATTTTTAGAGGCTCTTCCCAATCAATTTTTTTATGAAACAAAAACCCATTAGAGTTCTCACTATCCTAATTTCAAAACTATAAACTTTATAGTCTTTTGATCTTATTTACTATTTTTGAATTATTTTTTAGTCAAAGGTGGTACCTAAATGTAAAATAGCAAGGTTCACTAAAAATTTAAAACTTTTTTATTTTATGATTTTTCTTAAAATAACTTATATGTTATCAATCTACATACAATTCTTTTGAAGTTAAAAAAAAAAAGAATTTTTGAAACAAGTGAAATTTTGGTCAAATTATGGTATCCATACACAAGAGGTCTTAAAGTTTACCTTAATAGTTAATTAATAATTAATAATAATAAAATTATTCAATAAAAAATTAGGGAAAAATATTATCATCAATCTTAGGTGTATTAGGCAACTCCCTTTAAAAGTATTTACAAAAAAATATTTATTTGTGTCAAATTATGGTGTTTGTACATGAGTGTGGTTGGTCTTGAAACATGGATTTTGAAAAAGTGGTTCTTAAAGATCCATACCAAAAGAAAATTCTATCATTTGGGTATGCAAATAAATTACATATTCAAAAAGTAGATTTCAAAAACTACAATTTTTATTTCTGAAATCATTTTATATTCAATCTCTAAATGCCTCAAATTTTGACATCAATTGATGAGAAATTCCAAAAATAGGAAAAGCACATCAACTTTTTGCCCAAAAGTGAGACCCAACTTCGTGCACTTAGCCCCACACTTAATGATACATTAAATTAAACCCTAAAAACAGATTGAGTCCTATCTTAAATTGTAACCCTTACCCAAACAAAATCCTAAATAAAATAAAATGCAACCCTTACTTTAAACATAGCATGAAACCTAAAAAGCATTTCAAATCTTTGAGCTCTACAACTTCTCGCTTTCATTTTCCTAAAACTTTGGTGCTTGACTACATAATCCTTAGAGGGATGAAGTGCCCCCCATTTCCTCCTCTACTATAGTTTTTGTAGGCTTGTCTAGACCTCCTTTTGGTCCTCTCCACCAAAACCTAGAATGCCCACAAAGGGTCAAATTCTACTCAGGATCTTAACATGACTAAGTCGTAGGATGTCCAGGTTGATGATTTTTCTCGTATGAACTCCCACCCTCTAAGGGGCCCCATGGAAGATATAGGTCACAAGATTTTTGGTTCATCGAAACCAAACTAGTTAGACGTGGTTTATGGATGTAAGATTCTTATGGGTTCTTTGGTGAAACTTATAGTAGTTTCAAGTGTTATAGGGTAAAAGATTTCACTCCTAGATTCTGTGGATGATTCAATTTCCTCAGGAATATCCTTGATCCTTGTTAGAAATTTTCTTTCTTTCTGATGTAATGTGGACATAGTTAGGAAATGGTTATCTTCTTGATGGAGACTATCTAGATCAATGATTATCTTTGTGATGGCAGGCTCACTCTTCCTATTTAGATTCATAGTCAAAACAAATTGAAACATTGTCCTAGTGGGCTCTTCGCACTTTGGTAAACATTTGTTGGTGTTTTTTTAATAGAAACTGGGATTTTTCCCTAGCCTTGACCTATTTATATTTGTGCCTATTTGGATTAGACTACCCAAGTTCCCTCTTGAACATTTGGATGAGAGAGTATTAAGATGGATTGTAGACTCTTTCAGACACTTCATTAAGTTTGACCTAGCTACTAGTTCTAAGGCTGAAATTGGTTTTGCAACATTATGTGTGAATGTGGGGATGAATAAAACCCTTGTCACCCATAGTACGGTCTAAAATTGAAATAGGGTGCTAGCTCATAATTAGTTTTATAAAAGAAGACAACACCCTTCTACCAAAACTACAATATGTTTGGCCACTTGGTTGTGGACTATAGGTAGAGTGAGAGGCTTAAGGATAAAGTCTCGTCACTTGGAGTCATTGTGGAGAAATTCTCTAAGACTACAAAAACAAAAGACTAGGTCAACAAGAATCCTTGGAGAACATGGATCTAGTAGTGTCTTATTCTTTAAGCGAGAATGAGTGACTCATGGAGAACGATGAAGGGAAAAAAAATGAAAAGGAGATGGAGAGGGACCCTGAGATGCGGGATATTACTAACCTAGAAGAGAGGGAGATTTTTGGTTGTAAGTCTATGAAAGAGGGCAATGTAAATCCTAAACTTCATTGCAGATCAAGCAGATCATACATCTAGTCGAGGAAACAAAGAATTGATTTTTGAACCTCCTCAATAAGGGTGGGAGATCCTATACCATCGAACCCTATAATATCTCCGTTGTGAAAGGGAATGGCTCAACATTCATGAATGGAACCCTAGAGGTCTCATTCCTAGGTATTTTTGAAATTCATTCCCCCATCCAAACTGGAGCTAATAGTGGCAACTTGGATAGTAATGTTGGATGAATTTTCAACAAGAGGAAGTTAAGGGGTGTAAAAAAAGATGATATTGGGATGATAGTGAAAGTGGGTAGACCCCCAACTAAGAACCTTCCAAAGGAGACATATATAAATATAGCATAGGGGAAATAGAAGACCCTAGTTGAGATCCAAATGTAGAGATGGTGAAAATTATATCATGAAATGTGAGAGGTCCTAATAGCACTAGGAAACAATATTAAGTCAAACAAAAGATCATGGAATTGAAATTTAACATGATTCTTTTGCAAGAAGTAAAGATGACATAGTAGGCATTCTATAAAGTGGTTGACTATCTATGGCCAAGAAAAAAATTCTCTTATAGTGTGGTGATGGGTGCTTTGAGAGGGGTTTCAACTCTTTGCAAATTGGATAAGGCTTAGGGAAGAAAGATCCTCCTAAGCCCCAATTTCATGGTTGTAGGATTCAACACCAAAACATGTAACTCAAACTTGTTTAATTTATATGCCCCTAATACCTATAATGGGTGGCTTCTAGTCTAGGAAGAGGCAATGAAAGTTGGTGACCCCATGAGGCATGAGAACATTTTTTGTATGTGGGACTTTAACACCCCCCTGTATCCCTTAGAAAAATCGGTGGACTAGAAGACTTCTGTAAGAGTATGTACAACTTGGAGAGCTTCCTAGGGAGGACTGATCTAATCAATATTGATCTTCAAGGAACCCTTTTCACTTGGTTAAATAGAAAACTAGCGAATAAATTCATTTAGGTTAGGCTTGATTGTGTTCTTATCTTGGTGGATTGGGATATTCTCTCACATACCTCCTTAATAACTAACCTAAGGACCATCTCATACTACTTTATGATGTTATTCTCATGAAAGCACAACCAAACTAATAGGTGAAGACCCTTTAGGTATGAGATAATATGGTACTCACACCCAAAGTTCAAAGAGTCTATTGCCCAATGGTGGAATATTCTAGTTTGAGTCTCTGCCTTGTTCCATATTACTGGGAAACTAGAAAATATCTACAAAGAGGTTAGAGGATGGAGTAAATCATCATTTGGTAATATCTTTAAGGAAAAGAAGATGATTGAGAAGAAGTTATAATCCCTCCAAGTTACGTAGTGTAAGGCAGGAGAATCCCCAAAGGAGATGTTCAAGCCCCCAATAGATAACTACACAATGAAAACACAAGAACAAGGAAACACAAGTGCAAGATTTGATACTAAATCACAGCTCTTTATTCATAAAATAACTAATTAAATACAATAAGATTGGTAGTAAGGCCTTCCAAGTTAGGGCCAAATACAAACAATAATTACAATATCAATTCTACAAGATCCAACAAGATCCAACTTACAACCTCAATCCTAGCTAGTCCAAGTCCACAACTAGATAAGAACACCAAGAAGAATCCACACTTGTAGCCTTAGGTCCACCAAGAAATACTATGGTTCTTAAGCCATAGCCATAGCTCTTCAAAATCTGTATCTACACTTCATCCCCTTCTCCAAGATAGATGACAAAAATCTCCTTTCTCCTCTCAAAGACTCCACAAAACCCCTTACTTATACCAAACTAAGCCACCAATCAGCCCGGTTCATTAAAAACTTGATTAAATTCCATACATTAAATATATATTGTGCCACAAGGTGGCTACAATAGAAATTAAATTCCCATACATAGATTAGTCCAAAATTCAGCTCATAGACAACTCGACACCAATAGGAACTAAAACCAAATTGAGTGTCAGCAAAACCAAGTTGAATTCCAAGTATTACTAAGCTTGCTATGAAAACTGAGCACCATAGACCATGCTGAGCTCCAAGACCTTTCCAAACACTAAGACCTTCTTGAGAACCACAAAGTATGTTGAGCTCTCAGGCACAAACTATGCCCAACAGTGACTGAGCACCACTTCTTTGGTGACTGAATCCACAACCATAAACAAGAATTCCTCCAACATGTAGGATTGCAAGAAAGACTAGGATGGTCTTGCATCACCAATCCAATCTGGCTTCTAGTAATTCTTCTTTGGAATATCCAAATAAGAAGAATGAATGCTGAGCTAACTGGAATGTCTTCTGAAAAAAATGATCTAGAGTGTAGTGGCTAGAGGAAGGTGATAGGAATACATCATTTTTCCATAGATTGACATCAAAAAGAAAGAAAGAAGAACACCATTGGCCTATTAGTGAACAATAATGGTCAAGAAATATCAGAGGAGGATGGGATGGAGGTCTAGGTCTCTAGCTACTTTCAGGAGATTTACAACTCCTCACCAAATCAAATTAGTATTAACACCCAAGATAATATTTTAAGGATCATGAACCCAGCTGTTGATGACTAGATGAACAATGTACTAAATGTCAAGGTAATAGAGGATGAAATGAGAAAAGTTGTGTTTAGTATGAACAAATTTAAAGCCCCGGGGCCAAATGGGTTCCCCCCTACATTTTTTTATGAGTTTTTGGATATTGTTAAGTATGATATTTCTTCTGTTTCTTGGGACTTTGTAAGAACATGCAAGTTGTTGAAGGAACTTAACTAGACCTTCATTGTTTTAATACCAAATATGGATGGATAGAGACATCTCAAGGAATTGAGACCCATAAAATTTTGCAACACAATTTAAAACATCCTCTCTAAGGTCATGGTGATCCACATTAAGCCCTTGCTTGATAAGTTCATAGGTCGCTGCCATAATGTATTTTTCCCTAGTAAACATATTCTAGATGTGGTCAGTACCACCAATTAGGTGATCCATTCCATGGAGAAGTGTGGGAACCTAGGTATGGCTTGCAAACTTGACATTTCTTAGGCATATGATAAGCTAAGGAGGGAATTTTTGTTTGATATTCTGACCAAGTTAGGATTCAAGGATAATTTTGTTAGAATCATCACGGTTGTAGTTAACATTGTCTAGTTCTCAGTCTTATTCAGTGGGGCCCTAGGCATAATTTTTTACTTCCTCTCAAGGTCTTCAACAAGGAGACCCCATTTCTCCCTACTTATTCATCACTATGGCAGAGGTGTTGGAAAAAAACTTAAAGGCCCAATAAAATATTGGCAAGATAAAAGGTGTAAAACCTACCTCCTTGAGTCCCCCATAGATGCTCCAACAATTTGTTGATGACACCTTCCTATTTGGCATGTGTTCTATTCATGAATCTAGAGGTTGGAAGACCCTCCTCAACCATTATGAGAAGGTTTCAGGGAAACGTATAAATTATTAGAAAAGAAAAAGTGTATTTATTTAATATAGATAAGCACCTAAGGGGAAAACCAATCAGAATTCTGGAATACCAGGAGATGAGCTTACTTGATATTTGTATTGGCCATCCTCTCATGATTAAAGAAGTTTCCTTGCAACATTTGAATGGGCTAGTGGAATGCATATAGAGGAAGCTTGACGGCTAGAAAGGCAAAATCCTAAGTAGTGTGAGGAAACTTCAGCTACTCTTGACCTCCTTACAAGCATTCTTGTGTATTTCCTCTCTCTTTCTTTAAACTCCCATGTAGATATAAAGATATTATTGAAAAAATACAAAGAAATTTTTTATGGTCAAGATAGGAGGATAAGACCAGAATAAGTTTGGTAAGCTAGGAGAAAGTCTATCAAGCTAAGTCCTTTGGGGTTCTGAACACTTGAAGGATTGGGAATTTGAATAAGGCCCTCCTTACTAAGGTTGTGTGGAGACTGATGAAATCCTTGAGTAGTTGGTGTAGTATTTTCAAGGCTAAGTATCTTGGGGGTGACTTTTGCATCATCATCTTTGGACAAATGTGCTCCCCCTAGGATCAAAAATTTGCAGCAATGTCATGTACAAAAACAAAATTTTTAAGAATGGTACTCACTGGAGTATAGTTGGCGAGAAGTAGAGTCAACGTGGAATTTGTTTAGAAGGAGATTCTTTTTCTTTGTGAGAATGGTGTGACTATCAAATTCTTCAAACATTAGTTGCTAAGGTTTGAGAGAAAGTAACATGGATTACTTGGAAGACAAACAAATTATAGGATGTATCCATAAAAGGATTATTTGGGAAAAAAATGTTTCTTATTTATAGAAAAAAAAAATATATCTGATATTTTTTCTATTTATTGTCTTGAATAAGTTAATTTGATTATTTCAAGATAAATTAGCATTCTTGTTTGGGAAGGAAAATAAGATTTAAGACTAAAAATATTAGTCTCACTAAAGAAGAGGGACCGACTATTCACATAAGTTATTTCTATCAATATGTAGTGGTTATCTAACATTTATACTATTTAACAACTACTATGTGGACTTTTTTCTACCTAGAAGTTTTAATATGTAAAAAATTATGTCATATACTTTTTCTCTATTTTTTTAATAGTTGAATTCAAACAATTATTTATTCTTACAATTATATTATATTTATATTAAAATAATTTTCTTATTTTAATATCTTTTTGTAATATATTTTATATTCAAAGATAATTTTGTTAGAATCATCATGGATGCAGTTAACATTGTCTAGCTCCCGGTCCTATTGAATGGGGCCGCAAGAAGATTTTTTCCCTCCTCTCAAGGTTTTTAACAAAGTGACCCTATTTCTACCTACTTATTCATCATTATGGTAGAGGTGTTGAGAAGAAACATAAAGGCCCTAGCAAATATTGGCAAGCTAAAAGTCATAAAACCTCCCTCCTTGAACCCTTGCAAGTGCTCTAATAACTTTTTCAATGACACCTTCTTATTTGGCATGTCTTATACTCATGAAGCTAGAACTTGGAAGAACCTTCTCAACTATTATGAGAAGCTTCCAGGAAATGTATAAATTATTAGAAAATTAAAAGTGTATTTTTTAATATGAATAACGACTTGAGGAGAAAAGTGATCAAAATTCTGGAATGCCAGGAGATGAGCTTACCTAATACCTATCTTAGGCTTCCTGTCATGATTAAAGAAGTATCCTCACAATACTAGAATGGGCTAGTGGAATGCATAGAGAGGAAGCTTGTGGGCTTGAAAGGCAAAATCTTAAGTAGTGTGGGGAACCTTGATGTAGCCCAAACCCTTCGAAGCAATAATTCAAAAAATTACATAACACAAAAGTTTAGAATGTCATATTCTTCATTAAATTTCCCATCTCTACTCTACCTCTACAATGAAAGAAAAATAATACTTTTATAATTTCAAAAATTACCATATTTGGCAGATTTTTGGGAAAAAGGAGATTTTTGCATTTTTGGTAGTTTTCAAAATCCTATGAACCCTGATTTTTTGTATGAAAATACTCCATCTAAGGCAAGATGAATTTACAACTAATCAAAAAAATCAAGAATATGATTTTGGATTTATTACAAAATAAACTTCCAATAAAAATGGATAAAACCACAAAAAATCCAAATTCAAAGGAAAAAATGATATTTTAGGGTCCCAAAAAAATGTCAAAATGGCCACCAATTGATCTAAGATCCATTGATAATCAAAATAAATCTTCCTCAAGTAGTTGCCTATAAAATTTCAGCCAAAATCCACATCTAAGTAAAAACTTATGACTCCTAGAAATTGATGCATCATTCTCCCCTTCTTGAAAGAAACATAGCTCCTGCAAGTGGTTGTCTATGAATTTTTGCAATTTTATTGGATCTAACTACTCTACTACCCACTTACATAACCATGTACTCTTTGTTTCAAGTAACCCATCCCACTGTATCATGTATTTTCTATGTTGGCCATGTTTTGTGGAGGTAGTCTACTCGTCAAGAATTTGGGCCATGATTTCTTTCTTATTGGGAAGGTGACATTGCCAATCCTCTCCCTAGATGTCATCTACTCTTATAACATCTTGATGGAATGTGTATAAATTAGAAACATTAAAAACAAGGGAGATGCTAAGATTTTTTGGTAAGCTAACCTCATAAGCAGTATCATTAATCTTTTTGATGATTTTGTAAGGCCCAATCTTTTTATATTTTCCTATAGGAAACCATTCATACCTCAAGTAAACCATCATCAAGTCACCTGTAGAAAATATTATTGTCACCAAGTAGCATCTACAACAATCTTGTAACTCACCATTACTATCCTATAACTTTTGTCTCACATCTTATTGGAGTTGGTGAAGGTGTTCAACAAAGGCAACTCCATCATCACTAATTCTATCTCCCAAGGGATGTGACAAAAGATCTAGAACACCTTGACGATTTCAACCATAGTCAATTTGAAAAGGAGATTTTCTGGTGGATTTGTTAACAAAAATATTATAGGAAAATTCTTCTTGGGGTAATGCCAAGTCCCATTGTTTAGGCTTCTCACCCACAATGTAGTGTAATAGATTTCTCAAACTCTAATCATTGACTACCTCTGTTTGTCCTTCAGTTTGAGGATAATAAGCACTATTAAACTATAGCTTTGTTCCTAATTTCTTCCATAGAGTCTGCCAAAAATGACTAAATAACTTAGTATGTCTATCAAAGGTAATGGTCTTGGGAAGGCCATGTAAATGAATAACTTTTGAGAAGACTAGTTTTGTTATTCTAGTTGCATTTTTGGTCTTTTTATAAGCAATAAAGTGGGCCACTTTTTAAAATTTATCAACAACCACAAAAGTAGAATCATCACCTCGCTGAGTGTGTGGGAGATCCAATACAAAATCCATACTCAAGTCAGTTCATGGTTCAGCGGGTATTGGTAAAGGCATGCATAATCTTATATTCTGTGAATGTCCTTTAGCAACTTGATAAATTCTACAATTTGCCACATATTTAGTGATCATCTTATCTGGGGCCAATAATAATTTTCTTCAACCAAGTTTATTGGTTTCTCCTTTCCAAAGTATCCAGCTAGTTCACCACTATGAAATTCCCTTATAATGTTTTCCTGCATGGATCTGCCTAGTATACATAGTTGTTTACCATTAAAGGGGTAACCATCCTATATAAAATAGTCAACTTTTACATGATCCAACTTACCAAAACATGAAGCCTTTAGTTGTTCTAAAATTTCCCAGAAATCATCATCAGTTTCATACAAGACCTTAATAGCATCAAAACTAGTGACCTCAGTTTCCATTATGGTTAATAGTATAGCACACCTACTCAAGGCATCAACAACCTAATTTTTTTTTCCAGGCTTATGTTTCAAAACAAAGGTATATCCCTATAAAAAAGAGATCCACTTAGCATGTTGACTATTCAAATTATCTTGTGCATTGAGATAATTCAAAGAAATATGATTAGTAAATAGCACAAACTCATGTGGGACTTCATTCAATTTCTTAATAAAGAAGGCTATAGGCTTACCTACTTGGCTAAGAATGGTGTCTATCCTAACATATGAAGCATCACACTCTACTTCAAAAACTTTGTCAAAATTTGGAATTGTCAACATAGGAACTTCAATTACCTTTTTCTTTTAGAATTAAAAAATTTCTTTAGCATATGTTATCCATGTGAACTCCCTTTCTTTGGAATAGTATGTAATGGGTGCTACAATACTGCTAAAATTTTGAATAAACTTTTAGTAGAAAGTTTCCAACCCATGAAAACTATGTACTCTTGTTATACTAGAAGGATGGGGTCATTCTAGCATTTCATTTACCTTTTTTGGATCCATTTGAACACTAGCTTGAGAAATGATAAAGCCTAGAAAGGTCAAACTAGTTTGCATGAATCTACACTTCAAGTTTGCAAAGAGCTTATTCTTCCTTATGACACTCAAGATGATCCTTAGGTGTTGTAAGTGTTCTTCCTTGCTTCTACTATAGATCATAATATAATAAAAGTAGACTATAAAAAACTTACCAATTTAAGATTACAACACTATACAATTCATCAACCACATAAATGTGCTAGGTGCATTAGAAAGCCCAAAAGGCATAACCATCCATTCATGAAAACCATCTCTTGTTTTAAATGTTGTCTTCCATTCATGATCACCCTCTTGAATGTAGATCTGGTGGTAGCCACTTTGGAGATCAATCTTGTTGAAGTACTCAGCTCATATGATAGTGCTAATATGATGCTTAACTCATCTTGGATAGAAATTTTAGGTAATTTATGTACCTAGCAGCCATCTTCTCATCATATCCTTGATTCTCTATCCACATGGATAACTTATAGAAATCTTTTGTGTACTCTTGTATAGGGAAAAAAAATTTGGCTTCAAATTCTAGAACCTACGAAAAAGGATTTGTGAGTAATGCAAGGATAAGAACTTTTCTCAAATCTTTTTCTCCATCTTGCTCTATGTTTTGGTCTTTTCCTTTTTTTTTATAGTTCATTTCTTCTAGAGGTGATCCCACCATATCATTTCATATCTTTCTAATTTTGTGCATGGTCAAAATGGCCACCAACCGAGCTAAGCTTAATCGACAATTTGAATCTCCTCCTCCTACAGTTGCCTATACAATTTCGGCTAGAACCCACATCCGAGTTAAAAGTTATGACTCTCAAAAGTTGATGCATCAAAATATTAGCTACTCTTGGCTTGCTTATAGAGCATTCCTATGTATACTCTCTCTCTCTCTCTCTCTCTCTCTCTCTCTCTCTCTCTCTCTCTCTCTCTCTCTCTCTCTCTCTCTCTCTCTCTCTCTCTCTAAACTCCTAGGTAGATATAAAGATATTATTGGAAAAATACAAAGAATTTTTTTATGGTCAAGATCAGAGGATAAGACAAGAATAAGTTTGTTAAGCTAGGAGAAAGTCTATTGAGTTAAGTCCTTGGGGAGTTTGACCACTAGAAGGATTGGGAATCTGAATAAGGCCCTCCTCACTAAGGTTGTGTGGAGATTGATGAACCATTTGAGTAGTTGGTGTAATATTATAAAGGATAAGTATCTGGGGGGTGACTTATTGCATCATCATCTTTGGATAAATGCACTCCCCCCAGGATCAAAAATTTGGAACAATGTCGTGCACACTTGTAGAATTTTGAAAAATGGTACTCACTAGCATACATATGGCAATAAGTAAAGTCGACATGGAAGTTGATCAAAGTAAGATTCTTTTTCTATGTGAGAATGGCATGGGTATCAAATTCTTCAAACATTAGCTGCCAAGATGTGAGAAAATGTAACATGGATTATCTGGAAGCGGGACAAACTATATGATGTATCCATACAAGGCTTATTTGGGAAAAAAAGTTTCTTATTTATTGAAAAAATGTTTTAGGATATTTTTCCATTTATTATCTTGAATAAGTTAATTTGATTATTTCAAGATAAATTAGCATTCTTGTTTGGGAGGGAAAATAAGATTTAAAACTAAAAATATTAGTCCCACTAAAGAAGAGGGACCCACTATTCATGTAAGTTATTTCTATCAATATGTAATGGTAATCTCACATTTATATTATTTAATGGTTATCTCACATTGATATTATTTAACAAATACTATGTGAACTTTTTCCTATCTACAAGCTTTAAGATGTAACAATTTTTTTCGTATGCTTTTTCTTTAGTTTGTTAATAGTTGAATTCAAAAAATTATTTATTTTTACAATTATATTATATTTGTATTGAAAATATAATTTCTATTTTAATATCTTTTGTAATTATGGTAAAAGTGGCTAATATGTGATCAAAGCTATCTAACTATACAAAAGAATGCTAACATCCTCTTAGAATGATGCAAGGTTTCATTGTTGATTATTTGTCTTGTGTTTTATAATTCATCTCTATTTTTTATTTGAACATCTAGGTTTTTCTTTGTCACTCTTTCATTTCCATTATAATCTAGGGTTTTGTTTGCCATTATTTTTGCTCATATATTGCTTGCTCATTTTCAATGGTTTGAACATGTGGAATGTCTGCCATTTGTTGTCAATGCATTGACCTCATTTTTTACTTTGTTGCATTGGTAATAAAAAAGGAGGACATTCACCATTTTAAATAATGTTCTCACATATATACTTTGGATAGAAGTTGAAAAATTAAAATATTATCAAATATAATTGTTTTGAAGTTAAAATTCAAGTGCTCTTAGATGAGGAGAAAATGGAAAATCTTAACTCCCTAACCAACATGAAGGAAAACTAAGCTTAGTTGAGGAGACAATTGGAGGAGGTGGATTCTTACAGAGAAAAATGCATGAGAAGACAAATCAATTGATTAGCTCCATCTACACTAAGTTGAAAGATAGAACGGTGAAAAGAAAGAAGAGGGAACATAGTCTACAATTGGTGCCTAAAGAGGATGATGCCTCCCATGATGTTGATGCTACTAGGCTGCCATAGTGTGTTTCTTTCATTAACATGCTCAATGGACTCATTTGGTGCCCTAGTGTTGGTTGCTCTCTTGGATTTCTAGTCTTGATGTGGTGGGTTATAGTTATTTTCCTAGGTCTCTATTACTAGCTTTTTCTTAGTGGTTATAGTTATTTTACTAGCTTTGTCTTAGCTTTACTATCTCAATTTATCTAATTGTAACTCTAAACCTAACTAGATTATAACTTGAACCATAAACCAAAATTAACCCAAATATAAACCTAATTAAACATTGAAGGAAAGAAATCCATCCTTCACCCTACATTAAATTAGACCCTAAAAACAAATTGATTCGTATCTTAAATTGTAACCCTTACCGAAAATAAATTCTAACTACAAAAAAATTCAATAATTACTTTAAACATAATGTGAAAGCTAAAAAAAAATATTTTATCCCAAAACATAAAAATGATGTAATATTACTTTATCATCAAAATAAATATATATCTACATATATATGTCAAATTCAAAAACTAATGTTATACAAAATAAAATATATACTAAAGTCTAAGAAATTGTTACTCAACTTTTACTCATTATATAAAAGTTAAAAATTTTGACATCAATTAATGAATATAACTAATTTTAATTATAGTTTTAATAAAATAAAGACAATAATGTAATTATTAGATGTTATGTAATATATGTTTACATAATTTAAAAATAACACAACATTCTTTTTTAATAAATAAATTTAAAGATAACAATTTAGTACAAGGCAATATAAGAATTTTTATTTATTTTTAAATAAAATAAAATATAATTAAATAAATATATCTGAATATTTAGTTCATTCTTAAATATCAAAATAAAATTTATTTTTGTGAAAAATAAAATAAAATTGACTATTTAACAATTCTAAGAATCAAATCTTAGTGGGTGATTTTAACCAATTTAAAAAGTAAATTATCCATTTAAACTCTAACGATTTTCTAATTAGATTTTGTGCACGAAGATATAATTTCATTCATCATCCATTCAAGTTTAAAACTAAAGATGAAGTATTCAAATCACAATGCAAATCCCTGAATATTGCTAAAACTACAATACAGACAGAACGCCGAATTCTTCTCCTGCTTTAATCCCTGACTAACACTCGTCAACAACCTGCTCTGATTCAGAATAAATTATATTAGATACATGTTTCTAATACTTTGTACATGCCCCTACAAAAGGAAAAGACTTTAAAAAAAACTCAGAACATTGAATTAAAAGATTTAAAAAAAAATCAACTTAAAACAATGTACAAGTTTTAATTATAGGATCAAACAAAATAAACTTTCATATTCAACTGAGGAATAAGAAAACATTACTGGTATGTAGTAGAATTATTACCTACTGATTCATATAGCACACTTCATATAACTCAACCACAGAGAAAAAGCACACTAGAGAGAACAAAAACTATCAAGAAAGAAAAGCAAGCAAGAGAGGAAACATCCATAGCAGCAGAGGCAGTATAATAAGAAGATTCAGAGATGGGCATGATGGTATTATAATGGTTGGAAGGGCCATATAGATATCTTGCTCCCTCAATATCATCAGCCTTGAGTTGCCTGTTAACAGACCTGGCCTCAATGCTTGGAAACATGACAGATCCTGTAACATTAGAATGATCCAACCCAATGAGATGCCCAATTTCATGAAGTGCAACGGTCTCCAAATCAATGGCACATTCATCATCTGTTCTACCAATATCCACCGTCCATATTTCATCACTATCAAGATGAAATCTTCCATCTTCAGGAGCAAATGCATGGGATAAAATCCCCATCTTTCCATCAAATGGGGACCCATCTCCATGATCACCTGATACAAACTCAATCTTTATATCTGCTGCATGGAAGTTATCAATCTCTTCAAAAGTTAGGGCTATGCAAGAAGCCCATGAATCAAAAGCTGATGCAATGGAAGATCTGATATCATCTCTTGATATGATATCTGATTCCACCGTGTTTGAAATGGAGTAAGTTAGGATTCTCTTGTAGAGCCAGATTCTTCTTCCAGGAATAACTCTCCATTTGCTGTTTTGTTGAACTTGGAGACCTTGAGCCATTATTGAAGGCTCCAAATCATAGGCCTTCTGATCATACTGATAGATTATCGATATCATGGAGACCACTATTATAATTGCAACTGCATATGCAATAAGAACTTGGATTCTTATTGTTCTCAGCATTTTTGTCTAATTATCTAAACAAGGTGGTGAGAAGTGATGCTTATCAATTAATCTCATATGGACGATTTGGCTGTTGAAATGAAAATTGTTCACAACTTAAGTTAATTGCTTCTATTTAAAAGATGGTTTGTGAGCGATTGTTTGTTCAGATGATTGATAACATCAGACAGTTTTGCAGGAAAAAAGCTTATGTTCTTCCTATTTGTATTATTTACTGCTTTTTACTGGCACAAATCTGCACATTTTCTATATGGAAAATTCGTTGACAGTGACTTGGTTCCTATTTGTTTGCTGCTGATTTATGTATTGAATGGGATGATTTATTGTGTGTAATGTGGGAAACCTGAAGATGGAGTAAGTTCTGCCACTTTCTTTCTTTATTCAGCCTATTTTCTTGCAAAAACACCATATTCCACTGTATTCAGATAAGTTAGAGCTATTAAAGCTGAAACTACCAGTCTACCAGGATACATTACTTTTGATAGGAAAACCCACAATTTAAATTTACTAAATAGTATTTCAAAAGCATGAGAACTAGGAGGATTCGGCTGGTATAGGAAATAATCAGTTCACAAAATATTTCTTGTTCTGCCTGCTGTTTAAGATATTTTAATTTGGAGAACTTTTCCATAGAATACTGATACAAAATCAACTTTACACTGATAAATCCAAACACTGCATTGTAATACCACAGGAGAATGAAAAAAAGTTTTAAGCAATGCCCCTTTGAAGCATTTCATGGTAATTTTCCATAGAATTTTGTCGTTCAAGATTAAGTTTACGATGAACATCGTCTATATAGTTTTGAGCTTTTGTATCAATCGAATCCTCATTGTTGGGAACTGTTGAACTGCCCTCTTCTTTTATCTCAACCGATTCCGCAACAATTTCATTAACATGGGTAGAACCGTGTTCTTCATTAATTTGGCCATGCGTCTCATTAACTTCCCTGCCACAGTCGCTGCCTTCTGTATCACTGCGTTTAATGCATGATATCCTAACGCCCGAGAAGAATTTTTTTATCTTTTGTCTTCTCCTTCGTGAGCTCTCCTCTGTAAATGAGAATTCGGATTCATAATTTGGGGGAAAATTTATTGTTTTTTTGGGCTTTTTCAGGAAATTGAGTTTGGAAGTAGCTTTGCGAAGAGCTGAACGATTTTGAGTTTTTAATGGAATCCTGGTTTCCATCCTTGGGCGTTTAATGAACGCAGTTATGGATGTGGAATTTGGATGGAAGACAAGGATTGGTTTGCTACAAAATCTGAATTTATACAGCAGTGATGGTCGCTTGGATTCATTGTTTGAAAGAATTTGAATGGCTTTTCAATAGGGATTAGAACAGCCCTGCAAATCTTCATCTTTCCCTAGCTTCTTCATTTGCTTTCCGAGTTAACTTCTATAGAACCATTTTGCTTCGAAATGTGGATAAAGGAATATCCAGACCTATTGATGAAGATTTAGTGGCATCAATTTTACTTTAAAAATAATATTTTTTCACTTATTTCAAAGTTATAACAATTCGAGCAACGATTTTATAATCAAGGACAAAGGAGAACAATTTGGTAATAACTGCTTTGATAAGGTCTTCATTCCATAGGCTGGTGGTAGAGAGATGTTTATTATCTTGTTTTGATAATATTTGGATTCTTGTAATGACAGCCTTTTCTTCTTGTTGTGAAAGAAAACATTTTGATGTAGTGATGATAGTTCCAACTCTTGATAACATTTGCTTTCATCGTTTTTAATAAAATTATGACAAATATTTGATAATAAGGACTATTGAAAGAAATTTTGAGATTGTGTAATTTATCTTGTTGGAAGGTTTGTGGGTCTATTGAAAGAAATTTTGAGATTGTGTAATTTGTCTTGTTGGAAGGTTTGTGGGTCTCTTTTAAATGGGAGTAGATTTTATGTAAATTATGATGGTTTTATGTATTAGTTTATTTTTTATTTTTATAGTATGAGAGTATTGTACATATGATTCTTGTGATAGTTTTTCGTGGATCTTTATTCTTTTAGTTTAAACATGACATTGGATGGAAAAGAGGATATAATTGCTTAACATTTCAAATTTATATGGTATTGATGGTCACTTTGATTCAATTAAAAATAAATTTGAATGTCTTTTACTCGTTAGGAAATGTTCCAACAACAATACAAGTTTTTTCGTTTCTACCAAGCTTGTCCATTTGCTACTTGAGTTGTTTTTATAAAAAGTATATTTTATTTAAGAAAAGTATGTGGTTAAAGAATAACAAAACCTAGATATCAATTTTTTTTAGCATTTTATTTATTTATTTTTAAGTTAAGTAATAGAAACGTTATACATTTTTTATCAATTTGTGGAAAGAATTATATACAAAGATATAGAAAAATAATTAGGTAGCAAGTGTTTTGTTATGGATTTTATCTCACATGCTAATGATGGTGAGAAATGACTATTGTCATATTTTGTGGGGAGTGGTAATACAAAGAAGCTCTAACTATTTTGATTAGATAAGTTGGGAGAGTTGCCAACATCTCAAAAATAGCCAACAAGGCTGATGAATAGAGGAACTAACAACCTATGAGACTTCCTCAACCATTTACTAGATAACTACTTTTGGATGGCATCTAGAAGCTAACTAATCTTGAGAGCACTTTGAATTGCATGAAGACAAGACAAAAAGTGATTGGAATAAAAAAAGACAAATAGGTTTTGAAAGGCATCCTCAAACCTTCTACAAGCTAAACCATTATGAGAAAAAAAAATTGTATAAAGAAGGAGGTTAGAGAAGGGTCCAATCTCATCCTAGATGAATCAGTATTAGAAACTACATCCTACAGTAACTCTATATGTCTTGTTATTAATAAAAGAAACCTCCTCAGAAAACAAAACAATAGTGCACTTCAAAGAAGCCCAAATAGTTTTGAAAGGCATCCTGAATCCATTTTCTGGTAGAAGTATCTACTAACAAAGAATCATGGACCACCTCAATAGGTGTACTATCAATAGTAACAATAAATAAAAATAGAATGTTTTAAAAGGAACCCTTTGAACTTTTACACACAAACCCACTTGAAATATCTATAATAATAGAGAGAAGAGGTAACAAGAAAACCCAAGCCCAACTAAGGAGAAACTTTCTAGTAGATATAACACCTAAGGACACCATTGATAATAGTCTCACACATTCCAACTCAAAACCTTAAAACCAACCCTCTCCTACATAGTATCCCTTCACCTCAATAAATGATGATCCCACCTCCAAATGAAAGACATGGGAGGAGAACACTTAAATGAAAAAATAAAGAGTTCATAGAAGAATGTTTTCCAAGTGATAGAGAAGAAACAATGGCCACCATAAGCTCAAACCACAATACCACAAACAATCAAGGCTCTCATAAAATCTAGCTCACTAGGCACAATGACAAGAAAAAAGAAACCTCATCTCTTATCTCACTAAGAAAGGAAAGGAAAGAAACACAAGAAAAATGCTCTTTACCAAAAAAGAATTAAAAAAACATCAATCAACAAAACACCCAAAAGCATTGTAGAGCTAATACTAACACCTATTACACAAGTCCAAAAATTTTAGAAGAAAATTCCTCCAGCTCCAAAGTGGTCATAAAAACCAAATAAGAGGAAGAAAGAAACTAGAGGTTAAAACCCATGTGAAATAAAAATGAATTCTAGAGAAAATAGGTACGGAGACCCATAGCCTCAAAATTAGTAGTTTACAATGAACATCCACCAACCTCCTCTAGAGAAACTACACTAACATAAGAAAAAATACTCCTTGTGCACACATAATATCTTCCTCCTCTGACACAATAAATATATGAAGCAAAGAAAACCTAGCCACCTAAGAAAATATAAGCACACAAGAAAAAGAAAAGAGCCAATCTCCACTCTTTATACCCTCAAAAGTCTAATCTTCAACCAAAGCTAGAACCTTCATAGCTACAATGCCACCACCTCTAGCTAAATTACACCATTGATAAACCCCTTCTATCTTCTATCTAATAACTCAATGATGGAAATGTTCTTGAGGATTTTTCCAACTATTCTCTAGAAAAAATAAATCCCAATCTTGTGACTAAGTGGAAGAACACCCAACAACCTAGATTGGATTAAAAATCCTTGATACTTAGATTTAGATGCAAGGTAGAAAGGTAGAATCATAAGAAGACATAATGGATTAGTAAAAAATGAGTCAAAGTAGCCTCCAACATCATATAGTGAACATTTGCATGTACTATATCCTAAAAAATCCTAACCACTAGAAAGAAAATTTCTCCTATACCTACACTATATTCTTTTTCTATAGAGATTTCTAATTATTACCTTAAACATAGTTTATATATTAAAATAATACCTAGGCTTAGTTAGCAAATGCTGGATACCACAAGTTAGTTTTGTAATTGAACCTTTTATAGGATGAAGTTAGTTATCCTAGATGACATTCTAGAAGATAGATGACAACTTGTTATTCAATATTTCCTTTAGGCATTTATTATATTGTATGATGCATTTAATATTTTTAGAAATAATTTCTTTAAGGACCTCATGACATTTCCTATATGATGAATATGAGCATTTTTACATTGTAATATATCAAGTCAAATCAATTTAATTTCATGTTTTTTTCAAGTCTTCTTCTAACATTATCTAATAAAAGAAATGCTTCTTAGTTGGTTACTTTAGGTTAAATTATTCATGATGGGTTCATAATTATACCAACACGGTATCATACCTATGGTCTTCTAAACCCATTCTACCATGGTAATGGTTCCCATGTTTTGGCCAAGTTTGACACTAGAGTAGATATTTTTAACAAAAACTTGATTTTCAAATGCATATTGTGACAAAACTATAAATAATTTGATGATGATGTAAACTAGTTATTTCTATCATTTTCTGTCTAGTTTCTAATAATATTTTTAATTTTTTTTAATAATTCATTTGAAGTCATTTTTTTTTATCTCCTCTGACAAGTGCTTTATACAAAAATTGATATTTTCAAAAAGTGATTAGTGTTTTGATCAACATAATTTTTTTTAATAGGATAATTAAAAAATTCATTTTGGGCTAGAATACTAATATCAATAACTAGATTTTTTTTTTGGTTTTGTTCAATTTTGTCAAAAATTATGGGTTTTATTTAGTGACAAAGTGACACTAACGATAATTTAGACATAGGTTTCTTTTGATCAACATAAATTGATTTGTATATATCAAAATGCAATTTTTCATGACTTGCTAGAAAGTTAATACACATATCTTTGATGATCATATTTTTATAAAAATATATTCTTTACTTTTATATTTTTCCTAAGGCTTCAAACGGAGGTTTCTAAAATGATTAAAAAACCTATATTTAATAAAAATAAAAATAAAACATCACAATAGACACAATATATGCTAAAAATATATTCATTGGAAAGCTTATTGAAAGGAGAACACATTTCTAAACTTAGTTTTAGAGTTTAAACCTATTTGGCCCTTGTTTGAACCATTAAAAGATAAAAATTTGACAAAAATTTAGCATAATATGTGAAATTTTCACCTTTAGAGGCTTCACATGAGACAGCTTTGTTCTAGTCCCATTTTGGGGTCTTTGAGTGAAGAGGCTTGACACGAAGCCACTAGGGTGGCTTACCACTTTTAAGGGGGGGATTCGTTCAAAGCCCCCTATGTAGCTAAGGGGCTTCGATCAAAGCCTCTTGGCCATCCCTTTTAAGACAAAAGGGCTTTGACTGAAGCCCCTTGGTCACTTTAGATACCAAAGGGCTTCAATCAAAGCCCCTTGGCACTCATTTGGTTGCTATGGGGCTTTGCACAAAGCTCCTTGGAAAGCATTTGGGTGCCAAGGGGCTTCACACGAAGCCCCTTGGTAGCCATTTTTGGTGCTAGGGGCTTCATTTGAAACCCCTTGTCGGTCCAAAATAAAAAGTGTAAAACTAATTTGTTTGGTATGAAAAACAAATGTAGACTCATTTTTATAATCAATACATAAAAATCTTACAAGGAATAAATTATTTTGAAGAAAAAGGAAGAAGGCTCAAGAAAATTTTAAATATTTTGTTAGTTTTTTGAAGACCAACTTCAGAATTCAAAATATTTTGAAAATCAAAGATGGGATGACAGCAAGGAAGAAAAAGTAAATCTACAAGAAATAGATCAACTAATGCAAAATAGAGAAATTGTGAGAAAAATTTAGCAAATTATCATAAAATAAGAGAAGGCATGTACATGTGCAAATTCATATGGACATGTATATTGCAATTTTATAATTAATTTTATAAATTTATTCATTTATATGCATGTAGGTCTTAACAAACAATCACAAGACAAGCAGATATATGTTGAATAAGATTTGAGTAGTGAAAATCTAGGACATGACAATCCAGGACATAACAATCTAGGACATGACAATGTAGGACATAACAATCTGGGACATGATAATTCAGGACATGAACCAATGGAACTTGGAGAAGGGTCAGGATTAGTTTCTCAAATTGGTATGATGAACGCATAAGACTAGCCACAATTGCAAAGAAAAACATCAGTCATAGAAACTTAGATCATTTGCTTACAATAGATGTTAATAAATTGAAATCAATAGCTAATATAAAATTGCTAAGTCTTTCCAAAAAAAGAGGTATGAATAAGATAGGAAAAGATATAGCAAGTCAATTCGAGGTTTTAAAAACATTTTAAAAAACTCAATTACTTGCTTGTGTTCTTTTACAAAAAGGCTTGGAATAGTCATTAAAATTGCTAGTTGTAGACACAACATCAAAAAATAAAAAATTTCTAACATGCAAAGTGATATTGTTGAAAATGTTAAGAAAGGTTTGAGCTCTATAGGGAAGAAAACTTGAAGTAAAGATAAGATTACTATAAGAAGAGTTATGTTGCAATCTATTGTTGGTAGTAGTATACCTTAAAATAGACAAATATCTTCAATTTTACCACATATTGGTTTTAGTAGAAAAACTATATCAAAATATATTAAGAGGAGAATGATTTTGGATTATAGCACTTCGGAAGGAAATTGGGCAATTATGTGTAGAGCTCCTCATTGTGATATGATTGATGATAGAATAAAAAATTTGGTAATATCATTTTGGAATAATAATACTCATTCTTCATCAAATACTAGAGATTTTCTCAGACATAGGGTTATACCTAACCTTTATGAATACCCTACAAATACAATGGTTGCACATAAAATAACATGAAATGTATGTCTCATTTTGTAGTTGAAATCCTAATATAAAGATTGGGAAGACATTATTTGAAAGATTGAAGCCATGTTATGTTAGGAGAAACAAAGTGTTTGAAACTTGTTTTGATTAAGTAAAAATTGGTTTTAAAGGGCCCAAAACCTTTTACAAAAACTCAAGAGAGAAACAAAGAAGAAATCTATAGAGAGATCTATCCAAAGAAAACATGAAACAAACCTCCAAAAAATACATCCAAGAGGTCACTCAAAGGACTACTAAGAAAGACAACAAAAAGATAGCAAAAGAAACAGCAAAAGGCTAGCTAAGAAGACTTGATCAAGTCAAGTGCTTGGTCTGCAAGGATGTGCATATTTTCAGCCATAGCCTTGACCTCATCCGTTTTGCTCATATCCTCATCAGTTTTGAAACTTGTTGATGTCATTATCATATCAAATTTGAACTCCACTATCAAGTTTATCAAAAATTTATAGAAGAAACTTTTGGTTATAAAAATTCCCCTCCTAGTAGACGAAGTGAGTTCATCTCATCTATTTTATGTGAAAAAATAGATAATCCTATTGGTCAAGTAAATTGTATTAGAGGAATATGTGACATGTGTTCTAATTTGTCTCTTTTTCCTTTGAATAATGAAGATATTGATGTTACAAAATGATAACTTGCAAGGGACTATTCGAGCATTTATGAACAAATTTAAAAGTTTGATACAACCATATACTTGTCATGCATATTTTACAAAATGGAAAGTAAAACAATTTCAAACACTTAAAGCTAACTTCTCACTTGGAACCATTTAATTAGTTGTTAACTTTGTAGGAAACCATTCATTTGTTCATCAAAAGGCTATTCAATCAAACTACTATTTTTTAGACCAGGTTACTATTATGGTACAAGTGTGCTATCATCATGCATAATTAAATTTGGATGGTATTCAAAGCAATATTGAAGCACGAGTCATCAAAAATGAATATCACTTCTACATAAGTGATGATAAAGAACATGATATTCATTATGTAGAAAATTATTTCAAGAATTTGTTTGCATATATCAAAGAAAGAGGCATAAACATCAATAAACATTATGTTTGTTCAGATGGATGTTCTACACAATTCAATTCATCTCAACCATTTTATGCACTTTGTCGATATCATTGTGATGAAAACATACCACATGTATAGAGTTTTTTTAAAAGTGTACATGGCAAAGGTGAACATGATGGTGCTAGAGCTTGTACCAAATGTGCTCTACAAAAGTATCAAATGACTTATAAGGGAGTTCATATAAATTATGCACATGACGTTGTTGAATGGTGCAAGACACATTTTTCATCAAATGAAGTTGGCGCATCATCAAGAGTGAGTCAAAAGGTAACATGTAGAGTCTTTTGAGAGATATCAAGTAAATGTATGTATGCATGTGTATATATATTTTCTATTAAATTTAATTTATGTGATATACACATGAAATTTGAATATATATTTTTGTCTCTAATTTATTTTTGTATATATATTAAATATGTGTCTTCAAGTGAGGATATAAAAACTATGCATGGTTGCAAGAGGGTAGAAAAAACATGATCCTTACATTCTATTATGAGTATCAATCATCACAATTGGACATTGCACACAAGAGACTATTCATGTTTTTGTTTTTATTGCATTGCTGAGAATTAAAATGAGTGCATCAATTAGGATCATGGATATGTAGGTCTATGGACTTTGGTGCCACTTGTTGTTACTAATACAGACAATTGAGATGAAGATGAAAGATTTGATGACATTCATTTGATTTCTATTGATTATAACCATATATCTAGACTAGTTCAAATTGGTAAGTAAAATTTTAAAAATTATACATACATACATATATACATACATACATACATACATAGATACATACATACATATATATAGATAAGTCAAAAGAAATTTTAGAGCTCACAATATATATGTATGATATTTAAATTGTGTGCACAAGAAAATTCTTTGCATTTATTGTTGAGCCTGGAAATGTAGAAGGAGTGAGTTACTATTTATTGCATTATACTGCTAAAAGGATGAAGTTAACTAAACTTGAAGAAAGTGATGGAATGTTATCCTGTAAAGGTACATACATTAAATTAACTTAAATTATGTGTGTTTATATTTAAATGAAGAATTTATTTATTACATACATATGTACATTAAATTGAATTTCAAATGCATGGTCTGCAGGTTCAGTTGTTTTGGAGGGAACATATCTCAGGGAACACAAATTAGTGAAACATGGAATCCACTTTGTTTACAGCCAACCTGAAAATAAAGTTCTTCAATATAGTCACCATGTTATTGCTATGTCCATTTCTCTACATCTAGTTAAACATAAAAGGTGGATTTCATAAATGGAGATTGGATATAAGGACCAAGAGAGAATATTAAATGTTCCCCATGAGCATGTGAAACCACTTGCAACCACTTGACATGTATTTCATATTTGTAAAACTTGCTTAGATATTTCATATTTCTAGGACTTGCTACATTTAATACTTCATATTTCTAGATCACTTGCTTAGATATTTGATATTTGATATTTAATTTAATCCATTTCATACATACATGTGTATGTTCATTCTATGTGTCTAGAGCATGTAGAACCACTTGGAACCACTTGACTATGTATTTCATATTTGTAGAACTTGCTTAGATTATTTCATATTTCATATTTGACTATGTATATAATGAACATGTGTATGTTCATTATATGTGTCTAGGTCACTTTCTTAGAATATTCACAATTTTCTGGCATATACCTCATATACCTCTATATAGATGATCTTGAGATCTCTTAATAGTTGATCTTAGTCTAGAAGTCTTTGCAGTCAAAAATTGGACTATAGTTGACATATTAGGTATGCAAGGGTAGATAGATGATACCTTAATAGGTGGTCCTTGTCCCTGAGCCTAAGCTTGAGCCTATCCCTACGCCTGATCTTTTCCATGTCCTTGATCATGTCCCTAACCCTCTCCCTATCCCTGATCTTGAGGTTGATCGTGGGATGCCATCTATAGGTACGATGTGCAAACTAAATGTTAACTTAATTTTACAAGAACATAAGCGGAACTTAATGTCAACTTAATATATTATGAAAGTGATGAGAGAGAAAGTAAGAAGAGGGAGAGAGAGTGTGAGGAGAAAGAATGTGAGGAGAGAGAGAAAGTAAAGAAAGAGAGATCTATAGAGAGAGAGTTCAAGGAGAAAGAAAGTGTGAGGAGAGAGAGAAATTGATGAGAGAAAGTGGAGAGAGAGAGAGAGAGAGAGAGAGAGAGAGAGAGAGAGAGGAGATAAAGTAAGAAGAGGGAGAGAGTGTGAGGAGAGAGAAATTGATGAGAGAAAAAGAAAGGAGAGAGAAGTGATGAGAGAGAAAGTGATGAGCAAAGAGAGAAAGTGATGAGAGAGAAAGTAAGAAGAGGGAGAGAGTGTGAGGAGACACTAGTACATTTCCCCCTAAATTTTTTACCAAAGGCCATATTGGTCTATGAATTCTTGTTTTTTTAATTTTCTGCCTGATTTGGTTGAAATTTCAACCAAATTAGGGTTTCCCAATTTCGCTAAAACTTTGACCAAATCGAGCTCAATAGCAAAAAAGAAATAAAATATGAGAAACACATTTTTTTTTTGGTAGAAGAGTTGGTTGGATATGCTCTGCATGCATAGGAGTTATTTGAGGTAGGAAGTTTGTATTTTGAGTGGACAATGTTTCGAGGAGAAATGACTACATAGTTTGAATCATAGTCACACCTGCCAAATTTTTACATAATCATTACTAGTTTTTTTCTCTAACGATAAATTGCATTTCTACCTATGCCAATTCATCTATCACTTCTTTTGAGGCCCTTACGAATGCTTTGATGAATTTGAAGTAGAGTTAGATGTAGAGCTTCTACTAAATTTGGAGGAGAGAATCAATACAATGTTCTTCTTGCATGATCTCAATATTCTCTAGTGTTTGAGTATGTATTAGCTCACTTATTACTCTTTCTAATCTCTTCCTCATACATTTTTTTATGTTTTCTTTTAATTCGTATACCCAATTTTGCTAGACAGTTTTCCTTTGTAGTTAATATGGAGGTGGGTTTGAGTTCTTAATTAATTTTGTAATAGGTTTATTACTTTTAAGTTATGGATCTTCTCAACACTAAATTTTACATACTCCATTGTTGTAGGTTATAGTGATATAATAAAATAAAATAAAAATTTATTGGTCATTGTTGTAGCTCCTTTTTCCAAATGTGATGAGCGATCATTCCAAATCTACCATTGTAGGATATAGCAATCAATATAGTTCCATTGCTCATAGCCATAGTAGAAAGATCCACACAGAGTTCCTCGATAGCTTAATCAACATAGCTATAGCAATAAGGGTAAATAAAAATAGGGTTAGGGATGAGCAGATTTTCATTCTTCAAACAACATATTTGGTTGCATTCCTCCATGTTTTGTTCTTCTTTGACATATTTTTGAGCATTTTGAGGTTCATTTGCTGAGAAACATCCCTTTTCTCCATTCTACTTTATTCTCTTTGATCTGATGATACCAATGAGAATAAATGAACTATAAAAAGATAACATGAATCATGCAAGAACAAATTTTTCAAATTTCACTGCAATGCTCCACCTCTTCTTTCATATTTGATTCTTCCTACATCCATTATACCAAACCTTCTATGGAGAAGATATTTCAAAAAAATTCTTCATTAAATTCATACCTTTATGTCAAGACTGGCTAGAAATGAAAATGTCAAGATGCATATTTATTAATAATTGACTGCATTCGTCTAAGCCACTATCTTGCCAACACATAATTCCACAAACCAGAATTCATTCTCTCTATCCTATTTGGCCAATATATAGAAGCAGACATAATTTTTATGTCATAGGAGAAGAAAAATTTTGAATTTTTTGAATGCCTTCAATACAAAATAAAAAACACTGACACTTCCAAAAATTGAGTATACATTTATCATCACCTTCTAGTGCTATCTCAAATTGTTAACTTTCTTGAAAGTATTATCATAATACCAATTTATTGAATTTTGTTTAATGATGAGGAGGAATCAATATGTGGACCTTTGCTAACCTTTTTTTATACAGAAGGCATAGCTAATGTAAAATCAATAATAGTTTGCCCTACCGCATTCCTATATAAAAGGTGCATATTGTTTGAAAGTTCAACAAGTAGAAGGAAAAATACATTTTCTTTGGAAATGCTCAGTATAGGTGGATATTAGGTACAAGGAAAGAAATATTTTGACTCATAAAATAGTTCATGAAGTATAAGATAATAAAGATAGGCTTGGGAATTTCTTTAAACAACTAAAGTGACATATAAAGTGATATGACACTGTAATAAGGCTCAAATCATCAAGTCAAAATCATTTTTCCCAATATAGAAAACACCAAAGAGGAGTCAAGATAATGGAGATTTTTTCTCCAAAGTGATGTGTATCTTAATAAAAAAGGGTTTAAGAAAACATTGATTGATAAAAAGCAGTGATTAGCATCAAGGGATGGTTCACTTGGAGGAGTTTTGTCTCTTGTGGAGGATTACTATGAACTTGTGACTCTTTGTCTCTTTAAGGGTATTATAAAAGAACAGATTTAGTCTTGGAGACAACATCAAATGACCTAACAATAATTAGAAACAAAATTAAGAAATCATAGCCAAATTCAGAGTAGAGATAACTATTCATAATATTAGCAACTATATTAAAGGATAAATCAATGAATAAAGTAAAATTAAAAGCACACACAAATATATAATATGTGTATGTTTAAATGTCATTTTATCTTTGTGAGTATCCAGATGTGTCTCTTATTATAAATATGTTGAGTTACTAGTTCAGATTTGGGGATGGGGACAAGTGCGGGTCCATGAACCCAATACTTGGGTGCAATAATTTTTTTAGGAGTTTGAGTGCATATGGGAACATGTGTGTGTATATATGAAATTTTCTTACAAAAAAGGAAAGAGAAAAATGCAAAATTATAAATCTAAATAATTTCATTCTATGATATTTGATATTGATCAACACCAAATGCCAAATATAAATATTAAATGTCAATTGATAGTTGAAAAATATTTATATAAAGCTATCAATGATATTATAAATATATATATGTTCACAACTCCCAATCAATATCATTCCAATTACTACATTACAAAATGTAGCTCATTAAATTTGATTAAGTGTTCATCAATTATCAAATACAAATCACCTTTGAATACAATCACCTTCCTTCAAAATGCCAAGATGGAGAGAAAATATTGTGAAAACAAAATGAGAGGTAAAGATGAAATGAATGTATGTTTAAAGGCCACATATTGGGTCATTTTAATAAGTAGTCATTCTTATTTTTTCTAAAGTTAGATGATTTCTATTTTTTCAAGAATCTTTTCATCTCTAGTATCCTCTTTCCATTGTTTACCAAATATCAGCTTGTTGATGTCATATAATGTTGGACTACTCATAAAGATGTCCCTTTCAATTATTTAGCTTGTTAGTAGTAAGGTAAAAAGATAATTAGGTATGTTCCACCCTGACCTCAGCTACGATATACCAGTAGACGACATTGTTTAATGAATTATCTATATTCGGTGGGATTGATGCATTTTTGTTTAATAATAATGATATTTCTTTCCAACTATGACTTAACTTGTATTTGGTAGTCTAATGACTATATCATGCCAACTTTTTCTATGTAGTTTTGTATATTGAACAAGTTATACAATGTATGAAATAAGATGATGACATCTTGGATATGGGCTATGTAATTTGCAAATTTTGCAAGCATGAGTAATGATTGGTCTATTGCCACATAGACCTTCCTATCAACCACCATTTTCATAATATTTTAAAAATCTTATATGTGCATGTCCTAACCAAATAGGCACTCAACTAAGGAAGAGTAACTAAAATGTGCTTCAGTGTTTTACTCCTGGAGACAACTTGCATTATTGGTCACCCCCTAATGTATCTTGGAAGCCCCTAAATAAAATGAGGATAGTGAGGATGTTCCAATTTTTTATGTAAAATAAGTATGGGGTGGGGATATTTCCTACCCATTTCCACATTTTTTGAAGAAACTTTGCACTTCACATATGCTTGAAGATAACTGATACTAATTAAATAATATAGGAGAAACAATGTTAACAGAATCTTAAAATTGATAGAGAGAAAATAATTGCAAATTCACAATTTAACACAATTATTTATTTTGGGATGCCTTTTAGGGAAAATCCTAGAAAAAAAGCACTCACTAGTTAAACTCAACTATTATTATACAATTAGATTTTTGCACTTTTGCATAACCCTAAATCATCCATTTTTTATTAGCATAGGCACATAAGTGTGACCCATGATCAAAGGGTAGCATTTTCCTATTTGTGTCCACTGTTCAAACAATGATGGTGATCCATGTATCTTTAGGAACAATAAACTTTTGATCTCTGCTAAGTAGGGCAGAGGCCCTAGGTCATGAATAAGGTGGTCAAACACCAAGGAAGAGAATATTGAAGGTCAACAAGTGTCCAAGATGACACAAGATAGTTTAGCCATTCTAATTAAGCATATATGCAAGTTGATTTCATGTTATAATAAGGTTAGAAGCAAAGTCAAAGGGTGGTCAGCGATTGGTCAAACATTGGGAGTTGACCAAAAATCATCATTTTTAAATTTCTTAAACAATTTAAGTGTTTTTGTGTAGTTTGGTAGGAATTGGGAATTTTTGGTGATTAGATTACATGTAAAACTTTCAAAATTGCAAAAAATTGTAATAAAAGTTGTCATGCAACTTTTGTGCAACTTTTCTTGCAAAAATCTGGAAGTTCAATAATCAAAGCTATGTTTGGATCAAACATCAATAGATGAAGATGTAAGGTGAAAGGGGAGGTTATATAAATTGTTTACCTTCTACCTAGAAGAGGTTAATGTGATATGTATAGATTTGGAATGTTAATATATAGTTTTTAGGAGGTAATTTATACACAATCAGCAATTATATTTCCTTATTCGATTGTAGGTGATAGCAAGTGACTAAGTCCATTCTTAGAAAGTTTTATCTTTTCTCTTAATGAGGGAAATGATTTTTTTGTTTGAATATGATAAAGCAATAGTTGGTCTTGGATTTTTCCTTATCTATAATTTACCCTAGACTATGATAAGGGTTTGTATGTACATTTTGTATTTCTCTTAATATACACAATGAAACTTCCTGGTTTTTGGTAAAAAGGAAGGTTTTGATTTGTAAGAAACATGCATGGTGAGGTTTCTACTATTCTATACCTACCTAAGAGGCAATAGCCATAGTTTGGAATTGTTATTCCTATTCTTAACATGTTGATGGATTGAAAGCATAGTGCAATTATCATTTTATGAATCTTGTAGGTTGGCACTTCGGTGGAAGGTAAGTAAGGATGATGTTAATGTTGGTGGGGAAAGAAAATCCACCTTTGGAATTGAGGTTGTGATAATTGCATTCACACTTTTGATATCCATCTTTCAAAATTCAACATAATATAAGAAAGAGTTTTATTTTTTGGTCAAAGGACAATCTAATCAAATTGATACATATGCAACCACAACATCTCTATTGAAGATTGAGGTACTTGAAAATCATATTTTGTTATTTTTTCAATTTTTTCTATGAAAATTTCACTTACAATCTTTTCAAACTAGTTTTATTTTTTTGATGACACATCTTATAGGAATAATGGCTAATATATGCAACCTTATGTTTGTAGGAAGTTGGACCAAGTAGGGGTACAGAATGAGAGATATTTAGCAAAAAAGTAAGTGTCAAGAATCTTGCTAAACTAATGAGAACTATTATGTGTAACTATTTAAAGATTCAAGAGATGTTGAAGATAAGACTCACAATCATTATCAACTATTACCTAGTTAGAAAATCTAATTTTCCCTAGTCATACAAGAATGGCTAGAATTGGCACAAAGACATTGGTCTATGCACCCAACTTTAAAAATGGAAAGGAATACTTGAGCATTAAAAAGAGCTCTATAAAATGATTATAGACATCCATTAATGTTGATTTTGTGAGCAATTTTTTTGAATATTTTAGAAATCTTCACAATTATGCCTAGCATAGCTAGGAACAATCCCTTTGATAAAATATACATATGTTGTATGATAAGTAGTTTGAACTCCCAAATCCAATTTGCAAAATATGATAGACATCTATAGAAGCCATGTAAAAACAATTAATGCATTTTGACTTTGTGTAGGAAGTCATGACTAATTTGATGTCAATATCTCTTATCATTGATCCTCTAGAAGGCACAATCCTATTGCACATCATATTTATAGCCTTGGACATTAATGATGTTCCTTTTATTGTTTTGAAGGTCACATCTTCCATGTGCACTATAGAATTCTTCTATGACAAGGTTTTCCTTAAGAGCTCTAATCTTTACTCCTATTACTTGGATTTCTAAGGAGTAGGTTAATGCAAGGTGAAGTTTTTTATTTTCCCAAAATTACCACCACAACATTTATGCATTTCATGATAGACACTATTTGAAACATGGGGAAAAACACCTAATTTGTCCATATTTTATTTAAAAATTGATACCACCACATTTTTTCAATAGAACAATAATATGTTTATGTTAATATCTAAATATGAGTGGTTGAACACAAAGCTATACATGTACACAAGGAAAGCCAAACAACTGCCAAAATGAATCATACTAAACTACTAAAATAAACAGTCACAACTCTGATATGTGCATACTCTACACTAAATACAAACTTGTCCTATTAAATGACCCCAACTCATGAAAAAAATGAGTAATGGAAAGGCTCAACAAAAGTTGTTGAATTTATGTCAACAAAAGTTGTTGATATTAGAATATGGGTGAATTTGAGTGAGGTGACCAAATTTTTCTTTCGACACCATATGTGTAGATATAAATATTAATTACACCATGTCTAATATTTTTTTAGATATACACATTAAATAGACCAATTTGTTCTTTCATAACCATATGTGCAGATATAAACATTCAGTAAAATATGTCCAATATTTTTACAAATATACACATTAATTACACCAAATTTTTCTTTCAAAACCATATGTGCAGCTATAAACATTAAGTACAACATGTCTAATAATTTTGCAGATATATTTTCTTGTGACGAAAGACCATGCTTGAGAATATGAACCCAAAACAAAATAATGAGATAATTGCTAGATTGTGGTCTAAGTTCTGAAGAAAATTTGATAAATGCAATTTTCCTTACAAAAAGTGTAAGGGCTTAAAGAACCAAAGAATTCTAATCACAACAGTCTAGAGTCATTGTAGACAACATGATCACATTGAAGGGGGCCACGATTTTCATCAATTTTTGAATGTGGATTTCCTACTAGAGGAACATGGAGGTGTGAATATCCAAGCTGAGGATAAAACTCACATAGAAGAATATGACAATTTTCCAGAGGACATGATTGAAGAAGATGGTATTGGCATAGCTAATGAAGATGCTCATGATGATGGTACTAGCACATCTAATAATGATGATGAATATGGTCTTGATATACCTATACTTGAGAAGGTACATGAACCCCTATATGAAGGCTCCAAAATAACTCTTCTCTTTGCTATAGTGTCTTTGGTGAACTTGAAGGTTATGAATGGTTTATCCAATATAACAATGTCATGTATGCTAAGGTATGCCATTTTTATCATCTTTAATGTTAGCATACCATTACTATTCATTATATTAACAATTCATATTTTTTGTTGTAGGTTAATAGGTGAGTTTTTGTTACCACCATCAAACATTCTTCCTTGTTCATATCAACAATTACCTACCATTATGAATCAAATTGGAATGAAGTATCAGACAATATATGCATGTCCCAATGATCATATTCTATATGATAAAAAACATGAATTTTCAATACAATTCCCTAATTTTCATATTAGTAGATATTGATCAGAATAAATAATAATAAAAGTGCCTCACAAGGTTCTTCAATACATTCTCATTACTTCATGTCTTCAATGAATATTCAGGTGCACTAGCTTGGCACAATTTATGGATTATCATGCACACAATAAAAGTCAAGATAACATTATGTGAATGCCTGCGGATGGTTCTACATTTAAAGAGAAAGAAAAAACATGGCCACACTTTAAAGAAGAACCTCATATTCTCAAGCTTCCATTGGTAGCGGATGGTGTCAATCCATTTTGAGATATGAGATCTATTTATTCAGTGTGGCCTATTTTTGTTATTAACAATAACATTCCTCCTTGGATGTTCATAAAGAGGGAGCACATAATATTGTTAATTATTGTACCAAATATTTTTTCATTTAATAGTTAACTAAATTAATTTATAGATGGTGCATTGAAATGGTCATAATAATTATGTAATATTTCTATTCATTCAATTACTAGGTAAGTATTAGGTTAGAGATATGAACATGTATATTGATCCCCTTATTGATGAGTTGTGTAAGTTGTCGAATGGGATCACTATGTATGACATCTCTAGACTAATAGGACAAAGAAAATTTTAATTTCATACAATGCTTGTATGGACAATACATTATGACCCTGGGCTAACCCATATTTTTGCTATGTTATATTATTAAGGACACATATTTTTGATCTATTATAGTGCTTACACACTATTGTTGTATGCTTAAGTTATGCATGATAATTGTACATGATCCAATTATACATGATATTTTAGGTCTTTAAACAAAGGGAAAATTTGCATGTCCAGTTTGTGGTCCAAAGATGAAATCTTGTCATTCAAGAAGTTTAGGAAAGTAGGTGTTCGATAAGTTTAGGCTCTTTCTCCACAATAATCATAAGTATCAAATTACTAAAAAATATCTTTTTAGTGGGAAATAAGAGACAACATCAAGGCTACGAAGAATGGCACCTCATTTATGGAAGTTGGAATATGATCGACTAAATCACTGAGGTAATGTCCAGTTTGTGGTCTAAAGTTTAAAATTTATATTTTGATATGGCCTTTTATTTAGTAATGATGTAATTGATGCTCATGAAGGTTGTCAAGGCATCAATGACCAACTTTCTAAAGAAATAAAAAATTATCCTACTAAATTTAGTAGGTTATCATACTACAAGGATCTCTCAATTGTGCATTTTTTTGATGTTATGCATATTGGAAAGAATGTAACAGAAACACTATGGAAAATATTGGATGGAAGGCATGATAGAGAAAAAGTTTCCAAAATTTGTACTAAAACTTGGACCCATAAAACTTTCACCACACATCCATCTCATACATTCAATGAGTAAACTGAAATAACATGTAAAACATGTACATCTAAAATATGTAAAGCATATAAACAATCACACACATACACCAGATATGATTACCCAAGAACCCTCCAAGTGAAAAGGTAAAACTGGGGTGGGGATGACACCCATAAATCTTCACTACTGTCGTAATAAAGTGTATCCAATGAAGATTACAATGTTTTAATTATGAGTCATGATCTACCCTATAAAAATTTTGTCCTATTAAAGGCTTACAAATATTATTAGGTCTCACCTTGTTAAAGGATTTCAATACCCTATTAGAAGTGTGCTTTGCTAAAGGAATTTAGCTCACAACTAAGTAAGCACCCTATTGAAGGATTCCATACAACCGGTTAGGACTACTTTGTTAAGAGATTTTGATTGAAATCACCTGTTAGAATGTCTCAGCATTGATCCTATGGTTAAAACTTGATTGCTTGATAATAGATCACCTCTAAACAATGTCTTCTATATCCTTCTTGATTAGATGTATCTTTATTGTATACTCTTCTCTATCCTCTATTCTACTCTAACTGATTCTGTAATGTAGTTTCACTTCATAAATTTTAAGTCACCATGAATTCTCTATTTGCACATGAAAACTTCTCTTTTAGCTCCTTCAATACCTTACACACTCACTAGATAGATTAGGGTTTGTCCTCCTTAAGAATACTTTGGTGACTTAGGGTTAGGTATGAATCTACGACTAAGATTCATCCATTTTTCTACTTAATCCTTCCCATTTTCTGATTGGCTACATGTAATTGCATTGGGAATCCAACTTAAGATTCATCCTTATCTCCAAAATATCATAATTCATCCTTAAGTTGACTCAAAAATGGTTTACATATTTTTTTGTGTCATTATAAATAAATATGTCAAAACTGTCTTACTTGGCATCTGAAGTCTCTAATGCTCAGCATACACTAATCTCTTTGATGTGATTTAGCATCTATATTACTTGGCATCCACTATTTACTCAGCTCATATGTCACTCAGCATGCACTATCTACTTGGCACTTGAGTGACTCAGCACATGAGTGGCTTGGCACTCACTATGGACTCGGCATGGTCTAATATATACATGTTGTGCTTGGCATGAACTAAGTAAATAACTTAAGTGTGTTGAAACTCATTTGTCAAAACCAGTATGAAATTAACAATTAATGGAGGAACAAAGTGATGCATTAAAAGAAGTCATTAAAAACAAAATTTACCACAAGATTTTTTGCAAATATAAGCACTCTTTTATCAAAGAAAGGTGATTTTGCACCAAGGTTGAAAACACATGATTGGTATACCTTTTTCAAGCTAAGTCATGTTCTCTATTTATAATATATTTGTAAAATTGCATGTACTATCTATTGTATTATTTCATAACATTGAAATGATCATTTTTTAATGATTGCAGTACATCTTATCTCTATCCCTCCCACACTAGTTTGACAAAAATATTTAAAAATTTATATAAGATCTTGAAAAATACATGAGGTTAGAAGTGTTATTTCCTAGATTTTTTAAACATATATTATATTTATGACTTGCTTTACTCTTTATGTAATCTATTGTATAATTTTATCTAAAATCTCATTTATATGTTCTTACATATTGAATCTCTTTTAGGTGGTTATCATCTAAAGAAATTGATAAAAAGAGATATAAAATATTGGAAGAGAAAAATTTCACAGCTTATGTATGAAATTCAAAATTGTCTACCTTCAACTTTTTTCAATGCTTAAGAATACTACCTTATACATCAACTTGAGGAGATTGAATTATGTGGACCTGTACAAACTAGGTCAATGTGGATGGTTGAGAGGCACTTGAAATATATGAAGGGCTTGGTTCAATAAAGAGTAGGTCCTAGGGGTTCTATGGTAGAGGGATATATGGTATACTAGACCATGGTGTGCATTGGTGAATATCTTTCAAAATTTACAACAAATATCCATGTAGATCACATTTGGGATCCTAACTTTGCTAACAAATTTGAATGGGAAAGGTAGATTAAGGAGAGTGAGAGGTAATTAGAAGTTTTTTTTGTAGTTAATTAATTCTTATCCATTATCAATATAAGTGGTTTCTAACTGGTCTAGTTGTTTTCTTTATAGTTGGTCATGAGTGGGATGCACTACATTTGTATATTGCAAACAATCTTGATTGGATGACGGTATTGATTCAACAGTCTCAAGAAAATGGTCACTCATTAACATGGGATAGTGTTGCATTTTTGGTTAAAGAAGCTCATTGTAATGGAGATACCAATGTTATGCCAATGGTACTTGATCTAGAAAATGGCTTAAGAGATAAAAAGGTAGGTAGAAGATTACTAATCATGAGCCATAAGTTTAATATCAACTCACAGATCGTCACATATAATTTTGACATGTTTGAATAATTGAAAATCAAATACCACAAAGTTATTAACTATCAAGGCTATAAATTTTGAATAAAATAGTCAGACGAGATGAAGAAAAGTTGTGATTCCAGGATAAGTGCAATCTTTGAGGTCACCAATATTTTGTCTACAAATGACATACATCCTCAACAATATGAAAATTGATACTATGGCATTTTAGATGATATACTTGAGTGGGACACTAATTCATTCAAATTGGTTCTATTTGTCATCAAATGGTATAGGCTATGGCTGAATAAGAATGATCCTGATAAGACTGTTATTAAACATGATAGTGGATTTAGAATGATTAATACAAGGTCATTTGAGCTAGTTGGAGATGAGCCCTATGTTCTTCCAAGCCAATGTGAGTAAATGTTTTACTTTGGCATTCCACACAAACTAGGTTGGTCATTTGTTGTTCAACATTATCCAAGAGGAAGGTCGGTGAAGTATAATGTGATGGAGGAAGAAAATATTGAAGAATGAAAAGATGAAGTAAATGATGATCATGAACGACTATTACACAATAATGAAGAAAAAGAAGAAGATGATGATTCTGGTGACACTGATGATGATGGTGGTGATGATGATGATCATCATCATGTTGATGAAGATGGTGCTTATCATAGAGATGATTATCATGATAATAGTGATGAAGATGATGATGAAAATGATGAACATGGTGGTGGTGACAATGATGATCAAAGTGACAAGTACAATGATGGTGATGATAATGATGACATGGATGAAGATGATGTTCAATGACATGATCAATGAAATGTATATTGAGCTACAATCAATGTCAAGTATGATGGGGTCATGATTAATTTATAGAAATTTGTTTGATTTTGATGAATGAATCATGTAATTTTCTTCTTCTATGTAATTTGTAGTGTATAGAGCATTATAAATGGACAACTTTTCATTCATTATAATATGGGTGAATTTGATGAGCAAGGTGACCAACATTTTCTTTCAAAACCATATGTGCAAATATAAACATTCAGTACAAGTCCAATATTTTTTCAGATATACACATTAATTAGACCAAATTTTTGTCTAACTTAAGATAAATGATTTACATATGCAAGCTATTCAATTCCTTTGACTAGGATCTTGCACAATCACATGGATTGATAGGTATAAGTCAATAGACCCTATAGATATAATTTTTTATTTTCATATCTTCTCTTTACCATAAACATCAAATTTAGTCCTGATATGTCTCTCATTTTATGGATTGCAGGTATCTCCAAATAAGTATTTTTCTGATCTATCTTCCTCGAGTGAGGAAATTGTGGGAATAGAACACAAAGGTGAGACATCTAGTAGGTCTAAAATAAGGAGATTAATTAGAGGTCAAAAGACTAGAACAAAATACAATAAATGAATACAATTTTTTCTTGCTAAGGGGGTTCATGTTCTTGTGATAATGAGAGAGAAGACAAGAGGAAGGTTCCCTTAAGGTACACACATCTTCAAAAAGAATGGGTACCCAAGGAACTACCTCTAGTTAACACTGATTTTTTTGTTAATGAAAGGATATATCACCTAGCTCCATCTTCATTACATGGTTTGGTCCTATTTTCCATGGATGGCATAAAGGTCTATTACAATAAATTTGTTGGATTGATGAAGTATGTAGGACCTTTTTACAATTACAACAATCGGATGTGGATTGTGCAATATAAAAATAGTATGCATAGGTATGCATTGTCACCAAATTATATTCCAATGCAAATAAAATAATCAAAGAAAAATGTTTGCTATGTATATTGATGGAAGGCAAAAAGCAATAGGGAATATGGATCAATAAATAGTTCTAGACTTCTGTCAACTAATAAATGGTTGAATTGTATATTCGAGGCACGTGAGGGAAATCATGTTTTCATATGTGCGATAAAATCAATAAGTGTAGGGGAAGGTCTTCTGATAGATTACAATTTGAATCGTGTAGATACAAAAAAGTTTCCAATCATAGAAATGGTAAGTATAACATTTAAGCCAATTGTCTCCAATTAATATTGACTCCAATATACAATCTATTGTTTTATTAATAAATTTTTTTGGTAAGTCTATTACTTTCATTTTGCTGCTAATTGCTAACAATTACTAATCTTTTTCATAGGGCAACATGGATAGACCACCACCCATAAGCGAGGATGCACCATCTCAAACACCTTCTTCAATGAAGGTAAACGTTAATTATAGTAATTATTTAAATTATATAGAAAAAAATGTCGTATTATTATGTTCTTTTCTTTATGGATTTGGAGTTATTTTGATAGAATTTTACTGATATTGATGTCACAACATGATACTTATTGATAGGGAAAAGCTAAAATGACAGTAGATCAAATGTGATCTAAAACATAGGTGCCATTTCTAGATGACATCACCCTTAGTGCTGAACCCATGTTCATGGGCCAGCAACTCATACAAAGATACAGTGATGAAATTCTTAACATTCTCATCAGAAATGACACAAGTGAGGAGACAGAGGCACTGAAAGAAGAATTGGTCTGTAGAGTCAAGTCTTTGAAGGTAAGCAATAATTAATCTCAAGCAATAATAGAAGTTCAATAGATGTTTATAATTTATAGTATCTTTTGGGTCATGATCTAAAATATTATGTGTTCTTCTACAGCAATTTGTGACACCTATGAGACCATGTGGTGGACATGGTGAGGGTTGTAGCACACAACCCTCATGTAAGTAACACTTTCTCTTTACAAACTTACTAAAAATTATAGTATTGTTACACCGTTGAATTTATTTAAGGCATATTCAGTTATGACTAAGTGTTATTCCATACTTAGGTCTCTATTTGAGCTAGTTTAGGTTGTGCTTGACTATGAAAGGTGAGAATGTTATGACCATTGAGTTTAACTAAGAACTTATTTACTGTTAGTAGATCCATGTAACAACAAAATTACACTAGTTAAATCAATGGTAATCTACTAAATTAGACATAAGGTTTCTAGACATTGTAATATGCCTTGCACATTCTACTTCCTCAAAAAAGTCTAGTATTTAATTAGACATTCAGAGCTACTAATTCATGGTATATTTGATTTCTTAAAATGCGGCAAGACAAGATTCACATGGCATAAAAAGAGGATTGAAGCATCACTATATGAATCCTCCTTTTTTGAAAGAATATAATTATCTTAATTTAGAATTCATTGATTGAAAACTCCCACTATTTTAAAATAGATGTCAGACTAGTGAAATTCATATCATATCACATATTATCTTCTTTTAGCCATCTTTAGAATATTATTCAAAATTTACAAGAATAATGTACACATCTTAACCAATTCTAGATACATCTAGATTGTTGTTGTAAGAACAATTAATGTTTTTTTTCTTGAAAAATACCACTTCACCTATTCTATTAATTTTAATAAAATAAATCATTTAGAGTTAAAAGTAATAGAGTCAACTAAGTGACCTAAATATGAATTCCTTTGAATTTAAATATATCTAATATGATTTCATCAATATTGTAAGTGACCATAAGTAAAGAAATGGAGGTTTAAGATGTCTCATAAAAGTTTGTAATTCTAATATAGAAGTAATATTAGAGGTATAAGATGTCTCATAAAAGTTTAAATTTCTAATACAAAAGTAACATTAGAGGTAGGTACCAACAATATATTAAGACCAATAAAAGTTATTTAATGCACTAATTTGTTTTAAAAGTTAGGTACATGAGCAAGGTCGATTATGTGTGTTGGCATCAATAGGTGGACCATTTTGAATGTAGTGGAAAATAAATTGATCTTGTGTTTTTGATAGTAACCTTATGACTATAATGAATATGTTTGTTTGAGTTTTTAGCCCATCTTACTCAGTGTTGAAATAGGACATCTAATGTTGAAAGCGAAACTAGTGCAACATTGTTTGTTTTCATCAACATTATAATACTTTACTTTTATTTTGGGATGCTTCTAGCTAGTATCCCCTTTGATCTTTATCCATTGCAAATTCCTTTGCTAACAATATTGTATTCTTCATCTCATGATAAAGTGTAAATGCCTCCTTTAGTCATCGCTCCAATATTGCCAAGTGCATTGTCGGCAACAAGGAGCATGCAAACATCCTCAACTATGCCAAGTACAACTGGTAAAACCTTGTTTTTATATATTTTGTAATGTGCTAATCATGCATTATTTTTTTTTGTTGGGTGGATTTTATACTCATGTACCTATTTTCTACACTAATAAATAGACCTTTAGTTGATAGAGTAAGAGAGACTAGTACTACTAAAGCTGATTCATTTCTTGGAGCAGTCTGTATGACTAGTATTGGTTCATTTGCGAGGATATTGTTGCTAAACAAGAAAACTATGTTTTCGTTAAAATTATGAAATCTTTCAGGTGCTTTAAAATTGTTATTATTTATATTTTAACTGTAGTTTACTTATACATAACTCATTTTGGACTGATAATCGCATGATGTTTTTGTAGGAAATAATGTTTTGTTTGATCATCTTTTGGATATGATATTAAGGCTATTTGGACCCACCATATGTAAAAGGTATGTAGTTTTATATCATTGCTACAATATTTTTCTTTTCTTCCATTTATTGTACTATATTAAAGTTATTGATCTAACAATTTTTATTTTTTTTTAAAGGTGGAATAACTAGGGTCCTAAATTAAAAAATCATCTCATTACATCTCTTGAGGACCTTTTCAGAAAAACAAAACATTTTTGACACTACCCTACTTCTCAAAAGAACATCAAGACATATAAAGACTGTGAGGGACCAATATAGAAGCGGTCTAAAGGAGAACCCAAAGTACAACTATCCTACTATGATTCTATTGATGGAATGGAATGAAATAATAGAAGACACAAAAGAGAAAAGGCTACGTGATAATAAAGAAAATGAACCAAATGAGGGCAAAAGAAGGTATGTCATGATATTATTAAGTATAATGTAATCACATGTGCACTAATTAGTGATCTTTGTAAATATATAATCTAACATGTTTCAAACTATTCATAGATTGTAGGACACATCACTAGCTACAAAAGCAAGAATAGAAAAGGTTGGCCAACACAAACTTGGCTTTGGTGGCTATATGAATCTTTAGTCTCGACTTGTAAATAGCAACAATAGAATTTCATATTTTTTTTTTATATAATGTTGCAAACAGATTTATTTAATCAAATCATATATGCAAAACTGATGATATTAGGAAAAAAATATAGGGCATAGAATTCAATGTAGAGCTCATGGATGAAGATAAAAAAATTGCCTTGAAGGAAGGCTATAAAGTCATAGCTAGACACCTACACCAAAAATTCGAAAGCCATACCCAAGAATCTAGTGTACCAAATGAGACACAGGTAAATTGGTTAAATGAAAAGTAAATCGAATTGAATAGTTGAGAAATTTCTTTTTTTGTGTTAGTTTTGAACATAAATTAACTGCATAACAATGTGCATAACATTTCACTACATCCTATCATAGAACCTACGCATGAAGAAGCCCATGATGTGCATCATAAGGGTGGAGGTATTAATTTTCTATTGGAAATTAATTATGCAATTATTAATACAATTTAAAATATTCAATTACAATTTGATGTGTAACCTTTTTTTAAATATTTTAGAGCATGTTGAACATTATGGTGAAGGAGTGGAGCATGTTCCAAGTGTTTAGCATGTTGATGTGGTGGTATATCAAAATGCTAATGTACATGATATGGCATTTTCAGGTAAGAAAAATGCATGTTATGTTCTGCTGCTTAATTAAATACCTGTAACAGTTAAAAAAAAGAGTATGGCAATTTACCCCATTTACTTGTTCTTGCAACAGAGCCCCCTTTAGTGCAATAGCCTCCTTCTACTTGAAATAGTAGGAGATGTCATGATTTGACATTACATGTGCCACAAGAGGGGGAGAAAGAGCAAGATATTGATGCTCCTATCAGCCTTTTTCTTAAGAGAGCTAAGAAAAATAAAAAGAAGAAATGATTTTTAAAAAATACTCTTTGATAAACCTTGTTTGATAAACTTTTTTGGATAATGAAAGAATGTTGTTTTAAGAAATTATCTATGAATGTTGTGTATTAATATTGATTTTTATTTCATGTTAATGTATATTGTTATATATTAATGAAGTCTTAATTAGCATTGTGTATTAATGAATTTTATATCATATTAATGAATGTTGTGTGATTGCATTGATTGAATGTTATAGTTCATAAATGGATGGATGAATGAATGAAGTATGTACCTAAATGATAATGGGTAATTTAGATTGATGTTAGAGGGAAGGGGGGTGAGGCTATATGAGCTTTCACCTTCATGTGGTTGGCCTTGTTAAGTAAAGAATATTAAAGTATTCTCGAAACCAAGTGAAGCTCAAACTAGCATACAAGGGCTATCTTCCTAACTAGCTAATAATTTATTTTCTTTGAGATAGATTTCCATGTCCATTTCTTTATCAATCACTACCCTTTTAGGCTCCTCAATTTCCTACTCTATTCTTTCTTTTGCTTCAAAACTATTACCAAAGTAGAATTTGTTCTTGATCACCTTTAGCTTAGTTACCAAGCAATATAATTTTGATCCTAATACCTTTGCTTCCTTCAACTAGTATTCTATAGTATTCATTAGGTTTTCATCCCTCACCCACATTTTTTCAAACTTGAAAGGACATTGTTTTGGGAGTGAATCCTTAATGAATTGAACTGCAAAGTGGTTTGAACTAGAATAAGGGAGGATATGAGCCAAGATAGTATATTGAAATCAATTGTTATTGAGATTCTTTGGTGATTCTCCACTATTTTTCTCTAGGATTTATTATAGCATTGAATTCATCACCTATAATACAAATATGAATTTATTATAGCATTGAATTCATTATAGCATTAGATTTAAAACTTGCAATATTTTTGTTAGAAAATAAATTCATGTACAAAACATGCTTACACCATATTTCTATACTATGATCAGCATTGATACTAAAAACTATCTCACAATCTATTTAAGAAGAGAAAATAATTATCTAGTATAGATTGTGCAAAACTGATACACTTTAGTAATTGAATTGGATACATATGTGACATGAAAAATGATTAGTGGTGAAGGGGGTGAGATTCAATAGCTTCTAAGATTCATCATTTCTATATAAAATGTATTCTTTGATTTATTGGTTCTTTCTAATATTTAGTGAAGAGAAGGACTATATATAGATTTTAAGGGTCTATTAGATCATATGATGATAACTTAGGTTGTTGTCACAAGTCTATTAGTGGAAGAGCCTAATGGAGATAACACTATGATTCTTTCACAGAATAACTATCTATTGACCCTAAATATGGGCAATGATCATGTGTTTCTTCTCCAAAATACTAGTCATTTGAGTACTATAGTGAGTGGGCTATTGATATTACCTGATAATAACAACTATTGCAGTGATCTCTATGAGCAGTGTGGCAAGTTTATGTTGGATCTTTAGCATGTCGCTAAGGAAAGAGGGGAGAAATGTCCTACAAAGGTATTTATTTATAATGCTCTACAATCACCTCAAAAAGATAATGCGTAGAATTTAAAACTAAATCTTGGTTTTTTTATTCAAATAAGATTAGATGTGTGTTGAAATGCATGGTTGACCTTGTTCAACATGCTTTTCTTTCATGTATAATGCTCACATTCATATTTAATGTAGTTTTGTTGGCATCCCTATTATCCATGACTTGATAATACTCTATTATATTGACATTGATGTCTACAATATTGATTAGTTTTGTAGATCTCTAGAAATCACAGGAGGAACTTGATGGAAAACCAATTGCTATTGTTTGGCAACATGGTCTCATTGCTCTATATGATAGTCTATTTAGTTAGGTTTATAATAGCCATAATCTTAGTTATGATTTTCATATTCCTGATTTTCATATTTCTAACACTTTATATACTTTCTTAGGAGATCAATAGGAAATAGAATTTATTTAAATATATTACACAAATTAAAGTATGTATTTCTATCATGCAACTAGATTTTGCATCATCTGAACTTCTTGTAATTGATAATGAATTCAAGGATTTAGAGTTCAGAAAACAATTGAGTGAAACTATAGGTTCTTTGCTACAGCTGCACGTAGTTCTAATTTACAATGAAAGTGATGCAGTGAGCACAAGAAAAGCACCATACAAGATATTTATTCCTACAATGAATTTAAACCGCATGCTTTGTTTATAAGTATGGAAAAAAATTATTTTCATTCATGTTGTAAGATTGTATCTATTTATGTATTCTAGATGTGAAGATGTTAAATTGGTCTCTTTCACAATTTGTGATGATACTCGGTATTGACAATGTTGAATCAAATGAAACTAGCAGCTGATGATTTTGAAAATTGGGGATTTAGCTACACTACCATCCATCTTTTGCATGTTGTTGAATGAAAGAATATCTTGCTGATGCATTTGGTTTGATTTTGGAAAAAATGGTTATATAGCTACACTTCCATTATTTAGTATTGAATCAAATGAAATTGGTGCTGATGCACTAATACATTTGGTTTGATTGTGAAATATTGAGTATTTACTTACATTTTGGTGTTGTGGAAATGCTAATGATTTGGTTTGATTGTTTGTTTGTGAAAAATTGAGTATTTACTTACATTTTGGTTGTAGATTGTTTGAAGAGTAACCAAAATTACATATTGCTTTAATTTAACAAAGAGTGGTGTATAGCCACATTTTGATTGCAGATTGCTTCTTCATTAATTAAATAGTGGTGGGGTGTGGACTTTACTTTTATGGTTATAAGGGAGTAAAAACTTAATTCCTTTCATAGATCTTTGCAATTATTATTTTGATATGTAAAAATGAATATTTAATATGACATTAAGTTGACTAATTTGTTGGTAAACATATTGTTCTTTTGATTTAACTCTTAAATGCCCAAATTTGTGAACAACATTTGGTTACAACAATTGGAAAGTTGTTTTGAAGTGACTAACTTACCTCTAAATTCCTAGGTACAGCTCCCTATTGCATTATGATTTGCAAGGAATTATGTTTGTTTCTAAATCTAAAAAGGGGTGTGTTCTTAACCTGAGAATAGGAGAGGTAAACCAAGCTAGGCCTAATCAAGAACTAACTTAGGCAAGAGTTGGTATTTTAAGCCTAGTTAAGTCTATGAATTCACACATCTTATGAACTCGTAAGGCCTAACGATTTAGTAATGCATGTTAACTCAAACTCAATTGATATCAATAGAAAACTAACTACAAATATTGAAAGACTAACTTGAAAGAAAACACAGGGATTTCTCTTGAACCTATGATAACAATACTATTATGTTTGGTTTCTTGCTTAGAAATAGGGGATTGAAACTTTGTTCATTCCTTGATTAAATTCAGAAAAAAGAGGAAATATAAAACTAACATAAAATAGAATGGAACAAAAAGTAATTGACACAAAATATCATTCAATTATCTCTGCAACATCAAGTATTTCACACCAAAAATTAGTCGACCTTTTATTAATCTTTCAATTTAGAACATATAGGATTCTGAGATGACCGTTACAAAATGAGACTTCAATCAATTCATCTCCTCAAAATTGACAAATGACAAGTAGCCAATTTATCAGTTACAATCATTACATCAAAATGTGAAAGGATGGAAAATGAATCACTTCACCTTCTTTACTTTTTCTATTTTTTCCTTATAGGCTTTGGCAATGACAATGATTGGAATTAGTTCTTCATGTCAATGGACATGAACATTAGTGTATCTCAAGAGCCACTTGGAATGCTTTCTGGCTAAATCGTTGACTGCATCTAACTGCTCTTGAATTTCCTCCATAAACACATGCATGCATCTACCAAGTTTCAGAAGATTGGACACTATATTTCAGTGATAAGAAGATATCCTTGACAAGCCATCTATGCAACTAGAGTAGTTCTTTTGCATGATGGCCACTCTGAAAATCCCTTTTCCTTGTCCGCTAGTCTAAGAATCTATATGTAGACCTCTCAAGAGTTCATAATATCTATCTTGATCCTTCTTCACTTTTGCCTTTATTTCTTTAAGTCCTTCTTCTGTTGCCATGATCATCTCAGACTTGAATTGCATGCTTTGAAGCCATTCAAATAGAGGCTCATCTCCCTTAGGTAAAATCTTCACTTGTACAGCTTCCTTAGCCTTCATATGAATAATCATCTTTAGTAAAAAGACACAATCTGTACTCTTAACTTTCTCTATTTCCAGGGTAGCTCTATTTTTCGAAATGTTGTCCTTCTCCATTTTGAGCTTAATATTGCATTGTTGATTTTCTCTATAATGGTGAGACCTTGTAACTTTATTTTCTTGCTCCATTCCCTACCAATTTTCCCTAAGTGTTTATCTTCTTGGAGCTAAGAGATGAGTGCTTGGACATCAGTAGCAGTATGATCACTAGTAATCAACATTCCAGAGATGCTTGCCAATGGGTTGACCAAATGTGTGATGAAACTGTTAAGTTCATGGATTTTTGCCTTCATTCTGACTTTTGATAATTTAAGGCTTTCAAGTTGTTTGTGTATTGCCTCATTTTTTCACTTCCATAAGCCAACCTTGGTTTCATGTCTAACCTCCCTAAGATCCACAGAATGTAGGGAAAAATTATCCACAGACATATCTTTAATTCTTCCTTCTTTAGTGGATTTGGCAATTTCCATCATCAACTGCCCTATTTCAGGATCTTGTCTGAAGATGGACAAGGTCTTCTACTTTTTGACTTTTCTCAATTCCAAAGAAGATAGCTAGGGATAAAGTCTCTTTTTTAGGAGCTCCTTCATCTCTCATCTTTCTTTCTTTGTCCAAGGTGTCTTCAAGCCATGAATCTATTCCAATCACCTTGGAAGCAGTCCCGAGAGAGTCTATACTAAACATCTCTCTCTTGACTGAGGTGATTTTTTTTGTGGCTAAAGAGAAAGGATATTTTGGGGTCTATGAAATGAGCTTTGAAGAATTTGGGCCCTTCTCTACCTTTGAAGTCTTCTTTGTTGCTTCATTAGATTTAGTTGACTGATGCTCATTGCTCCCACCATCTCTGAGATCTACTACTTGCAGTTGGGGACTACTTGAAAGGAGTAGTGCAACACTTACAAGTGGGATTGGATTTCTATGAGGTGAGAGGGCAAGAGTGCCTACACCATCTTTTAATTCCTTTGCTTTCTTCTTCTTAGGCTTGACCACTAGAAGGGAGCCATCCTGACAAGCTCTAGCTAGGGGAATGCTTTTGTTGGGAGGTTGATCACCTCCATCTGATGGTTGAGTTAGGCCTTGGGTAATGGCCAAGGTTGCACCCGGTGTGCCACCCTAAGAGGAGGAAGTCATTGTAATTGTTGGGGATGCTTGAGCAAATGTACTCTTGGTTCAACTCCTTCTAGTTGTGGTCCATTCAACCCATTTTCTGTTCCTTCTATAAATTTTAGCCATCATTATATCTAGCTCTTCCCCTGAATCCTCATAAGGTTATGAGCTTATCAAAGTTCCTCTTAGCTTGATCAGGTAAGTATTACTATACATGTTTTGACCATCATCCTCCACTCCTTCCACATCAATATTGGCTTTGTATATTTTCACCTAATCAACTGTTAGTCTGGCAAAAGCATGTTCACGGCTCTCAAACTCATTCCTACAATTAGCCCAGTAGTCCTCAATTGTGGTAATTTGGTTGATTACACTTTTGATTTGTAGAATATCCCTTTCATAACCATTTGGATCAAACATGGGCCTCAAGACTTTGTATGTTTCTAATTTATACTTCATTTCAAACATCTTCAACATGTTCTTGGCATCTAAATGGGTATCACAACTAAAAGACCCAACCTTCATGGGAAATTCATACCCTTTCTTCTTCAGACTCCCACTCAACACATTCACTTGAATAGCTTGTCACACGATCTCGATCAACATGATCATATCACTGGTATATCTTGGTAGCTTCAAGGGGAAACCATCAAAAGTTGCAAGACATAAATAAGAAAAGGATGAGAATTGGATGAAATAACTTTCAAATTGGCTAATGGCTACCATGGATTCTAGATTAAATCTCCTTTCTGAACATCCCTATAGCTCACTGAAAATCCCCATAGTGAAAGCATTGGTAACTTTTACATATTCTACATAGCTATTTTCCAACTGTAAGCATGGATAAAACTCATAAGATTTCAAATCGTCAAGAAAAATTTCCACTCTTGGGAGGCCTGGCCATAGTTGTAAGGAAGCCAACATATAAATGAGGAAAGAGGACATATAAAATATATTGTAGAACTTTGCGGCACAAAGAGCATTGGACAGAATATTGCTTATCTCATGAGCCCAATCAATATATTCGGTGACAGAGTAGATGACTTGCACTAAAAAGAAATATTGCTCAATAAAATTCAAAGTTTCTACCTCAACTTTCAATCTATGTAGGAGGACCAATATATCAATAATCTCAAGTTTGAGATTAGTCCCAAACAGGGTCTTAGGAACCTTACTCTTAGTGCTCTGTGGTTTTTGGAACCATGTCTACATGATTTCTTTCCTCGAGATCATCTTCTTTGGAGGGAACTTGGAAATGGCTCCTTTGAAGGTCAAGTCTGAGAATTCCTCTCATTCTGGTACTCGAAGAAAATTCACCATAATTTGCCTATCAATTGAAATCAGCACTATGTCATCTAGTAGCACAATCTACCTTGTGTTTGGGTTGTAATACACTCATAGATTAACTCTAGGGCCTGGACTACAATCGAAAAACTAGCTACCTCGACTAACCCACATCCTTGAAGCTTCTCAATGATGGGATGAATCCACTTTGATTTCACTCTCTTTTAGAAATCCTTCATGTTGTAAAAATGAAGAGAGGTATGATCTGTGAAATTCTGCAATTGGGATTTGATTTCATTCAAACTGTCAAAACCCACAAACTTGGCGGACATGGTTTTGAGAACAAGTTTTGAATTAAGAAATTGAGAAGAATAGCTAATGTAATAGATACTGGCTTTTTGAAAAACAATTATGCACATTAACAAAATAGTAGTTCAAAGAAAGAGCAGTAATTTGTTCAACTATTCATGTTTCCATATATATGGGAGCCTCCATTCATCCATTGATCTTTAGAATTTGCACCACATGAATGAATTGAAGAAGAGATCATTTGAAATAGTAAATTTTGTGGTTTAATGGGTATCTAGGGGTCATTTCATTATTCCATTGGTGCAACGATAACTTTCTATCTCCACATAACTTACTTTTCTATTTTTAGGAAGTTACTAATAGAGTACTCCATGGGAGAATGTTTGCTAAGTTGAATTATGATCATTAACTCTTTTTTGCAATGGTTAAATTCCTTATATTAGAATTCTAAGACATTTTATGCACAAATTGTGGATCCAACCTGACCACCAGCTTGATTTTCTTTTGAATTCGGGAAATTGTCTTTATGGGTTGAAAACCCACCAAGGAGAAGACAATTTCCATTTCTTTGCCAATGTTTCTTTAATTTCTTAATTGAACTTTAGACCATTGTCCTTTTTGGGATTGGAAATGTCTAAGTGAGGTGCAAAGATTTTGCAGGAGCCCACTTATTGTTTCTTTTCACTTTGAACTACCTTTTTGAAAAACCAACTTCATGGATTGAAAACCCACCAAGGATAAGTTCGTTTTGATTTTTTTGTTGGGAATGATTATGAGAGCTGTGACAAATCTTAAACATTTTTTGAGATAATAATCGCAAAGAGAACATGGATTCGCCATAGGGTACCTTGTTATTTTCATGTTTTTGATCCATATGTATCATTTGGTTCCCTTTGTGGGAAATTGTCTTCATGGGTTAGAAACCCGTCAAGGAGAAGACAAATTTTGGATTTCTACAAGCTTCTACTTCTATTGAGAAAGTGATAGGCCAAAAGCAAATATAACTTGTAAATGATCATTGCATGAGCAACATGAATCTCCATCGAACTAGGCACTAACCTACTCGTAAGATCACTTTGACAAAATAGAGAACCACCTGGCTATGAAATGTGGAGAAGGGGAAAAGGAGAAATCCGATGGAGACTAGTTTCACATAAGAGGGCTTAGACCTAGACTCAAACACAACTAGGAACTCACTCTTCTCATAATAACAAAAGTATTCACTTTTGCTAATTACTTAGAGGATGAAAAGTGGGGCAACATAATTCATATTGAAATGGTATGTTAAGTTTTTCTTGTAGCTGGGTTGATGCTATGAAGTATTTTGAATTTAAGTTGAATTTTTGTTAATCAATATTATAAGAAGCATAGAAATCCTTTTTGGATAGTTTTCCTATAATAATGTACAATAGTTGTTTTTCTTGACATTAAACATTTTGTAGTTCTAGTCTAGTTTCTACACATAATTTGTCCAAGCTGATTATTTATGGATCAATGGAACTCTGGGTATTTTTGTTCATTTCTTGTAGTTTTTATGATGGTAACTACACATCATGCATTACTCATAGTCTGATAGATGTTTTTTTATGAAAATTATGTTTCTCGTTGCATATTTCTAAATACTTCATGGGGCACGGTATTTCTTTGGAAACACTTAGGAGGAATAGTGTTATGCAGATTTCACGTGCTAATAAGGTTGACTGAACTCAGGCTAAATCAGCTATATTAGTTGAATTTTTATAGTTCAATTTCCAGTTTGGCATACTTGAAACTTACATATTTTTTTTATATCGTCTATAATTGCATTTACATATAGAAAGAATGGAAAAATTGTCAATTGTAAGTATTGGGATTTACAAAAGAATTTATGTCAGGTTAATTCTAAGCCTTTAATGCACTTTTAATTATGAACAAAGTAGATTATGAATGTCAGTACTAAGAAACCTCTTGATTGCAATTCAACTTTCTAATATTTATTTCTTCTTCTATATAGAAAGCTTATTATTGAGCCACTGAATGGCCACAATAGAGTTCTTAAGTAGGAACTTACGTTTTTTGTTCTATGTGCAAGAAAAGTGTGGTGAAAATATTCCTTACGGGCTATTTGATATAAAGTGAGCTCAAGACATCATAATTATAGTAATCCAGTTTTAATTTGAACTTTGGAAATTCATGTTGATGAACTTTTTGGTAAATAAGCTGTGTAGGTTGAAGTGGAAATAGTTAAGCTTTCCATGAAAGAAGTTGAGTATAAAAATTGCATTGGTGTACCCGATGGTGCTCCATCCAAGGTTTCATTAAAATATTTACCACCTCCAAGACATGTTTGTCCTACCATATAATCTCCTTGAATACTGAATATTGATAACATATATTTATATTCATCTAAATTGGTAAATTTAGTACTGTTTGTAGTCTACTAACCAGTGAAGCTGCATTAATATAGTCATAGGATGATGCTTATCATAATTGAATTGTTGTTCAACATTTCTCCTAAAATTTGATTCATTTCCAATAAACCCCTTATGTCAGGCTTCTTTTACTTTTGGGCTCTTGTTCAATTTAGTATTTTCATGCCGATTCCTGTGTAGGGTTAGAGGGTGGCAGACTTAATGTTCTTGCTCCTCTTTTAACACTGATTGTATAGTTGTCTATTGCAGTTTTAGGCAGCTTGGGTTTTAACTAATATTGTATGCGGAACTTCAATACAGACAACTGTTGTAGTTGAGAGTGGTGCAGTTCCCCTGTTCATTGAGCTTCTCTGTAGTCCCGATGATGATCTGCGTGAGCAAGTAATGGACTATGTTTTGCTTACTTTGCATGTTGTTTTTATATGTTTTTTTTTTTAAATCATGACCCATCTTTCTTATGCTTTCTCTCTTCATCGTAAGGATCCTAACCATTGATGAAAAAAATAACACAATAAAATTCAGAAACAACAATCAAAATAAAATACTGATATAAATTTAAATTGTGAAAATCTACTTACTATTATGTTTTTCTTGTCATAGATTTTCTATTTTGCGTAACGAATCTCATAATCTCTTTATAATTATATTTGTCTATTTCTATGCACTACAGGTCGTCTGGGGTTTAGGCAATATTGCTGGAGATTGTTCCAAATAGAGGGACATTGTACTCAGCAAGAGAGGTATGACAAATTTGCTTGCCTTTTTCAATGAGAATGCCAAAATTGAAACGTTAAGGAGTGCAACTTGGACACTGGCAAATTTTTGCCGTGGCGTTCCTTTTCCTCCTTTTGAGAAGGTAAGCTATACACACAATAGATGGTTTTAATGTCTATTGTATTTTTTGTTGGCAAGTTTTACAAATTAGAGATATCAAATTTCTACAATTCATCATAGTTATTTTCATAGATTTCTGGATTCAATTGTTTGTGTGTTTTTAGCATCGATTTGGGATTACACTCCATGATCCATCATCAGAATGAAGAAAAGAAAAGCATGACTTTCTATTATGCATAATGATGGATCACAGAGTGTGATCGAAAACGTCGATGGTAAAAAAACACATACACAATTGAATCAGAAAATCTAGGAAAATAAGTTTTAAGAATGATAGCCTGGATGGAATCCAGAGGTCACATGGGGGATCTTGAGACTTACCATTAGGTCTATCAGTGTTATCAATGTATGACTCTGTATCGTCTCAACTTCTAGTGGGTTTCAAACTCAAGCTGCAGAAAGCAATATATATACACTAATTTGTTCGAATATTGTGTTAGTTAAGTCAGATGATTACTTTCAGTTTTATGAACAAATCAGAATAGTGTAATTACTGCAAAAACACCTTCATAGCAAACTGCCTTTTAAATTTAAGTCACTTGGAAAATGGAAGGTATGAGATGTTGAAAGCTGAAGATCATAGATGAACTCATCATGTCTTTTGAAGATTTTGGTGTCCCTCTCTCACACTCTTATAGGCATATAAAATTCTGATGAATCTTAGATTGGCTATATGAGGTACAGATCTGAAGTCATCTATTATTTGTTTGTAGGTAAAGGCTGCCCTTCCAATTCTGAAGTGGCTTATTTACAGTGGTGATGAAGATATACTGGCAGATGCTTGCTGGACTCTTTCATTTATGTCTGATGGAGACGTTGATGTCATTCAGGCTATCATTGAAACTGGTGTTTGTGCAAATCTGGTTGAGATTTTAAGGTTAGATTACTAGTGAATAAGAGGTTTCTTAATAATTTCAAAGTAGTAGTAGTAATAACTCAGGTAATTACAGATTTTTTAAACAATTGATGTACTCATTTGCCCATTATATCGTGAATGGGATTCAATTGTTAATCATATTGATTCTTACTTTCATTAAAAGGCAGTACTGTAACAAAATTAATTAGTTTTACCCAAAATACAGCTAACTTACTTTTAATTAGCAGAGCCATGATTTCTCTCATTTAAACATCTGAACGAACTTTTCAGTATCATTGAACGAAATAAAACTCACACCTGAACATACTTTTCAACTAGCAAACTATTATTCTTGTAGGAATAAATGCAAATGCATATTATCTTACATGAATGCAATTTCTTTTCTGGTAGACATCTATTATTGGCTCTCCTACCTGCCTCGGGGACAATAGGCAATTTGGTTACTATCAATGACGTACAAACTCAGGCATTCCAGACTTTCTTATTCCTTGTTTAACTATACATGACTGTTTATTTTCAGTTCTTCGATCTATTGTCATTAACTTGTACATCGGCATTGGCTTATAGCATGTTCTAGACAATGGAGTCCTTCCACTTCTAGCATATGATTATAACAAAATCTTTATAATAAAGGATTCTTGTTAGGCAATCTCCAACATTGCAGCAGGGAACCAGGATCAGATTCAGGTGAGTCTTTTGTTGTTGGGCAATCTTCTCCATGGTTTAACCCCATTTGCAATTTCGAACAATCTTGAAGCCCTTTAAACCCTCTTACAATAAATCTCATTCTATCATTATCATTGTTGATAAGGTAGAGTGATTCATTGGTGAAAGAAGAATGGTGTGCAATTTTAACCATGGGGTTGCTTAAGCTAACAAAGATTCTATGGATCCCAAATCCTCATCGAATGTAATTCACTGAAACTGAAGCCATGGAGGCTTGAGGCGAAGTAAAGTAAATAAGTAAAACCCTTTCACGAGAATCCCAATCAGAGCTTAAAGCATTCAAATGTTTGTATCCTTCAAACATCTGTATGAGCAATACAAAAAGGTTTCTATGAGAAAAGTTTCTGTTATAACTGCTCTGTAAACATTCAAAGAGCTCAACCATATTCTCATCATCACCGCACTTTTTCCTACAGAAACTTTTTCTTATTTGAATATCTTGGTATCTTTAAAAACCCTTATTGAGAGTATTCATGGAAGGATTGATTTCCTATCTTTACAGAGCTTTCATGAGATACATAAAAACAGCAAGCTATAGAAAAACCCCATCCTCTGAAATGGACAGCAGAAATTCTTTCTTTCATTTTAAAAATCAGATTGGTCAAAATTTCGACCAATCTTGGTCGACATTTCCACCAAATATTGGTCAAACTTTTGACCAATGCTTTGGTCATAAGTATGGCATTGTGGTCAATCAAAGACCAGAATTCATAAAAAAATTGACCAATAGTTCGACCATTGTTTGGTGGAACTTTTGACAAAGATTGGTTGGAATTTTGACCAATGTCCACCAATACTGCTCACACCAAATGTGGCCTATTTCAAACAAATATTTTGTCGAAATTCTGACCAATTGGAGGGTTTGTCAAAATTTTGATGACAAAAATTGCAATGCATAGTTTGGTCACAAATTCAACCAACATGGGTTGAAATTTTGACCAACTTTTGTCAAAAAAATGGGTCAAAATTTACTAGTGAGAGAGAGAAAGTGTGAGGAGAGAGAGAGAGAGAGTTCAAGGAGAGAGAGAAAGTGAGAGAAAGTGAAGAGAGAGATCTAGAGAGTGAGAGTTCAAGGAGAGAGAAAGTGTGATGAGAGAAAGAAAGTGAGAGAAAGTGAAGCGAGAGATCTAGAGAGCGAGAGTTCAACGAGAGAGAAAGTGTGAGGAGAGAGAAAAAGTGATGAGAGGAAAAGTGAAGAGATAGAGTCTAGAAAGAAAGTTCAAGGAGAGAGAAAGTGTGAGGAGAGAAAGTAAGAAAAGGGAGAGAGAGTGTGAGGAGAGAGAGAGGGGAGAGAGAGAGAGTGAGGAGAGAGAAAGAAAGGAGAAAGAAGTGATGAGAGAGAAAGAAAGGAGAGAGAAAGTTTGAGGAGAGAGAGAAAGTGATAAGAGAGAAATTGATGAGAGAGAAAGTGAAGAAAGAGAGATATCTAGAGAGAGAGTTCAAGGAAAGAGAAAGTCTAAGGAGAGAGAGAAAGTGAAGAGAGAGTTCAAGGAGAGAGAAAGTGAAGAGAGAGATCAAGGAGAGAAAAAATGTGAGGACAGAGAAAGTGTGATGAGAGAGAAAGAATGGAGAGAGAAGTGATGAGAGAGAGAAAGTGTGAGGAGAGAGAGAAATGAGAGAAATAAAGGAGAGATAAGTAATGAGAGAGAAAGAAAGGAGAGACAAAGTGTGACGAGAGAGAATGTGAAAAGAAAGAAAGAGAGATCTAGAGAGAGTTCAAGGAGAGTGAAAGTGTAAGAAGAGAGAGAAAGTGATGAGAAAGAAAGTGAAGAGAGAGAGAGAGAGTCAAGAGAGTGTTCAAGAAGAGAAAGTGTGAGGAGAGAGAAAGTGAAGTTTGAGAGAGATCTAGAGAGAGGGTTCAATGAGAGAGAAAGTGTGAGGAGATAGAAAAAGTGATGAGAGAGAAAGTGAAGAGAGAGAATCTAGAGAGAGTTCAAGGAGAGAGAAAGTGTGAGGAGAGAGAAAGTGATGAGAGAAAGAAAGGAGAGAGAAAGTGATGAGAGAGAAAGAAAGGAGAGAGAAAGTGTGAGGAATAGAGCAAGTGATGAGAGAGAAATTGATGAGAGAGAAAGTGAAGAGAGAGATCTAGAGAGAGTTCAAGGAGAGATAAAGTGTGAGGAGAGAGAAAGTGAAAAGAGAGGGAGAGTCTAGAGAGAGTTCAAGGGGAGATAAAGTGTGAGGAGAGAGAAAGTGAAAGAAAGTGATGAGATAGAAAGTGAAGAGATAGAGTTCAAAGACAGAGAAAGTGTGATGAGAGAGAAAGCAAGGAGAGAGAAGTGATGAGAGAGAGAAAGTGTTAGGAGAGAGAGTAAGAATAGAGAGAAAGTGTGAGGAGAGAGAAAGTGAGAAGAGAGAGAAATTCTAAGGAGAGAAAGTGAGAAGAGAGAGAGAGAGTGAGGAGAGAGAAAAAATGAGAGAGAGTGTGAGAAGAGAGAGAAAGTGAGAAGAGAGAGAAAGTGTGAGGAGAGAGAAACTAATGAGAGAGTTTTTCTAGATATTGAAGGTATTTTTTAATTAATTTTTATTCATCTAGAGTTTTAAATCATTTTATCTAATCCTATTGTTGGTTTTCTACATCTTAGAACATATTCTTAGTTTTCTACATCGAATCCTATTTTTTGATTTCTACATGGGAATCATATTTTTGATTTTCTACATCTAGAATCTTAGTTTTGGTTTTCTAAATTTAATGTATTTTTTTTTTTTATTGTTTATCTACCGAGCATTTTAAATAAACTTAACATATAATAGTTCTTCCATGAACTACAATTTTAACAATATTTTCTAACATTTAAACTAAAATACAACATATAAACATAAAATTAATTATTGTATACTAGAAATAACAAAATACCCATAAAAAAAGTAAATAAATTCATAAAACTAACTAAATATTTTTAAAAAACTACTAATAATTCATTAAAATAACTAAGCAATCATTAAAAATAACCAAATATTCATTAAAAATATAAAAATGAACATACCTAGTACATTGAATGCTTGAAGGAGGTTGAAAATGCTAATCCAAAATGATTGTGTATTTGTAGACATCACAAACTTCACTCCAACCACTACTGCAAAATCGTTGCCATGTATAATGACATTTGAAAATGGTAAAACGGCTTAAAACTCATCATTTTTTGGTGCAATTAGGGTTTTTTAGGGCTTTGAATGAAGCCTTTGTTGCTTCATACAAATCCTTTACAGCTTTGTAGGAAGCCTGTGACTTTTCTTGAAGCCCAAGCAGGGTTGTCGGCAACAAGGGCTTCGAGCGAAGACTGTGGCTTCCATTGAAGCCCTTTCCATACGGCTTTGAACTAATCCATGTGGAGGCTTCGATGGAAGCCTTTCCTTTGCTTGAATCCTCTTACAAATTTTTTTCCAACTTTTCATCTGATTAGTTCATGATGAAAAGTAGGAATGAGTTAAATGGCCTTACGCATATAGATGTTTAATTGTATGTTGATCTTTGCTACTTTTTCTAATATTTCAAGGATTTTTGAAAAGGGTCTAGTTATTCATTATAGGGGACAATTGACCATCAAAATTAGCTTAGGTAAAATAATACCTTGCCATTGTATTCAAAAGGGTCAAAATCTACAAAAAGGAAATCATTATTTTTGCCATTTTCGTTTCCTTTTGAAATAAGTTGGCCAAATTAAAGACCAAGGGCTTATTGCCTAGGGTTCAACCCATCTACCTCTTTTCTAATTGAGCTTCATACACATAATTTATTTTTGTATGGACAATTTATCTTGAAAATATGAGGTACTAGTTCACATTTTATATATCATTTGTAAGTTGGTTTTTTAATCTCAATTATGGTGTAAGTCAATATACCTAATTTTTTATTTATTACTATTTTTTATCTTGAAGTGACACCTTCTATTTGTATTCCTAACATCATATCTTTTATCCATTATCTTTTATTTTTGTGATTGATGTCCCATAGCAAAGGTATCGTAGATCTCTATTATCAAGTTTCAACACTTTTTCTAGTTTTAACCCTAGGTTTTATGTATTGCATTATTTCTAATGTAATTTTGTCCCATTTTCTTCATAAATTGTTGATTTTGATAGTTAGAGAGGCATAATTTTTAGTACAATTCATTCTTTAGTTTCATATCATACTTGGAGCTTTATATATTTGGATGATGGTTTTACCTATGAAATTTTGACAAATTTGCATATTCTATAGTGAGATTTTTGTTTCATATTTCTTTGAATGTCTTGAGGAGGGGGAGTCATTTTTTCTCACATTTATATGAACCTTATCCCCTACCTTGTATGAGATTTTGTAGGAGTTGCAAAAGGGATCATATTTCAAGACTGATTTCTACCACATGAATATGATGACATTTCATTTTTATTTATTTGTTACTATCCTTTGTTGAGATGAGGAGTTGGTTTTAGTATTGATGCTTCATATATGATGAGGTTGCAATGATGATGTTGTATAGTTGATGTGTTTGTAATGTTGATATTGCATAATTTTGATGTTACATAATTGATAAGATTGTACTATTGATATTACAAATTGATGATATTGTTATTGTTTTAGTGCTTTGTATGGTTATATGTGATATAAAATTATTGATGTTGTTGATGTTTAAAAATGGTTTTCAATTATGGAAAGATACTATTTTTTTGGATGGTACTATGATTAATATTCAACTATTTTCAATTGAAATGTCATTAAGGTTTCATTGGTTTTAAGGCTAGTATTTTGGAAAATATGTTTTGGTGGTTCATTTTGTGATGTTCATGTTTTGACCATTGTCTAAAATTATTTATTTCTATGGATATGGTTTGTGGAAATATGGAAAAGAAAATCTACTTTAGATTGTTATGATGTGATCTAAGCCATAATGTACAACAAGTCATAAAAGCATCCACACAAGTAACATAAAAACACAAGTATTTTTATCATGGAAACCCTTGGTGGAGGAAAACCCATCGAGGGAATTGATGTACCCACATGTTTGTTTGACTTTTCTAAAAAGAATCCAATTGAGAGCTTAGCCTTGTTAAGAGGTTACAATAATGTCCAATTAAGAACATACCCTATTAGAATTCACCTAGTCAAAGTATTTATCTCTAGCCCTATTAGTAGATTTACCCTATTAAGAATAACCTTGTGAAAGGATTTTCTAACTTCAACTATTGAGTTGCTTGGTTAAAGGAATTAACCTAAAATACTGCTAAAGGTCTTGTTTACCTTATTAAAAGTGACCTTAGTAGAGGCTTTTAAACTTGTCAACTGATTAGGTGTAACGCCCCGCCAAGGGATCCAAAAGAATTAACCTAAAGTTTTACTAAGTTTGCCAAACATTTTTTTTTTAAAAACAAGAAAGTATAACGTAGACATCAAACACATGGTAGTAGAAGCAATAACATGTAATCATCAACAAACATACATAACAGGTTACATTCCTTAAGGATTCCAAGACATTGAGTCACATTTAAATTTAATTAATCTAAGTCTAACAACTACCACATCCACATGAAAGAATAATTATAAAGTCCAATGTCCATCTAATATACATTTGTTCCGAATGCCTCTTGGAAAATTAATTCGGAATGCTCAATCATCCATTGTACATGTCATAGGGTATGAAAGGCTAAAAGAATATACATAACTAGAAATAAAGATACATCATCCTCCAAGAATCTATGATACAAAGTATAGTAAAATAAATGAAACCATATACCATACATGATACATCCATCCATCATAAAGATATAAACATCCAACATGAAATACAACTATCCATCTATCATAAAGCACAACTAATCTAAGTGTGTGGTTCCTCCCAACCGTCAATAGCATCATTAGACCATCATGGGTCCTAGCCATCCCCCACACATAACATCCCAAATCACCGAAGAGATCATCGGTACTATAGTAATAGGGACATCACTCCTAAAACATACTACATCATATGCATAAAGAAATCTAACATGCTACCACATACGCATAAAGAAATCTAACGTGAAAGAATAAAGCATAAGATGATCCTCCAAAGTAGATAACATCACCTAAACATGATGAACAAACATCCCAAGAAGCTCTAGCCACAGTAGCAATGGACGGATCTCAAATGGTAAGAGTGAAAAAGCACTACCACCCGACTACGTGGAATCTAAATGGTCCACTCCCACTGCACTGAGGATATAGTCTCAAGTCCCAAATAGGATATCAAATCACATAATCACAAGTACTCTCTAAGTCCATGAAATCCTAAAAGTATACTAACTCAAAGGTTCCAACACATAGATTGACATCTAGACCCAGAGGCACCACACAGACACGTAGGAAACCTACTATGCAAGCGGGAAAGTGTCATCGCACAAATCACATTTGAAGTTACTCGAGAAAACCTCTACGAATCTCAGGTCCCTTGTGTTCTTGCGGCCACTAGTATCCTCTCGTACTGACGAGGCATACTACGGAATGCAAGGTCACAACCAAGCCTTCTCTCTACCCCATCCTAGTCTGTACTAGCACTCAAGGCATGGGAGAGAACATACAATTATCTTATTAGGTTCATTGTAATCCCCATTTAGTGTAAATGTTATCACTTATTAAAAACAACTTACAATGGGTTTCTCTAAGCAGCCTCTTAGTGCCCCGACCCCCATTCCAAGCCACTTCCCGACACTACACATAGACAACCTACCCTAGGCTCATGAAATCTCAAATCAAAGAATTATAATAAAATCACCTCAGTCCTATATAAGCGACTGAAAAAATCATATATATATATATATAATCCACAATAACCACATCAGTTCTCCATGGGAAATTGAATAGCATCAAATAATAATCATAATGATCACAATAGATCTCTATCAGCATCTGAAGGCATCCATGATAAATCATTTCATCCAAAGGTTCTCCAATGAGCAACCAAAAAGTATCCCAATACTAAATCACAATACTAATCGAAGACCCAAAATGGTCAAGTCAAAACGTGTCACAACATGACATCATCAAGAGCAAACCATCCAAAACATCTCAGTCCTCTCACAATGACCGGAAGGCAAATCAAATATACTGATCGATGACTCAAAAATGGTTAAGTTAGGTATCTCATATACATACACTTCAATTTCACACAAGGAAACTGGAAAGAAATCACAACCAGTAAATACATCCATCATAGAGCATATCACACATCACTATGGTTGGGTTTAGAAAGATCGAGAACAACTCATCATATCATCACAATCACATAACCCCCACAAGCCTTTGGTAACAACCTAAATTGGTCAACATCTAATCAACCCCAAAAAACCCAAAAACATAGACAATACATAGAAAACATCAAAGTCGCTCAGTCGGTTTGATTTGAAAATACAAAGTCGAGTAGAACAATAAAGTTTAAGTTCCCAACGTCATTATGAATTCCTCAATTAACTCCTACAATTAAACCATGTCTCATTCTTATAATGAAAGAAATTGCATCATGACTTAAAAGTATTAATAATCATTTATTAAATAATAACAATAATTGATTATTAAATAAAAATAACCTCAATTTCATTAATAATCAAATCTTCAAATAATCAATATAATATTCATGACTTTATCATTAATTCCAATTAGTTCCAATATCCATTTTCCTTTCTAAATTAATAATTATTAATAATTTAATAATTAATAATTAATTAATATTCAATATTTATTAACAAAATTCTTTACTAAATAATATATGTTAATCATTAATTAATCATATTTAATAATTATTAAATTTATTAAATAAGTATCAATTAATTAATTAATTAATCATTAATAAACTTTATACTTTAAAATAATAATTTAAAAAATATATAAAACTATTAAAAAATTACTTTAATTAAAATATTAATAAAGATTTATAAGAAACTTTAACGTGTCTTACTTTAATTCAAAATATTAATAAAAGTTTTTATATCAACTAACTTTTATATAACTTAAAACTTAATTTTTAAAAAAATAACAATGATTCAAAAGTTTAAGTCATGCGATTTTAAATCGCAGTAAGTCTTTTAAACTATGTCGCCGGCTTTAAATATAAAGGGTCGTGCGACCACCTCAATTTTCCCCACCAGAGGTACAATACCACACTGCAAGAAAACGTGGGAGTTGCCAGCGATAAAGGTAAGTGGGGTATGTTTATTTACTTTATTTTTTTATTTTTTTAAAGTAATATATAAATCACATAAATTTCATCCCATCATAATTGTTTTGAATATGAACTTGTTTACTTAAAACAAATCCCCTCCAACATTAAATTTTAACAATATATATATCATTTTATTTTATTATATTAAATTTTCATTCCCACAACAAATCCCTTTTACAAATAATTTCATATATATATATATATATAATTTTATTTTATTTTAATTAATTAACTTATTTCTTTATTTTGATTTTGATTTTTTTTTTTAATATAATTTGCAAATATAGTCTGATGGAGGAAACACTTTCAATTATTCAAATTTTCAATCTAAGATTTTTATTTCCAATTTCAATCCCTTTCCAAATCAGATTTCTAATTTCTTTAATCTACATAACAAGGGTTCCTGATTACTTATCCAATTTCTATGCATGCAGAAGACATTAGCTAGTATTTAACAATTTACAATATTGAAACGTTTTAAGGGTTTTATCACAGAGAATTCAAATTTACAATCCATAGGCATGAAGAAGACAAAATTATTTAAATAGTGTAATTAACTGTGCAATTCAAAACATAAGAACCTACTTGGTTCTGATGCTAAAATTACAACACCCAGAAGATTTGTGAAAGAATTTGCTTCTATCCAAGAACTTCTTTCTAACAGTCTTTCCCAAAATTTCCCTTTCCAAAATTTTCTCCCAAATTCGTCTCCAAATTCCTGTCTTTCAAAAATGAACCCTCTAATTGTGATAAAGAGTTCTCTCCTTAAATCGGGCACTGATTGTGCGTTCACCCGGGAGAACTCCTTGCTCACAACCCTTAACTCCATATTAACATTTTATTAATCTTTGTTTTATCTTGCATTACTCTTTTTATCCTTTCCATGCACGTTAAATGCATAATTAAATAACTTTATTTAATTTTCCACTTGACTTCTATTTTTAATTAATTTATTACTTTTAATCCCATGTGTGCTTTATGAAATTAAAATAACATTAATATTTTCACTTATTTTATCTTTTAATTAATTTCTTTTACTTTAAACTCATGCATACATCATGCGAACTAACAACTTTTCATAAATTAATATCCTTTCACTTTTAAATTTATTTTAGGAATTTAATTGATAAAATATTTATTAACTTAAATAACAATAATATTTAACATTTATTTAAAAATAAACTCTAAATATATTATTATTAAATTAACTAAATATTATCACGTTCTAAATTTATCCTTAAACTTGTATCTCCAAATTTAATTTTTTTTATTTAATTAATTTCTCAATTAATTAAATATAATTAAATATTCAAACATCATAATAATTTCCCATTAAATTAAATCATTAATTAATCTTTTAATTAGACTTAATTAATAAAAAATACACAAAAGACTCATAAAGCAACATACGAAAACTCATCAAAGCAAAACACATACTAAATCAAACTAAAGGGTTATAATCACGAATTGACATCATTCGACGCATTCAAAGGGTACTCGACTTAGATACTTGTCCTAATTATCAATTAGGACTAATGGCTAAAGAGTTTAGGATTTGGACTTAAGATTTATTTCCCCTCTCTTACCATTGAGATAATGCGATAGGGTACGCTCATCCTAGCAATTCAGGGAAGTCAATACTCAGTACCTGCAACCTGCATAAAATTCACACATGTACAAACACAATATTCTAAGCTGAACAGGCAATGGCAGGAAGTGGTGCATCGTGTAGATCCCGACTAGTAGGTGACTACGACTCCCTTCCTTAACCACATCAGAAATGCCATACATAATGAAAACAAACACGCACACCATACACATGCAAGTATGGGGTAAGTATTCATAAGAAAACACGTACAATAACCATCTAACTAATCATCATCAATAACTACAAACACTATCATAATCATCATACACACATGAAGTATAGAGTATCAAGTAATCTCATCATATAATCAACTGAATGTAGAACAATATCTGATAATCTTTAAAAAATGCTTCTAATCATAAGCATAAAACTAACCTAAAAGAGTTCAGTATTGATAACGGAAATGTGAACTAGGGGCAAGCACTACATTAGGATTAACTAGGTATAATGATAAGTAAATAATATTTCACATTTTATTGAACAAATTCTTATCATTTCATGATCTCTATCTCCTAGTAGGGATTCAATTACTAGGTTGATTGCTCAATCCTTATCGATCACAATCATTGATACATTTCTCTTACGCACGCTTGGTAAATAAATCTCTTCCATGTATATTTACTTTTCATCATCGCATAACCCTAATACTATTTTTTTTATTTATCAAAATTGATCTATATTTGAGCAAGATATATTACAAAACTATAGTCCATCATTAGCTATTACCATAGAATTACTATCTTCCATCATGAATACATCTAACACTGAACATCCATTCTTTCCATTTTTTCCAATGAACAAACATTGTTCCAAGAGATTCCATCACAAAATCTATAATAAATCCTTCAAATAATTTTTCTTCCACATTATTTCTACATCATTATTGATAAACCAACTCTTGAATTCAAAAGATCTACAAATAATAGCCTACATGTTACCAGGTCAAGATGAAACTTAGATATTCAAGTTTCTCTTCGTTTTCATTCTTGAACATTGTTCAATCAATCCAAAGTATTCCTTCATGTGAACTAAACCAAATGTAATTCTAACATTGGTCCAAAAACAAGGTAAACTTCCTAAATCCTAGATTTCATTACTAGAAACAATAAATATATCTTCCCAAAAAATGGCTTAACCTAAACTATCAAGTGTATGCCCATGATATCAAAATAACTAAATCATCATCAAACATGTTCTTCAAGATGCCATCAAACTCTCCTATCAACTCTTGAGGAAATTTTCATTAGTTATGCAAACAAGAGGGACCTTTGTTAGATCTATCTAAGTGTGCAACAAGAATGAAAATGGTGAAAAAAATAATAAGTGATTTGGAGAGAAGAAGCGATATAAACTCTTATTCAATTTTAAAATAATTACAATTGGTTGGAAATGTATATACCTTCTAATATGCCACACTTTTAAAAGACCTAATTACTTAGGAAATATTTATTAGACAGCTCTAGATTATTATCCACTTCTTATTATCATATCACTTCCTTCTAGGGACCTATTACATTTCTTAAATAGGTACCATGACATACAAATTGATCAAATAAAGAATTGAATTATCTAAGAATAGGAAATGTATTACAAAAATAAGACAGATATTAAATCATTCAAACTCTATGCATAAATATTTTAAGAACTTGATATGCAATATTTAGGTCCTCACAAGATCTAAGAACATATATTTATGTGCCTCTGATCATCACAAGTCATATATTTTCATTGCAAGATCAAAATATATGAATAGGTTATAAATAAGAAACAACACTGCCTAAGAAAGAAAAAAACATAAATCAACCAACATCAAAACTTAAGTGCTAAAATCATAGGAATATACTCAAGACCAAGTTCCAATTATAATTTAATCATCATAGGTGCTAACTCAACGAAATGGTAACTTGCCAATTTGATCTTTCAGACTATACAAATTGGAAAAACAAGAACAATAGGAAATAAAAATATTTTTTGGTTGATGCAAGATTCTCCAAACGCAAGATGCTCCTACATGAGGATTTCTTGTGATTTGAAACAACATTTATTTCAATAATTTTCCATGAAATATTTAGGGGTGGCAAAGAGAATTCTTGGGATGCATACAATTAGTGATAGAAAAATGAAACAAGTCAAATTATGTCGAGAAATATATATTTCAAAAATCTTAGCTAGATTCAATATGAAGAATGCTAAACCCATTAGTACTCTTTTGCTTGGTCATTTTCACTTATCTTTAGTTATGTATCCCAAAAAATAAGAACATCAAGGTAACATAAAGTACATGTTATAAATTCATCAATAGTTGGCAGTCTCATGTATTGTACTCATCTCAATATTTCTCATGAAATGGGAGTTGTGATAATACTTATTAGTAATCTAGGTAAATCACATTGGTGAGTAGTACATTGGATCCTCAAGTATTTGAAAGATACTTTATATCATGAAGTATGTTTTTATGGTAAGAATATTTAACTAAAGGGATATGTTGATTCATAATGGTTGGGCACTTCATTAAATGACATTTTACTACATAATATGCATTTTATTTTTTCAAGGCACTAATCAGTTGAGACTCTCAGTCGCACATGTTCTATTGATACTAAACACATTTCCCTCATGGAGGAAGCCAAGGAAATGATATGGTTGTAGTGATAGTTAGGTGAAGTATGGTGTAAGCAATCAAATTTTACTCTATTTTGTGATAGGAGTAGTATTGTTCACTTGTCTAATAATTTTGCATTTCACAATCAAACAAAACATATAAAGTTTTGATATCATTTTATTCACCTTGTTATTGAAGAGAGTAAAATGGAGGTGAAGAAAATTGACATGAAGAAGAATGCAATCAATATGTTGACAAAGGTTGTATATACCTAGAGAGAAATTGTCCATATTAGCAAGTTTCTCTTAAAGATGTCTTTTGAAATTGACTTTAGAAGTTGTCTCTTTTGATGGATATTTTATAAGTTTAGTTGTTATCTAAATGTATTGCAATTCAAAATTGATAATAAGAGGTAATCCATTATTTAAAAAATTACTATAAAAATCATATTCTTCTTTATCTTTACAAAAAAATTATGTATCATTTTTTGACTTCTTTTTATCTAAATTTTTTTATCATCATATTTATGATTTCCCTTTAATACAAGGTATAGATCCTCACATGTCGCTTTGATATGTGAATGTGACAAAGTATGAAATATATATAACTTATAGAATACATAAATGAAATATATATGATCATATGCTACAATATTCCTCATAAATATTGTCTAATTATTTTAGACAAAGTAATAGCTTCAATCTTCCTATCATTTAATCAAACAATCATAAGTCCTTGTAAGAACACTATTTTCACAAATTATGGGTCCATGATATTCACATAAACGAATCTTAGAGTATGGTTTGCTCAAAGCACAATAAATGATGAAAAAACACCCTTAAGTTTTATTTGTTTATCCTTTGTATCAACTCTCATTTGTGTCATGTCATTATTTTAGTTCTAGTTTACTACCAAAAATGTGAACTTGCACGAGAGTCATGGTGACGAGGGTTTAGTCTTGCTAAGAATTCTAGTGGGTCTGACTACTTTTACATGGTTTTCGTTTCCAACAAGTTTGCGCGTATGCTTTGGAAATTAGAAGTTACATTTAAACGAATCATTCTTCTGAAAAATGCTTACAAGATGCTCATAATTGACTATCGTTCGTGAATCATGATATTAAACTCTCCAAGTCTTAGCTTTGAGATGGTAAAAAGAACAGTTATTGAAAAATGTAGAAAAACCATGACAAGCATTCACTTTTATACAAAGATAACTCAAGTGGTCATGTCTGTTTCTCTTCTATTAGCAATTTGAGCTCTGCTTTCGGAAAGGAATTACTTTTCGTTAAAGACAACTAAACTTTTATATTAATGGTGGATGCCAACATTGACATCATAATCTTTGAAATAAATAGATTATTGTTATATCGTTTATGCAAGATATCCATCAATGAGTGACTTAATGGGCACACTCAAACCATTGATTAATAGTGGTTAGGAGTGGGCCCAGCCACTCTTAACCAATACCATGAGACCAATGCATAGCAGTGGCCCCAAGCTATTGGCTAAGAGTGGTTGGGCCCACTCCTAGCCACTATTAGTCAATGGTTTGAGTGTGTCGTTAAGCCTGGTCATATGTCGATAGTAATGCATTTTAAAATCAAGATCATAGACTTTAATGACAATTATTTTGAAAGAAATTATTTTACAATATTTTTTCATTTAAGTACTATTATCAATATATCTTTCTACTTTCACATCTTTTCATACTACTTAATATATCCCATATATATATATATATATATATAATAGTGATTTTCTCATATGCTCACCTTTCTTTTGTTTCCTACAAGTTTTCTTCATGATATAAACTTCTTTTTTTTCCCCACTTTTGTTTCACATCATTAAACTATTTAACCTATTCTCCTTTCAACCAAACAATGTATTAAAGGAAAAGAATTGATCTTACTTCACAAGTCATACAAACTAATATGTAAAAATTAAATCTATAGAAATAACTTGAAATAAAAATATCTTGATTAATTAAAATGAGTAATGCAAAAGAAAATTATTGAGTGAATTTTTTATTAATTCACTTGAACAAAAAAAAATTAAACTAAAAGCCAAATTTTGTAAGAACATTATCATTAATAATACTATTTCATGTTTATTAGATGTAAGGAAAAACCAATTTTTCATCATTGATGGATTCATCCATAGTCACTTATAAAATCACTACCTTCCATTCATGTTCAAGGAATATGGCTATAGAGGTAGTTGAGAAAGCATGTTTCTCCCTCTATTAGAAAAACACATTAGGGAAGATGATAAATTAATTAACATTATATTGTGAGCATTTAGAAAGGAAAACAAAATCTTAAACAAAGAGTACACTATTTCATTTCTAAATGTTAACATTATAAGTTCTAGGCTATGCTTTTACATTAAATCAAATACAATAATATAAGGTTGAATAAATCATTTTCATATAAGTTTGAAATTTTTATGAGAGTAAAAGTGACATATTTATAATTTATATATAAAAAATAATTGTAATCTTGTACAAGACAAGTACATTTCTTTTGAATATTTATGATTTATATTTTCTAAATTTCAATAATTTGCCTTCTTTTGCGCACCACCTTTGAAACTCCTTAAATGAAGTGTATATCATGATTATTTCCTTAAAAATCTATTCCACAATGGTCAATATTTTTTTTTATGATATACAATTGAGATGTGTTTTCTCATCCTCAATAGTCATCTCATTTTTAATTTTAATGCTCTAGTTTGAATTAATAAAAAAATATATGTAAAGTTGGACATATTTTTCTTTAAATCCATCAAAAAAAAATTGTTATAGAAAAAAAGTACCATGTATATATTTTTTAAATATTTATCTCATTTAATTGTCAAAGATTAAGTTTTGTTCAATAAGATTAAAGAACTTATTATCTCTTTTAGAGATGCCAAATATTTAGAATAAATATGGCAATCGTAAGAGCGCATAAGATGCATCTACTAGGTGATACATCGAAACCACTAAGGATCTGTTTGGCAATGGGAATCAAATTGGAATAAGAATACATAAATTCTTAAATTTTGAATTCTTTTTTTGGGTGCACTATATTAGAATTGAGAGTAGGACCACGTATTCCAATTTTGACCCAAAAATGAGCATTTGCAATTCCACCTAAATAGATGGAATATCAAATTGTCATTTGATATTTTTATATTTGATAAAAATTCATATCAGATGTTCCAAATCCATGATTAACAATAGAGTAACATGCTATCTACATTGGAAGGTCTTGTTCTTATTCTTTTATAATTTTGATTATCACTTAAATGAAATCAAGCTAGTATGAATAGATCTATTAAGCTAATGAACTATCTAAACGTAAAATGTATGTATCAAGATTATCCTTGCACCAATTATTTCTACCTCCATAGTAGCATGTCATCAATACTCTAATGTGAATGTTTTCAATTGTTTCATGACTTATACAAATTTATGAATTAGACATAGATATTGAATGAACTATCTACATTTATAGAAGATATACAAAAATTTGATATCTCTTATGATCTAAAATTGTGAAATATAATAAGATGATTGAATAGGAACTAAAAACACATATTTAGTTTATTGAAAGCTTGAACTTCAACAACCTTACTCCCTTTTTGACAAATTATCATTTTTTAGCATATTTGCATCAAAAGTCTACGATTTGAATTATGTTGTATAAATCTACAACATTACTAACATCAAGGGATCATTGATCACATAACTCTTGTAATCTCAAACCCAATTAGACTAACAAACACATTAAATTGAAATCAAATAGCTTCTTTGAATTTATCAAAGATTAAAGAAACAATGTCTCAATAGAGGAAACTTCACACAAGCAATTTTGAAAGCTAAAAGAAAAGGTCCTTATTTTTCTAATGGAAAAACACACGTTGTTAAAGAATAACATTCTCACAATTAAAGTATTCTTAATGTCGACAATAAGAAAATACATCAAGAAAAAATATTTATAAGAGCATTCTAAGATCTATCATATATCTAACAATGAATACGGTAAAATTATAGATTGATCTTTCTTTCTTATATTATAAATGTATAAATATGCCATAATGTAATCTTGAACTTTTATATTGAAAATACAAATACTCATAATAAAAACTTACTAAATGGAAAACAAATTCTCTATTAAATCTTTTATATTACATTTAGTATTTTTTAAAATGAAAAAAATATTAATTAATTGTAAAAATAATAATGTCAAAACAAATGACTCATTCTTTTGAAATTATTTTATGGGCAAAATATTATGAAAAAAATTATTTACACCATTCAGAACTTTCCCGAAATCCAGATAAGTAAGCATCACAGAAAGCCGGCCATACCTGTAATATATGACACAGACCAATGAATGATGAATATTTTTAATTAAGATAAATTGTAAATCAACATGGCGAAGTGACGAAACCACTCAAGGTTAAAACAATAGACAATAGAATCGACATACATACAAACAGAACAATAAAAAAGCCAATTCTAATATATGGTCTGATTATGCGTATAGCAGGATCTAAGACAATGAAATATGAAACTCAGTTGATAGAGTAGGGGATATGGATCTGGATATTCCCAACCAAATAGAAATCTGATGCGCCGTATTATAATTTAATAAAATTATTAGAAATTGAAGAAAAAATAACCTTGGAGGTAGAGGAATACCAAATGGCAATGACTGAAAGTAAGTTATGCAAGGCCTCTGTCAAGCATTTCTTGGTATCTTAGCGCAGAAGTTTGTCGTTCCAGAACAAGCTGCCCGTGAAAATTCGTTATAAAAATCTCGGCTTTTGTATTCACCGATTCCTCATCGCTGTGCACGGCTTTACTACAGACCTGTCTTCCTTCCTTTTCTATATTGACACACTCCTCATTCATTTCACCGCTAAAATTGCAATCTTTAGTAATACTGCGGGACTTAATGCAAGGTAACTTGATGCGCAAGAAAAGATGTTGCACCGTTTTTGTTCGTGTTCTCGAGGCTCTCTTTGTAAATGACAGCTCGTGATTCATCTGGAAGCTAATGCTTTCTTCGCTCTTTTTCAAAAATCTGAGCTTTAAAAGGGCCTTTCGAAGAGCTGAACGAAATTGAGAAATCAACATATTCCGGGCACAGATGCACAGAAACCCTTGGAGACAAATACAAGACATTGAAAGCTTTATATAAGAGAAATAATTTTCTGGAATAAGTCAGGCGTTGTGGAATTTTCATGGCAAAAACGGCCAGCTTGCCCTGAAATTGTTGATTTTGTAAAGAATTTTTTGCCCCTCCAGAGTTTGTCGTCTCCAAGAAGCTTGCGCGTTCCGTTTACGAATAATTTTATTTTGGACTGAATAGTGGATAAACATAATTGACTGCCATGGGTAAATTATTATGGTAAACCCGTAGAATCTATGTGGGGCCATCCTTTAGTGCTACGAAGTAGCTCATAACTTTCAGAAAAGAGAACGATGGCGTATGTCGAAAAATTTGTGCTTGTCATTATGAAAATATTCTAGCAATGGCACCTTAGTGTGCAATGGGCATGCTCAAAATTTTTGGATGATAATTAAAAATAATATTTGATATATTTATGTATATATTTGTGTAGTATGCGATAGGTTAAAATCAATTATATATCTATTTAAAAAGATACAAATATGTCTAAAACCAAACTTCTAAACAAAGAAGATAATTAGATTTCTCACTCTATTAGACATAGGTTCGTAATTGAGAGTTACCTCTTCTTCTCTCATATTGATTAGTATTTAATATTTTGTTTGAAATATTAAATAAAATAGTAATAATAAATAACTAAAAAATTATAAATATATTTGAAAATTAAATTAAAATTAAATATATATTAAAAATTAAATCAAATAAAATTTAAATAATTAAACCAGCTAATTATATTTTTGGCTACATGACATAAATTGTACAATTATACATATTCATTTTCAAATATTTCATATCCTGCTCTCACCATCAATTAATATCTAACATCTCTCTCTCTTTCTCTCTCTCTCTCTCTCTCTCTCTCTCTCCCTCTCCCTCTCCCCCATTCCCTGTCCCCTTAACCTATTGAGGAAAAATCTATCTTAGTCTCTCTCTTTCTCTCTCTCCCCCCTTAAGCTATTGAGAAAAAATCTATCTTAATCCTTAATTATCATCTTTCTTTAGCTCCACCTCATCTATCACGCCTTCCTTATTTTATGTCTCTAACATCACACCCTCATCCCACATTTTTCATCCCCTCTCCCCTCTCTCCCCCACATTTCTCTCACCCTTACCTCCTTATCTAACTTAGTCACAAATCTCTCTTGCTAATTACCATATTTACCATCTCGCTCGCTCTCTCTCTCTCTGCGCACCTCCCCCCCCATGTATGTGTATGCTAAATCCTATTATCATTTTTCTTTATTTCTATCTTATGTCTCTTCCCTACCCAATTTTATTCCTCTATCTCATCTCACCCTCATATCAATCCTCCCTTCATCCCTTTTTCACTCTCACTTTCACCATCTATTAGTTTAAGTATCCTTTGTCTCTCCCTACTTCATGTCTTTCACCCTCTTCCCCATCTCCCTCTTTCATACACGCACATAGACATAGGACTCTTCAATCCCTACTCTTACTTTTTTTCTCCCCTATTTACTCTTTATCTCTATCCAATGTCTGTTCTGCTCTCCCTATCCTCTAACTCGCTCTGACATGTATCACTTGTAATTAACCCTCTCTCCTTAACATATTATTACCCTCTTTAACCATCTCCCCTCCTCCTCTCGTCCTCTTTTCATCCTAATTCATTGTCTCTTTCTTGCACATCTCTCTCTCTCTCTCTCTGCCCCCACACCCCCTTCCCCACCCCTTAACCTATTGAAAAAAATATATCCTAAGCCTTAATTATCATCTTTCTCTAGCTCCACCTCATCTATTCCAGCATCCCCCTTTCATGTCTCTCACATCACACCCCATCCACATTTCTCTTCCCCTCTCACAACCACTTCACCATGATTTCCTCACCCTCTAAAGTGATTTCCTCACCCTCTCTCTCTCACATGAATCTCACAATTTCCTCCTTACCTAACTTTGTCACAAATCTCTTACTAATTATCATATTTAGCATCTCTCTCTATCCAGCATCCTATTATCATTTTTCTTGATCTCTACCTCGTCTCTCTTTCTTTCCCCATTTTACCTTACACATGATCCCCCAAAAAGCCAATATATGGACAAAGCTCCCAAACTTCTATTCTCCAAGAATCCTCATCTTTACACCGCAAATTAGATTTCACAAAGCCATCTTTTTTATATATTTGCAAAGAAGACAAAAACTTCTTCAATTTTTACCCAAAGATGTTCTCTACGCAAGCTTTATTGGCAGAAAAAAATTCATGGCTGCACTTCGGAACAAATTTTCCCAGAATTTTCCAAACTACACCTGAGTATCTTGTTAGTACCTTCCTCCTCGGCTGTCTTGATTTGTAATCTATTTATTAACTCGTTTTGCCTCCGACGATATTGCAACAACTGATGGATCAAATGATCGACGGTCAATATTATTTTCTCAATAAATTAAGACATTGGAATGACTTTGTGAATTAATATATATACTACAAGCGTGTCAACATGAAGAGGATCTCAAAAGACACACACCAAGAGATAGCAGATAAATCAATGATGAAAAAGTAACCAATAGTGTATAGGAGAATTGGGCGATGGGGATGTCTCCTATGGTCGTACACCGCTTTTAAGCAAACTGCCCACGTTGATCTGAAAATTCTGGCCAAGGACCTCATATAAGGGAAACTATGGCTATGACTCGAACCCCAGACCTGTAGGATATCAGCTTCTCTAGAAGAAATGTCCGTTAATCCTCCGTTTCATGTGCGATCAGATTGTGCAAAGGGGGTACCATTTGTTGTTGGTTGTGCAAAACTTCTACGGCTTTCTCTTTGCGTGGGCCTGTATCGGGTACCTAAAACATCTTTGTGAATGACCTTCATCAGAAAAAAAAAAAAAAAACCTCTATGACCTTCTCTTCTTCCAATTATACCATCTATGTGGCAACCCTACTCATTGATCACCATTATTTCAAGTTTAATTAGCAATGTTTTCATATTGATTTATCAAATTATTACCTTCAATTTGAAAAACTGAAAATTTAGAATCTTCAATAACAAAATATCTATATCAATTTCAATTGTCTTGAAAATAAAATTACTTATACAATCTTAAAAAATAAAATCATTTGTTATTTTTTAATTTAGATATTTTAAATGATTTTGACCTTTCCATTATGACATTTTAAAATTTATGTTTTATATAAAAATGAAGAGTTTTATATATATAACTTGTGTAAATTTTACAACTTCAATATAAATATTTATTTTAATTTTAATTTTTTTTTAGAGTTACCTAGCTAGTCTTTTAATTTTTGAAGCCCCTCTTCGCTCTGGAGGTCAATGTGTTACAACTCAAGTTGAATCCTTAGGATATTCGCATATTCTCTCACTTTCTATGCCATTCCCTCATCTTCTATCGAGAGATTGCCCTTAAGAAAAGGATGGACTACATCTTAATTCTCAAATTCATCTTTTTTTTTTTGTAGTGTATATATGTTTTCAGCCACACCCCGGTGAGAATAGATTTTGAAGACTCTATTTTCTATTTTCTTTCAACATTGTTGCTTAATATTTTCTAATGACATGCCTTTCTTGCTTGGTAGACTAATGACCTTGCTTTTGAATCTACTTCTGCCCAATCATTGGGGAAATTTCCAACAAAAAAGCAAAGTAATTGCAACTATATTGTTCACTATAATAGTCACTTGTATAGGGCTGAGGTGAAATTTTTGATTCTTTGATTTATACTTTTATGAGCCTAGGGTAGGTAATTTGTATGTTAAGTCGGGAAGTGGCTTGCAATGGAGGCTGAGGCCCAAAGTGGCTGCCAAGATAACCCATTGTAAGTAGTTTAGTAAGTGATAACATTTCATTAAATGGGTTAAAATGAATTAATAAGATTTTGGTACTATGAAAAATCACTAAGGGGCCAGAAGATTAAAAGACTAGCTGGGTAACCTTAGAGTTGACTCATTAGTATGCCTTGTTAATACAAAAGGATACTAGTGCCACATAGAGTCACTAGGGGGCTGAAAGATTAAAAGACTAGCTAGGTAACTCTTTTATGAGCCTAGGGTAGGTAATCTATATGTTAAGTCGGGAAGTGGCTTGCAATGGAGGCTGAAGCCCAAAGTGGCTGCCAAGATAACCCATTGTAAGTAGTTTAGTAAGTGATAACATTTCATTAAATGGGTTAAAATGAATTAATAAGATTTTGGTACCACGAAAAATCACTAAGGGGCCAGAGGATTAAAAGACTAGCTGGGTAACCTTAGAGTTGACTCATTACTATGCTTTGTCAATACAAAACGATACTAGTGCCACATAGAGTCACTAGGGGGCCAAAGGATTAAAAGACTAGCTGGGTAACTCTAACATTGGTTTGTCAAATGAGTATAAAGATATTATTACAGAGGATATTCCTGATGGTTTGCTACTAGTCAGAAGCATAAGTCATTGTAGGTGATAAAAAATAATAATTTATATTGAAGTTGTAAAATTTAGTTATATACTTTTATGAGCCTAGGGTAGGTAATCTGTATGTTAAGTCGGGAAGTGGCTTGCAATGGAAGCTGAGGCCCAAAGTGGCTGCCAAGATAACCCATTGTAAGTAGTTTAGTAAGTGATAACATTTCATTAAATGGGTTAAAATGAACTAATAAGATTTTGGTACCACAAAAAATCACTAAGGGGCCACAGGATTAAAAGACTCGCTGGGTAACCTTAGAGTTGACTCATTAGTATGCCTTGTCAATACAAAAGGATACTAGTGCCACATAGAGTCACTAGTAAATCAACTAAGATGAAAATTTAAATACCACTTGTGTGGCACTTATGAAATCATATAGAAGTTCTTCTTATCTTTGACCACCCCCAATTGTTCACACAAATTCTCACTCAAGGTATATCTGCTCGCAGGAAGGAAAACACACTACCCCAGATTGTACAAAAGAGGCAACATGTAGGATCCCAATGCTTGGCCTTACATTGTTTACCCTCAATTGGTGAGGAATCTTTTAATCCTCTGGCTCCTTAGTGATTTTTCGTGGTACTAAAATCTTATTAATTCATTTTAACACATTTAATGAAATGTTATCACTTACTAAACTACTTATAATGGGTTATCTTGGCAGCCACTTTGGGCCTCAGCCTCCATTGCTACCACAAACAAAAGGGGCCAGAGGATTAAAAGACTACCTGGGTAACCTTAGAGTTATTAAGAATACTGTATAATAATATAAATATATTTAATTTTATAATAAAAAATTATTCTATATAAATTTAAAATTATTTTTTAATTCATTGAGTTTTTTCAAATGTTTCATAGTTTCTAATTCAATAAAATTAAATATATTTTTATTATTATACATTATTCTTTTGAAAAGTGTTTTCGGTCACTTTAGGAAGGGTTTAATTGTTATAGCAATGGCAAGGCATGCCAATGGTTAGTGTGAACAATAGTAACACAGGCCGTGTCCCCCCTCTTTTTGCCCCACGTCTCAGAGATTTGGATGCACCTAGGACTTGTGGACTCTGTTCCCCATCCTCAGCGGTGCCACTAGATTTCACCATATCCGCCAAGGATGGGAGACGTCTTGGTGTTTATTATTTGTTGATTTGACTAGCGTCTGGGTAATAAAATAGTTTCTAGTTTAAGTGCATAGAACTTTATAAAGTTGTACGTGATGATCTTCATAGTAATTGACTATGTTGCCTGAATAAGCGAAGGCACTAGTCTTCTAAATCATTGAAGTATTATTATTGGGTCCAAGGGAATGATAAAAGTGGTTGCAGGAGATCAAGATATTGGATCTATCACCAAAGAGTTGTTTCCTTTGTCATCAACTTGCTAAATTAGATAGAAAAGCATAGGTCAACCATATTCAATTGTCACTCTATACCTTTCCTACTACCTAATTGATATTATAATTCATTTATGCTCCATGCTTTAAAACTTAGAGCTTAAAATCATAAATAATGAGAAAGAGATGCCAAAAAGAATGCATGTCCAATTAGAACTTTAATCAAACCTTCTAAATTTAATTCTTTCATGCACATTTAAAGAACTTTATAATTAAAATATTCTTTTATATTTTCTTTTCCTCCACTCTATTAATTAGTGTAAGCACTATTTAAAGCATGGTTTATTATTTAAATTAATAAAAATAATTAAAGATGATTATTTAAATGCAACTCCAATTTAATAATTATTAATTAAAACAATATTAAATTGTTCATCTTTTAATATTATAATTCTATTTTTATTTACCTTCTTAAATTAGACTTTTAAAATAAATATTTTAAACTGAAGTACATATTTAATAATTTAATTAAATAAAAAGAAAGTCAATTAATATTATCATCTCTTTTCAAGGTTTGACATTAAAGAAGATTAGAACAACAAGTCTAAGAAGGTTTTATCTTAGATTCGATATTCAAAATTTGCAGAATATTTAGATGGTATCAGAGCTTTGGTAGTCGAACCTAGGCTCTGCAAATTAAATAATCAAACTTGATATCTTCAATCTTCAATGGCATACATAATCAGACCCGAGGACAGGTTTGATGAGAAAGAATATTTTGAGGCATGGAAATTTAGAATCATGATTATTCTTGAAGAAAATGATGTAAACCAATTTATTGACTTAGCATCCAAACAACATGTGGAGTAAAGGGAACAGGAAAGCCATACGGATCATATTAGATGGAGTGAAAAATGAGATAGTACCCATGCTAACAAAACATCAAACAACATTTGATATGATGAAAGCATTATTAAATGCATATGAGGTTAACAATGCAACTAGAGTTCTTGCACTAAAAAGGAAACTTAATCATATACAAATAAAGAAGGGAGAATCGATGAATTCTTACTTCCTAAGAGTTGCCAGTCTAAGAGATGAACTTGCAAGTATAGGAACCATAATTAGTGAACTGGAATTGGCACTGATGGCTATAGATGGATTACTAGATTCATGAGAAACATTTGCACAAGGAATAAGTGCTAGAGACAATCTTCCTGATTTCAATAGAGTTAAAGGAGATTGTCTTTAGGAAGAATTGTGTTTGGGTAGTAAAATAGTTTCTAGTTTAAGTACATAGAACTTTATAAAGTTGTACATGATGATCTTCATAGTAATTGACTGTGTTGCCTGAATAAGCGAAGGCACTGGTCTTCTAAATCATTGAAGTATTATTATTAGGACCTAGGGAATGATAAAAGTGGTTGCAGGAGATCAAGATATTGGATCTATCACCAAAGATTTGTTTCCTTTGTCATCAACTTGCTAAATTAGATAGAAAAGCATAGGTCAACCATATTCAATTGTCACTCTATACCTTTCCCACTACCTAATTGATCTAGGACTCCTCCAACCTTACCAACACACAATTGTGATATAAATATTTATATTGAAGTTGTAAAATTTAGTAATATATTTTTATGAGCCTAGGGTAGGTAATCTATATGTTAAGTTGGGAAGTGGCTTGCAATGGAGGCTGAGGCCCAAAGTGGCTGCCAAGATAACCCATTGTAAGTAGTTTAGTAAGTGATAATATTTCATTAAATGGGTTAAAATGAATTAATAAGATTTTGGTACCACGAAAAATCACTAAGGGGCTAGAGCATTAAAAGACTAGCTGGGTAACCTTAGAGTTGACTCATTAGTATGCCTTGTCAATACAAAAGGATACTAGTGCCACATAGAGTCACTATGTGATACTAGTATCCTTTTGTATTGACAAGGCATACTAATGAGTCAACTCTAAGGTTACCCAGCTAGTCTTTTTAGTGATTTTTTTTGGTACCAAAATCATATTAATTCATTTTAACCCATTTAATGAAATGTTATCACTTACTAAACTACTTACAATGGGTTATCTTGGCAGCCAATTTGGGCCTCAACCTCCATTGCAAGCCACTTCCTGACTTAACATACAGATTACCTACCCTAGGCTCATAAAAGTAAGAAGTAAAATCACATGCTTTCAGGTCAAGGTTGATGGAGGGACTCTTCTGCCCTGCACGCACCTTGTTCCTTAGTTGAGTATCACAATGGCAAATCACACGGTGACAGAGGATTTCTTCATAGTGGACCTTGATGACATGGAAGTTATTCTAGGCATACAGTGGATGGAGACACTTGATAAATACACTTAGAGTTTCAAACAGATGAACTTCACTTTGGTTGTCAATGAAAAGATGGTTGTATTGACAAATTAAAATAAGTAATAGACTTTTATGAGCCTAGGGTAGGTAATTTGTATGTTAAGTCAGGAAGTGGCTTGCAATGGAGGCTGAGGCCGAAAGTGGCTGCCAAGATAACCCATTGTAAGTAGTTTAGTAAGTGATAACATTTCATTAAATGGGTTAAAATGAATTAATAAGATTTTGGTACCACGAAAAATCACTAAGGGGCCAGAGGATTAAAAGACTAGCTGGGTAACCTTAGAGTTGACTCATTAGTATGCCTTGTCAATACAAAAGGATAATGAAAAATGAGGTCCTATACTATCTACATAACACTTTGGTTCAAAAATATTCAACAATCAACCTAAAACATAAGTTTTTTTTAACTCAAATCTGCCCTTTTCACAATTTAGTATCACTCTATCATTTTCAAAGAAAATAAAGTGAATCAATACAACATGAATAACCCAAATTACCTAGCTAGTCTTTTAATCCTCTGGCCCCTTTTGTTTGTGGTAGCAATGGAGGCTGAGGCCCAAAATGGCTGCCAAGATAACCCATTGTAAGTAATTTAGTAAGTGATAACATTTCATTAAATGGGTTAAAATGAATTAATAAGATTTTGGTACTAATTTTGTGGAATAACTCAAAACAATCAACCTAAAACTACTCTTTCATCATCCCTAACTCCCAAAATTGCCTTGAAATTAAATTTTATTCTTAAGATTGCTTGATTTAGGTTGCTTTATTTCGTCATTTTGAATAACTCACAACAATCAACCTAAGATTTTAGTAATTATTCATTCTTCAAATGTTTCATAGTTTCTAATATTTTTATTAACAAAATATGGGTTAAAATATTCAACAATCAACCTAAAACATAAGTTTTTTTAAACTCAAATCTGCCTTTTTCACAATTCATTGTCACTCTATCAAAATCAAAGAAAATAAAGTGAATAAATACAACATGAATAACCCAAATTACCTAGCTAGTCTTTTAATCCTCTGGCCCCTTTTGTTTGTGGTAGCAATGTAGGCTGAGGCCCAAAGTGGCTGCCAAGATAACCCATTGTAAGTAGTTTAGTAAGTGATAACATTTCATTAAATGGGTTAAAATGAATTAATAAGATTTTGGTACCACGAAAAATCATTAAGGAGCCAGAGAATTAAAAGACTAGCTAGGTAACCTTAGAGTTGACTCATTAGTATGCCACTGAAGCAAAGGCTAGAATTGAGCTTGAAATCAAGCTACCCTAGGCTATAAGCAAAGGCAAGAGGAAGATAGCAAAATTGAAAACTGCAACTGGCCCTCTAATGCTTATTGAAGGTAAAAGAGAGGATGAAGAAGATGAAGAAGAAGAAGGTGAAGAAATAGAAGAACATGAATCTAAAAAAGAAGAGGAACTGCCAAAGAAGAAAGGAAAGGTGTTTATAACTTGCAATTAATACTCCATAAAAATACATGGTGTTAAAAATTTTCAAAATTTTTTTTAAAAAAAATAGGATCTTTCTTTTCTTCTTCTCCCTTCTCTACTACTGTCTTCTCTTCTCTCCTTTTTCTTCTCTCTTCTAGTGGAGCAGCAACTTCTTCCTTGTATTCTTCTAACGGGGTGGTAGAGGTATGAAGATAAGTAGTGTTATTGATACAAATTAGTACCAAAATCTTATTAATTCATTTTAACCCATTTAAAATAATGTTATCACTTACTAAACTACTTACAATGGGTTATCTTGGCAGCCACTTTGGGCCTCAGCCTCCATTACAAGCCACTTCCCGACTTAACATACAGATTACCTACCCTAGGAATAGGAATGAGAAGGCATGGGGAGTCAAGCCAACTATTGGTCATTGTATTAAAAAGGTAATCACTAGATTTCACTTTAGGACTTGAAAAAGGTTCCAAACTATTAAGAAACAACTAACCAACCTAATATTCAACAATCAACCTAAAACATAAGTTTTTTTTAACTCAAATCTGCCTTTTACACAATTCACTGTCACTCTATCAAAATATTCAACAAAATCCCTTTTTATTAACCCAATATATGAATTAATAAAATATGAAAGTTTAGGTTAAAATGAATTAATAAAATTCCTACCAAAAATATTTACTCTTTTAATCCTCTGGCCCCTTAGTGATTTTTCATGGTACCAAAATCTTATTAATTCATTTTAAACCATTTAATGAAATGTTATCACTTACTAAACTACTTAGAATGGGTTATCTTGGCAACCACTTTGGGCCTCAGCCTCCATTGCTACCACAAACAAAAGGGGTCAGAGGATTAAAAGACTAGCTGGGTAATTTGGGTTATTCATGTTGTATTGATTCACTTTATTTTCTTTGATATCACAATTGTGTGTTGGTAAGGTTTCTTTATTGCTTGTCCAACTATTTGAGACATGTGAATCACCCTTACTATTTGCAAACCATGTTGTTCTCTAATGAAAATGAGGTCCTATACTATCTACATAACACTTTGGTTCAAAAATATTCAACAATCAACTTAAAACATAAGTTTTTTTTTTTAACTCAAATCTGCCTTTTTCACAATTCATTGTCACTCTATCATATGACATTTTTTACTAAAAATGTATCACCTACCTTCTATAAATTCTATCGCCTGACACTAGTGATGTATATCACCCTCCTTAAACAAAACTATCATCTAGGAGAAAAGTATCACCAAAATATTGTCAACTTTATCGTACGATACATTCTGTTGTACTAATATTGTTTGGTTTTTCTAAGAAATATTGCTTGGTTCTTACTTCTTATAAAATAGAGTCAAATTTTCATCTTAGTTGATTTAGAGGCATCGTCACTTCATCCATTCATCAACATTGGTAGGAATTTTCTTTGATATCACAATTGCGTGTTGGTAAGGTTGCTTTATTGCTTGTCCAACTATTTGAGACATGTGAATCACCCTTACTATTTGCAAACCATGTTGTTCTCTAATGAAAAATGAGCTCCTATGCTATCTACATAACACTTTGGTTCAAAAATATTCAACAATCAACTTAAAACATAAGTTTTATTTAACTCAAATATGCCTTTTTCACAATTCACTCACTTTATCGTATGACATTTTTTACTAAAAATGTATCACCTGCCTGCTATAAAGTCTATCGCCTGACACTAGTGATGTATATCACCCTCATTAAAAAAAACTATCATCTAGGAGAAAAGTATCACCAAAATATTGTCAACTTTATCGTACGATACATTTTGTTGTACTAATATTGTCTGGTTTTTCTAAGAAATATTGCTTGGTTCTTACTTCTTATAAAATAGAGTCAAATTTTCATCTTAGTTGATTTAGAGGCATACTAATGAAAATATAAAAAGATTTATTATTGCATAACCCCTAGGGACTCTATGTGGCACTAGTATCCTTTTGTATTGACAAGGCATACTAATGAGTCAACTCTAAGGTTACCTAGCTAGTCTTTTAATCCTCTGGCCCCTTAGTGATTTTTTGTGGTACCAAAATCTTATTAATTCATTCTAACCCATTTAATTAAATGTTATCACTTACTAAACTACTTACAATGGGTTATCTTGGTAGCCACTTTGGGCCTTAGCCTCCATTGCAAACCACTTCCCGACTTAACATACAGATTACCTACCCTAGGTGGGGAGTCAAGCCAACTATTGGTCACTGTATTAAAAAGGTAATCACTAGATTTCACTTGTAGGACTTGAAAAAGGTTCCAAACTATTAAGAAACAAGTAAAAACACTAAATCCTAGGCTATCTTGACTCCCCGTGCCTTCTCATTCCTACAATTGCAAATAGAGAAGGAATATTTTGGAACCTAAAAAGAAGTGTTTATAACTTGGTGTTTTTAGTTGTTTCTTAATAGTTTGAAACCTTTTTCAAGTCCTACAAGTGAAATCTAGCGATTACCTTTTTAATACAGTGACCAATAGTTGGCTTGACTCCCCATGCCTTCTCATTCCTATTGCTAGGGTAGGTAATCTGTATGCTAAGTCGGGAAGTGGCTTGCAATGGAGGCTAGCCCCTTTTGTTTGTGGCAGAAATGGAGGCTGAGGCCCAAAGTGGATGCCAATATAACCCATTGTAAGTAGTTTAGTAAGTGACAACATTTCATTAAATGGGATAAAATGAATTAATAAGATTTTGGTACCACGAAAAATCACTAAGGGGCCAGAGGATTAAAAGACTAGCTAGGTAACCTTAGAGTTGACTCATTAGTATGCCTTGTCAATACTAATAACCTTATTAATATGAATTATCTTAATATTTTTGGTAGGAATTTTCTTTGATATCACAATTGCGTGTTGGTAAGGTTGCTTTATTGCTTGTGCAACTATTTGAGCCATGTGAATCACCCTTACTATTTGCAAACCATGTTGTTCTCTAATGAAAAATGAGGTCCTATACTATCTACATAACACTTTGGTTCAAAAATATTCAACAATCAACCTAAAACATGACTTTTTTTAATCTCAAATATGCCTTTTTCACAATTCACTGTCACTCTATCGTATGACATTTTTTACCAAAAATGTATCACCTACCTGCTATAAAGTCTATCGCCTGACACTAGTGATATATATAACCCTCCTTAAAAAAAACTATCATCTAGGAGAAAAGTATCACCAAAATATTGTCAACTTTATTGTACGATACATTCTGTTTTACTAATATTGTCTAGTTTTTCTGAGAAATATTGCTTGGTTCTTACTTCTTATAAAATAGAGTCAAATTTTCATCTTAGTTGATTTAGAGGCATCGTCACTTCTTCCAGTCGTCAACATTGGTAGGAATTTTCTTTGATATCACAATTGCGTGTTGGTAAGGTTGCTTTATTGCTTGTCCAACTATTTGAGACATATGAATCACCCTTACTATTTGCAAACCATGTTGTTCTCTAATGAAAAATGAGGTCCTATACTATCTACATAACACTTTGGTTCAAAAATATTCAACAATCAACCTAAAACACAAGTTTTTTTTAACTCAAATCTGTTTTTTTCACAATTCACTGTCACTCTATCGTATGACATTTTTTACTAAAAATGTATCACCTACCTGCTATAAAATCTATCGCCTGACACTAGTCATTTATATCACCCTCCTTAAACAAAACAATCATCTAGGAGAAAAGTATCACCAAAATATTGTCAACTTTATCGTACGATACATTTTGTTGTACTAATATTGTCTGGTTTTTCTAAGAAATATTGCTTGGTTCTTACTTCTTATAAAATAGAGTAAAATTTTCATCTTAGTTGATTTAGAGGCATACTAATGACAGTATAAGAAGATTTATTATTGAATAACCCCTAGGGACTCTATGTGGCACTAGTATCCTTTTGTATTGACAAGGCATACTAATGAGTCAACTCTAAGGTTACCCAGCTAGTCTTTTAATCCTCTGGCCCCTTAGTGATTTTTCGTGTTACCAAAATCTTATTAATTCATTTTAACCCATTTAATGAAATTTTATCACTTACTAAACTACTTACAATGGGTTATCTTGGTAGCCACTTTGGGCCTCAGCCTCCATTGCAAGCCACTTCCCGACTTAACATACAGATTACCTACCCTAGGCTCATAAAAGTATATTACTTATTTTAATTTGTCAATAGAACCTTCTTTTCATTGACAACAAAAGTGAAGTTCATTTGTTTGAAACTCTGGGTGTATTCATCAAGTGTCTCCATCCACTGTATGCCTAGAATAACTTCCATGTCATCAAGGTCCACTATGAAGAAATCCTCTGTCACTGTGTGATTTGCCATTGTGATACTCAACTGAGGAACAAGGTGTGTGCAGGGCAGAAGAGTCCCTCCATCAACCTTGACCTGAAAGCCTATGATTTTACTTCTTACTTTTATGAGCCTAGGGTAGGTAATCTGTATGTTAAGTCAGGAAGTGGCTTGCAATGGAGGCTGAGGCCCAAACTGGCTACCAAGATAACCCATTGTAAGTAGTTTAGTAAGTGATAACATTTCATTAAATGGGTTACAATGAATTAATAAGATTTTGGTACCACGAAAAATCACTAAGGGGCCAGAGGATTAAAAGACTAGCTGGGTAACCTTAGAGTTGACTCATTAGTATGCCTTGTCAATAAAAAAGGATACTAGTAAGTCACTATGTGATACTAGTATCCTTTTTTATTGACAAGGCATACTAATGAGTCAACTCTAAGGTTACCCAGCTAGTCTTTTAATCCTCTGGCCCCTTAGTGATTTTTCGTGGTAGCAAAATCTTATTAATTCATTGTAACCCATTTAATGAAATGTTATCACTTACTAAACTACTTACAATGGGTTATCTTGGCAGCCACTTTGGGCCTCAGCCTCGATTGCAAGCCACTTCCCGACTTAACATACAGATTACCTACCCTAATCTCATAAAAGTATATTACTAAATTTTACAATTTCAATATAAATATTTATTTTAATTTTTTGTTAGTTTTGATCTTGTCATTTATCTATATCTTTCATGTGAGGAAGAATGATATTTAAGTTAAGGGGGATACCTAAATTTCAAAGGGTAGTTGGTGGAGACCACTTCGAAATATTAATTCTATAAATAAATAAGTTTCAATACAAATTTTGCAATCCCTTTGATTGGTTATTTCTTCTTACCTATATATTTTTACCATTCTCTATCATTTCACTTTTATTTTTATTAAATTGAACTCAAAATATAACTCTAAACCATGTGAATCTCCCTATCTCTTTCACCATCTCTAACACAAAAAACTAAAACTTTTAAATGAAAAAATGCTTAATCTTCACCCATCCATTATTTTAAAATTCTCTCCATGTTTGTCTTCCCTCTCTTTTACATCCTTATATCACTTAACCTATTCTATTTTTCACATCAAATCACTTATAGTGTATATTCTAATAATTGAAAACTCCATATACCCTTGTATGTGTGAAAAAATTAAATGCTTTTGTTTGGAAATGAGAAATAGTAAGATAAATAGCCCTATAGATTAAATGTGAACTAATCTAGTGATATACTCGTCTTATATTCATTGAATTTTTCCAATCTTATGGGGTGCAATAAAATAATATATAGTCATGATTGATGGTTTCATCCACCACCAACAAATTAACTGACATTTTTTAAATATTTGAACAATACAAAAACCAAACTAATGCATAGAGAAATATTTATTTATATTAACCAATATATTGGAGAACATGATAAATCAATTATACAATTCAATTCATTGGTTACAATCATTTAACTCAAAAATAAGATATTTTGTGAGTATTAGAGGGGGAAATGATTTAATAAAACATAAACATTCTAAAAATATTGTTTCTTAATTTATGGAGGAGCCTTGCAATGATCAAGACTTCATTCGTGGTGGTTCCTTTGTGAACCATTCAACTTCAATAGTAGACCGAGAACTTAATTTTGATTCATCTCTTATTTAATGAATATTGTCTAATACAAGAAAATTACTTATGTTGAAATTCTCATTTTCATATATATTTCGATCTTAACATTTTTATGAGAATCAAGTGTCATATTCTAATTCATGTATGAAAATAGAAATATGCCATCAATAAAATGTAAGACCTTTATAGATACCCTACCTTGCAACTGAAATATATTTTATCAACCTCAATAAATATCACATAGTTTAATGTTTGATAACTTAATTTATAATTATTTCAAGCCAACAAAAAAACTACTATAATAGAAAAAATAGTGCTTATATTATTCTCAAATATCATTAAATTAAAATATTACATATAATATTTGATTACTTAAAATCGCTATTATTATTAATCATTTCTATAAAAAATAAAAATTAAAGTAATATTTATTTGACTAGAATAATATTATATTTAAATGTAAGTATTATTTTTTAATTAAGTACAATTTACCATTGTGTTGTAAACTCTTGTCTAGTATTTAAATATAATATTACAATAGATTATATTCATTAATAATAATGACAATTCCATATCATATTATTTAATAAACTAAATTAACAGTAATAAAATAAATTCTAAAAACATAATATTTGAATGATCAACAAATGTCAGAAATAATTCTAACTATTTTTCATACTAATTCAAATTCAATTGATTTTCATATGTTTAAAATACACTCATTAAACTTGATGATAAAGTAGTTTTCATCCAAATAAATATAAGCAATTAAATTATAACAAAAATACCATTTAAATTGAAGGTCGTGTGAAGTCTTCCAAATTTGAATCATCGTCAATTATTCGAATAGACATGCTCATTTGCAATATTTCATCTGTCATGAACAAAAAAATCAACAATTGTTTTTCTTTTACAAGCATGAGATAAAAATTTAAGAATACAAACATTGGTTTACATAGCTTCACCTTACATAAATTAAGTCAATATTTTGATGGTGCTGGCTAATCTTCAGACAAATGTATGAAAGGCAAAAAAAACAAAAAGTCAAACATGATTCCTTTTCAGATTCATTAAACATAGCAAAATTTCCTCAAATTTTTTGTTGTTTTCGATCACAAAATGTACAGATCAGATCATGAAGATCAAATGCTGAAATTTTGAAAAAAAATCATTGTGTTTTCTTTTTTCTGAAATTTAGTCAATGGTGCAATTTGTAGGTAGGATAGCCGCGTCCTATTTTGATACCAAATAGAATATTACCTTTAGGAACTTGATTGGAATAGATGAGCAAACATTTATTTTCGATTTACAAAAATGGAATAAATTGAAAATTACAAATACTACGATCAGCATTTTGAAACCCAACCATCCTTGCCTCGTGTAGCTTTTTATATTGGATGGAGGGTTCAGACCAACGAGGCACTAAGCCTGCGAGCTATCAACCAGCGAAGGCGTCGTGTACTTCTGAATCAAATCAAACAGCTATGTTCTGGGTGCAGTTTAGCAAAGCTCTGATAATGATTATGATTAATTTAACAATACCAATTAAGGATTTACAAATATAAAAGAATTTTACTCGTGGCACTTTATCTAATCAACACATGAGTTTGCCGGTTTGCTTAACACGTTTCGAAATCAGGGTATTTTTCATTTTTATTTAAAAATTGCAAGGTAGTCAACTAATATGGCTACGAATTGAAAGATGACTTCACAGAAAAGAGAACTTCAAATTACACTATCAATTTAAAATAACCAAAATCAACACTTACCTCTGGATTTTGTTGCCTACATGACCTCCAAGTTACTTCCTCGCATCTGAAAAAAGCCTAATCTCAGCGCCAATCATTTCGACCCTCGTTCGAATCTCTGGAGCTCCGTTCTTATCGTATTTAGTGCGTTGCAGACGTCCTGTTTCCAAAGAAAGTCCATTCCCCGTTACTTTCCAGGCCATCTTCGTCCTGACATGATTCTTTACGTCGATGTTACGTACGTTGTTTCCTGTTCAGATGAATTCTTAGCAATTGACAGAAATCGGTTTTACAGAGCTTAGAAGTCAAATTGACAGAATGAGAGGTCACTGGTTCGAATCTCTGTAAGGGCATATCGGATGGATGAAGGAAATTCAGATGGGCTTTCTTTAGGCATAGGAGCCCCAAGCCTCAAGCCCGTTGAAGTTAGTTCCCAAGGGATTATTTATTGGTAGGAGGAAGGAAATGCTTTAGATATTGGGAAAGTTTTATTCTTTAAAGAAAAACAGAGAGCATCGAGCATTTGATGCTTTGGACGGTGGAAAAGAATAACATTAGTGTGTGTTTGCCACTTAGTGAATTTCATTATTCCTGCAAAAAAGCGAAACGCGCACTTTCAACGGTAGGAAAGTCCTGAAATTTTTATTTCCCTACTTTTAGTTTTGATAGAAATCCATCGACTTGGGCTTTTAGTGGCAAAGTTTGGATTTATATTTTCTAAGATATCATTTGTAAGCGATTTCAAGATAATTACAGTGGTTATGATTAAATGTACAAATTTATTATTCAATTTGTTATTACAATTAAGTGTCACTATTTGTTAAATAATGATACTATTAGCAGTAAGAAAACAAGTCCTGTGGGGAAAATGATGATGAGGAGACAGTTAGTGAAGACATAGTCTAGGATAGCCCTACCTCATAGTCTAGGATAGTCCTACCACTGGTCAAGAAAGTTCTATGTCATTCCGTGTATCAAACACTTTTAAAACTGAAATAAATACTCCAGAGTCTATGGTGGGGAATGAGACTGGGGATCAGGGGACGATCACCTCCCCAATTAGGAGAAACTCAACTGAAAGATCCCAAAGGTGGAAAAAAACAAAAGGGGGGTAATAAAAAATATCCACTAGTGAAGGATGATCATTCCAAGATGGAGGACACTATCACGGAATTAATAAAAAAGAATTGGGATCTGGAGGACAAATTTGATAGGGTGGCAAATTTCTTGGTTTGTGTCATGCATTTTGTGGCCACTACCCTCCATCTTCTTTAGGGCGGCAAGGACAAGCTTAACGATGCTAAGGACATGGAGACGACTCCCTCCCTCCATGGATTCCTTGTGGCAATTGGTTGCTACTCTTGGTGGAGAATCCAAATAAGCATAAGAAGGAGAATTAGCTCTTAGATCATTATCTTTTTTTGTGTGTGTTTTTATGTTTGCAGTTTACTATTTCACCCTTGGTGCTCCTTTGGTTTATGCTTACTAGACTTCGTTTGTGTCCATAAATTTAAATTGGGTCACGATTATTTGTAATTATGATAATCTGTTAACCTTGGACCATAGTAGTTTTAGATATAGAAATATCTTATTTTGCAAGTTTTTGATATTAGCAACGGGGGTACGTTAATTTGATGGTAATTACTTGTAGCCGAGTTTTTCATCTATTAGGCCAACCCCCATTTTGGTTTCTTTTTAATATAAGAAATAAGATTTTTTCTCTTTAATTCGAATGTCTAAAGGGCAACCAAAGAAAAATTAGCATTCTTTGCATATTTATAATATTAAGTAAAAATTGAATAGAGCATTAATTACTTAACATGAAAAGCCAAATTAAATAGAGCATTTATCTACTTAATATCAAAACCCAAAACTACTTTCTAACTACAAGAGTATATTTTGTAGCTAGCATCTCCAAATTAACTACATACATCATATATAAACTAAAGATGCAAACACACACCATAATAGTCATAGTCATCATAAGAGTTTTGATTGTTTTCCATGCAACATAAATTAAATGGGAACATAAACCCTAAAAAAGGACCCTGGTAATAGAAACCATGTAGCAGGAATATGAAAGGAAAGAGAGGTTTGAGCTCGATCTTCTTCTTTAGCACATTAGACTTTGATAGCATCATTTGAGCTCAGTCCCCCATTAGGAACTTAAATAATTCATTGAAACTACCATCCTTAGAGCCCTTCAATCTAGATATTTTCTCTTGTAATATATAAATGGTGGTGGTTGAAGCATGCATCACCTTGAGGGTGATCTTGGATAGCTCTAGGGAATTGTTCTCCAATTTTTTTATATCATTTTGTTATATTACCAATTTTTGTATATGTAAGCCCATAGGTACTACATTTTCCACTCAAAACATTCTCGTCTCCCATACCTATGCCCACAGTATCACTAGTAGAGGTGGTATCAATTAGGGAGTTGCATTTATTACATTCCTCATCTTTTTATGTGAGGTCCAAGGACTCAGATTTAACACTCTTGAAAATAAATTGAAAAGTTACTTTTAAATAAACAAGTCTCCTTAGTATGGTTATTTTATTGATGTCTCTTAGGCTTTCTAGTATCTTTATCTTCAACATGATTCTAAAAAAACAATTACCCTTCCTTTGGGGTTTAGTAGTGAGCCTAGAGGAGCAACAAGGGACACTTGTTTATTCAACATCCAAGCCAATGTATTGAATGTTTAACTTGGATTTTTTGGGGTTCTTCACTTTCAATTAGGTAGGTGGGTCACTTCTTTTTTGTCATTAGGCTTCAAATGGGACTAAAATTCAAGGAAGTTGTCAAAGGAAGTTTGTAGAGTTTTGTGTCTCTTGATAAATTTCTTTTTGCTATGACCTAAGATATCCATAATACTTGTAGAGGAAGGGGTCAGGAAAGATTGAGCCTCTTAAGCAATAACTTGGTGGGGGGAACATAAAGTAAGGTAAATGTGATAAAGTATAAACATGAGCTATTGATGGAGAATGGTGTAATTTATTCCCTATACATAACAAAATTAATGAACTTTGTAACTATAAACTCTAGCAAATGTAGGAGAAAGAAAAGAATGGAAATCAAATCATAATTTTAGAGTTTATTAAGGAAAGACATATGGGAATAGTAATAACCCCCAAACCTACTCTCCAATGTGAAATATTTCATGAGACATCAAGTCCCATGGTGATGGTAACTCTTCTCTATTAAAACCTTGAAAAAACCTTATCAACATTTAAATGGTACACAAGAACTAGTTCAGGCTAGCCACATCCAAGATGACTCATTTTCTTCCACTTTTGAACTCTATAGACAAGCACATGGCTTGAAAAATGATGTCCTCATCAATTTCAAACAAAATTGCACCCATAGCAACTCTCTTCTTAGCCTAGGATGAAACAAACTAGTGGGAGAGAATTTTTCATACAGCCAGTGATAGAAAAATGAAACGTTTAGGGGTGGCAAAGAGAATTCATGGGATGCATACAGTTAATGATAGAAAAATGAAACAACTCAAATTATCTCAAGAAACATATATTTTGAAAATATTAGCTAGATTCAATATGAAGAATGCTAAATCCATTAGTACTCTTTTGCTTGGTCATTTTCACTTATCTTTAATTATGTATCCTAAAAAATAAGAACATCAAGGTAACATAAAGTACATGTTATAAATTCATCAATAGTTAGCAGTCTCATGTATTGTACTCATCTAGATATTTCTCATGAAATGGGAGTTGTGGAAATACTTATTAGTAACCTAGGTAAATCACATTATAAGTAGTACATTGGATCCTTGAGTATTTGAAAGGTACTTTATATCATGAAGTATGTTTTTGTGGCAAGAATACTTAACTAAAGGGATATGTTGATTCATAATGGTTGGACAATTCATTAAATGACATTTTACTACTTATTATGCATTTTAATTTTTCGAGGCACCAATTAGTTGAGACTCTCAATTGCAGATTTTCTATTGATTTGAATACATTTCCCTCACTAAGGGAGTTAAGGAAACGATATGGTTGCAGTAATAGTTAGGTGAAGTACAATGTAAGCAATCAAATTTTACTCTATTTTGTGATAGGAGTAGTATTATTCACTTGTCCAATAATTTTACATTTCACAATCAAACAAAACATATAAAGTTTTGATATCATTTTATTCACCTTGTTATTGAAGAGAGTAAAATGGAGGTGGAAAAAATTGACATGAAGAAGAATGTAGTCAATATGTTGATAAAGGTTGTATATACCTAGAGAGAAGTCATCCATATTAGCGCATTTCTCTTAAGGATGTCTTTTGAAATTGACTTTAGAAATTGTCTCTTTTGATGGATTTTTTATAAGTGTAGTTGTTATCTGAATGTATTGCAATTCAAAATTGATAATCAGAAGTAATCCATTATTAGAAAAATTACTATAAAAATCATATTCTTCTTTATCAATTTATTAAAAAAATTTATTTATCATTTTTGAACTACTTTTTATCTAAAATTTGTATCATCATATTTATGATTTCTCTTTAATACAAGGTATAGATCCTCACATGCCGCTTTGATATATGATTGTGACAAAGTATGAAATTTATATAACTAATAGACTACTTAAATGAAATATATATGATCATATGCTACAGTATTCCTCATAAATATTGTCTAATTATTGTAGACAAAGTAATAACTTCAATTTTCCATCATTTAGTCAAACAATCATAAGTCCTTCTAAGAACACTATTTTCACAATCTATTGGTCCATGATATTCACATAAATGAATCTTAGGGTCCATTTGGTTCGTGGAATTTAAAAAACCCAAATATCTACAAACCTTGGTTTAGCCAAATCAAGGTTTTGTATATCTTCATTTTGATTTTTGGGATTTTACTAAAACTGTTTGTTTCACTCAAAAGATGTGTGTGAAGAGACATTTTTATGCGTAAGCTTGGAGTTGAAGGAAAATTTCAAAAAATAGTCCAATCTATTGTTTTTACACTCCTTAAAAAACAAAACCAGGTTTTGATTTTCAATTCTTACTTTTTTTTAGGAAGTTGGAAAACCTGGTTTTGAGGCAAAATTGGAAGTCCCATATGCTAATTCCATTTTGCAAATTTTGAAACAAACACACAAATTTTCAAATTTGAGTTTTGAAAAAGCCAATTCCTATCATCTTCCAAGAACCAAACGGACCCTTAGAGTATGGTTTGCACAAAGCACTATAAATGATGAACAAACACCCTTAAGTTTTATTTGTTTATCCTTTGTATCAACTCTCATTTATGTCATGTCATTATTTTAGTTATAGTTTGCTACCAAAAATGTGAACTTGCACGACAGTCGTGGTGACTTGGGTTTAGTCTTGCTAAGAATCCTAGTTGGTTTGACTTCATTAACATGGAATATAACTTCTTTTACATGGTTCTCGTTTCCAACAAGTTTGCACGTATGCTTTGGAAATTAGAAGCTACATTTAAACGAATCATTCTTTTGAAAAATGCTTCCAAGATGCTCATAATTGACTATCATATGTGAATCATGATATTGAACTATCCAAGTCTTGGCTTTGGGATGGTAAAAAGAACAGTTATTGAAAAAAGTAGAAAAACCATGACAAACATTCACTTTTATACAAAGATAACTCAATTGGTCATGTCTCTTTCTCTTCTATGTGGAAATTTGAGCTCTGCTTTCAGAAAGGAATTAATTTTTGTTCAAGAAAACTAAACTTTTATATTAATGGTGGATGCCAACATTGTGAAATGATAATCTTTGAAATAAATCGATTATTGTTATATCGTTTATGCAAGATATCGATCAATGAGTGGCTTAATGGGTACAATAGTAGTTAGGAGTGGGCCCAACCACTCTTAACCAATACCATGAGGCCAATGCATAACAGTGGCCCCAACCTATTTTCTAAGAGTGGCTGGGCCAACTCCTAGCCACTATTAGTCAATGGTTTGAGTGTGCCATCAAGCCTGGTCATATGCCGATAGTAATGCATTTAAAAATTAAGATCATAGACTTTAATGACAATTATTTTGAAAGAAATTATTTTACAATATTTTTTCATTTAAGTACTATTATCAATATATCTTTTTTACTTTCACATCTTTTCATACTACTTTTACTTCTTAATATATCACACACACACACACACACACACACACACACACACACACACACACACACACACACACACACACACACACACACACACACACACACACACACACACACACACACACACACACACACACACATAATAGTGATTTTGTCATATGCTCACCTTCCTTTGGTTTCCTACACTTTTCTTCATGATATAAACTCCTTTTTTAACCCACTTTTGTTTCACATCATTAAACTATTTAACCTATTCCCGTTTCCAACAAATAATGTATTAAAGGAAAAGAATTGATCTTACTTCACGAGTCATACAAACTACTATGTAAAAATTAAACCTATAGAAATCACTTGAAATAAAAATATCTTGATTAATTAAAATGAGTAATGGAAAAGAAAACTATTGAGTGATTTTTTTATTAATTCACTTGAACAAAAAAAATTTAAACTAAAAACCAAATGTAGTAAGAACATTATCATTAATAATACTATTTCATGTTTATTAGATGTAAGAAAAAACTAATTTTTCATGATTGATGGATTCATCCATAGTCACTTATTAAATCACTACCTTCTATTCATGTTCAAGGAATATGGCTATAGAGGTAGTTGAGAAAGCATGTTTCTCCCTCTATTAGAAAAACACATTAGGGAAGATGATCAATTAATTAAGTAACATTATATTGTGAGCATTTAGAAAGGAAAACAAAATCTTAAACAAAGAGTGCACTATTTCAATTCCAAATGTTAACATTATAAGTTCTAGGCTATGATTTTACATTAAATCAAATACAATAATATAAGGTTGAATAAATCATTTTCATATAAGTCTGAAATTTTTATGAGAGTAAAAGTGACATATTTCTAGTTTATATATAAAACATAATTGTAATATTGTACAAGACAAGTACATTTCTTTTGAATATTTATGATTTATATTGTCTAAATTTCAATAATTTTCCTTCTTTTGTGCACCACCTTTGAAACTCCTTATATGAAGTGTATATCATGATTATTTCCTTAAAAATCTATTCCACAATGGTCAATATTTTTTTGATGATATACAATTGAGATGCGTTTTCTCATCCTCAATAGTTATCTCATTTTAAATATCAATGCTCTAGTTTGAATTAATAAAAATCAATATGTAAAGTTGGACATTTTTTCTTCAAATCCATCAAAAAATTAATTGTAATAGAAAAAAGTACCATGTGTATATATATATTTTTAAAAAGCTAATTTAATTATCAAAGATTAAGTTTTGGTCAATAAAATTTAAAAAGTTATTATCTCTTCAAGAGATGCGAAATATTTAGAATAAATATGGTAATTGTAAGAGCACATGAGATGCATCTACTAGGTGATACATCGAAACCACTAAGGATTTTTTTGGTAGAGAGAATTCAACTGGAATAAGAATACATATATTCTTAAATTTTGAATTCTTTGTTTGGGTATACTATATCAGAATTGAGAGTAGGACCACATATTCCATTTTTTATCAAAAAATGAGCATTTGCAATTCCACCTAAATAAATGGAATGTCAAATTCTCATTTGACGTTTCTATATTTGATGAAAATTTAGATTAAATATTCCAAATCCATGATTAATAAAAAATTAACACACTATGTACATTGGAAGGTCTTGTTCTTATTCTTTTATAATTTTGGTTATCACTTAAATGAAATTGGGCTAGTATGAATATATCTATTAAGCTCATGAACTATAAGAGTCAATCTGAGATTGCTTAAGGGGTATAGATCACATTGGATGACAAGTTTTTAGTTACCAAAAGAGTGATGAGGAGAATAAAATGTTCTCCTTGTTAGCAATGAAAATAAACTCATGGAATGTCAGAGGCAATAATGCCTCTAACAAAAGAAGATGGATTCACCAATCAATTGAAACTATGAAGGTTGATATTGTTATGGTGTAGGAGACAAAATTATCACAAGATACATTTGAAAAAACTATAGCTAAATAGCCAAAGTGGTCTTCATCACATTCTCCTAGCATTGGAGCTTCTGGTGGACTTGTTGTTTTATGGAATCCATTAACAATTTAGGGACAAATAATTCACCAACATTCGAATTGGCAATTGTAAAGCCTCGCCAAGGGATCCAAAAGAATTAACCTTAAGTTTTACTAAGTTTGGAAAAAAAATAAAAAAAATTTAAAAGAAATAACATACACATCAAACATAAAGTAGCGAAAGCAAAAACATACAATCATATAGAAGCAAACATAATAGATTACATTCCTTAAGGATCCCAAGACAATGAATCACATTTGAATTTAATTGATACAAAGTTTAATAATAAGTACATCCACATGAAAGAATAATTGAAAATCCAAAGTCCATTTAAATAATATACATTTGTTTCGAATGCCACTTGGCAATAAAATTCTGAATGCTCAATTATCCACAGTACATGCCACAAGGTATGAAAGGCTAAAAGAATATACAGTTATAAAAATAGAATTACGTCATCCTCCTTAGATCCATAATACAAAATACAATATAATAAATGAAACCATCCATCATACAAGATATAAACATCCATCATAAGATATAACCATCCATCATTGTGATACAAAGATAGAATGAAAAGAAATGTAGACAAGGGAACTCTAGCCACGGTAGCCATGGACGGATCTCAATGGTAAGAGTAAAGAGCACTACCACTCGACTGCGTGGAACCTAAATGGATCACTCCCACTGCACTGAGGAGATAATCTCAAGCCCCAACCAGGATATCAATCCAAAATCAAAAGTAATCTCTAAGTCTAGGAAACCCTAAAAGTAATATAACTCAAAGGTTCCAAGATAAATCGACATCTAAACCTAGAGGCACACAAAGAAACGTAGGGAATCTACTATGTAAGCAGGCAAGTGTCATAGCATGAATCACACTAGAGTTACCTTGGCAATATCTTAGGACCGCGACCCCCTAGTGATCCCTATGTGGCCACTAGTATCCTTTTGTACTGATAAGGCATACTATGGATGCAAGGTTGCAACCAAGCGTTCTCTCTACTCCCATCCTAGTTTGTACTAGCACTCAGCCATGGGAAAAAACATACAAAGACTCCTTTTAGATTCATTTTATTCCCATTTAGTGTAGTGTTTTCACTTATTAAACAACTTACAATGGGTTACCCTGGTAGCCACTTAGGGCCCTAGCCTCCATTGAAAGCCACTTCCTAACATTACATATAGATAACCTACCCTAGGCTCATAAAATTATAAATCAAAGAATCATAAAAAATCACCTTAGTCTTATAAAAGTTACTAGAAAGCATCAAAAGACAATTCACAATAACACATCAGTTCTCTACAAGCAACTAGAAAGCATCCCAAAAATATTGATCAAAGACTCAAAATGGTTAAGTCAAATATGTCATAGCATGACATCACCAAGAACAAATCATACCAAACACCTTAGTCCTATAACAACAATTGAAAAGCAATCCAAATATACTGATTGAAGATTCCAAAATGGTTAAGTCAAGTAGGTCATAACATTCACCTCAGCTTCACACAAGAACACTAGAAAGCAATAACAATCAATAGATCAACACACATCATAGAGCATACCAGACACATTCCCATGGTTGGGTTTAAACAATTGAGATCAAAACATCATCATGACATCACAAATATAGAACTCTCGAGCCTTTGGTTACATCCTAAGATTGGTCAAAGCTAGGTCAACCCCAAAGCATAAACAATGCATAGAAAATAGAGTAGTCTTATAGTTCAGTTTGAGTTTGAAAACACGTAGTTGAGTTAAATAGTAAGGTTTAAGTTTCTAGTTTAATATATTTTTTGAGTAAATAAGTTTCATAGTTAACCTTTACAATTAACCCATTCTTATATTTAAATGGCTGCATAATTACCCCTATTCGATTTTAAATCAATTTTCTAAAATATTCCAAAGGTAATTATTTATTTAAATTATTATAATTAACACTTGTTGATTTTCAAATAAAATAATCTATGATTTTATCAAATCCAGTATTATAATAAATAAATAAATTTAAAACATAATTGAATGCCTTCCATTATTAACTAATCTTAATTAAATTATATTTAATTAAATTAATTAGTAATTATATAAAATATTCATATTAAGTCACAATTTATGGTTCTAAATTATTTTAATAATAATTTAATTAAAAATAATAGTTAAATCTTATTAGATCACTTAATCATTATCAATAATAATAATTATTTATTTACTAAACAATTAATAGTTTTTCTAATAAAATAATAACTAATAATAATTTATTAACATTTTATAAATTAAAACTTATTAATATTTAATATATGAAATAACATTTAATATATTAAATAATATTTAATAACATTAATATTAATTAATAAATATATTGATAAACAAATTTTATAACATATAATTAGAACTTTAATAAAAAAAAATTAAAATAAAATAATAACAACCTTCCTGCATTTATAAAGGCCTGTCAGCTTGTGTAGCAACTCTGTTGTTGCTGCAATAGAGTATGTTGCATCAACAAGGGTACTTGCTATGACATCAATAGTACTTGCTATGACAACAATAGAGTTTGCTGCCTGTATGCGTGGGAGAAAAAAATAAAAGGGAGGAAGGGGTGGGGTGTGGGGTCTCCCCCCACCCTTTCCATATCAAATTTTTTATTATATATATTTTTAATAATTCAATTTTTTAAAAATAAATATATTTTATACAATTTTATTAATATAAAATTTAAATAAAACAAATTCATTTTAGCATTAAAACATTTTTTAAAAAAAATAAAAAATTCCAACCTTAAATTGATAGAGGAAATACAACCAACTAGTCAAATTCTCAATTGAAAATTTTGAATTTAATACAAAACCCTTTCCCATTCAATTTCCAATTTTTAAATCTATTGAAAGAAGGATTATATTGATCATTTAAACCCTTCCATGTGTAGAAGATTTAACAAACATATTAGAAATTTATAATATGAAACATTCGTTGTAATGCCCCGCTCAGAGATCCTTGGAAACAAGGATGAAATACAAGCCAAGAATTTTTAATTTTTTTTACAAGTATGAATGCACATGACAACATCATACAGGGATCACAACGATCGCAACCGAAGACTTCACCACCATCCCGGCAACAAACGAATCTCCAAATGCCACTACCAAACTGACACACCGAAACAAACCCAACAATGACAACACACATGATGAGGGCACAAGAAACAACCACTCACCAAGAAAACACCAAGCTGGGGTAAAATGCAAAAACCTAAAATTTGGCTAAGCTTAAAATCTTGAAGCCCTAAAAATTGGCTAAGTTTGGATTTTTGAAGCCCTAAAATTTCTTAGAATCCATAACTTATCTCTGAGAGGTCTGAAACCTATCTCAAAAGATTCATCGCATATATTAATATATATTTTAAACCCCAAGAGACAAAAAAAAAACACAAAAATTGGATTTCAAGAGAAACCGACAGAATTCAAAAAGCAACAACATAGGGTCGAAGAATGCCTAAAAGGGTATCCAAAAAAACTCTTAGAAAGTTTGGATCATGAAGAAAAGTGCCCGCTGACGGCACGTGCAGGCTTTTTACAAAAACTATGTGACATCTTTTACTAAGGGAGGGCGACACTTCTCCTTAAGGCATGCAACACGCTTTCAGTGTCGTACGACATTTCTCAAGAAGGCGTGTGATACTTTATAGGATCGTACGAAACTTCTCAAGAAGGCGTGCGACACTCTTCCAGTGTCATATGACATTTCTCAAGAAGGCGTGCAATACTTTATAGTATCGTACGACACAGTTTTTATGGGTGTGCAATACATTTTTATGTCACACAATGCTAACAAAATGTCATCCATAGAAACACGAAAACACTCCCAGAAGCAAAAAAGACCAAAAAAAAAGCAAAGAACCTCCACACTAGGGAGTACCAGATCCACAGAGGCTCAAGGAATGAACACTCGAGTGCAAGAATAACACAGAAAGAAGAACATCTATCCATCTAAACTATAACAACAAAGAACACACTAAAATAAACATCGCAGTGAACTGAATAACCAAACTAAGTGTGTGGTTCCTCCCATCTATCAATAGCATCACAAGACCATCATGGGTCCTAGCCATCCCCCGCGCGTAACATCCCAAGCCACCGACTAGATTGTCAGTACTATCGTAATAGGGACATCACTACTAAAAACATCCAACAATATAAGCATAAGAAAATCTAACATGCTAGTAGAAAAGCATAAGACAATCCTACAGTAGATAACATCACCTATCACATGCTAAATAGTAATAAGCAACAAATATGCTAGTACAACAATTCACAACATCTAATCATATGCTAAAAATCATAATAAGGGAATGCGTCAAATAAAATAACATCATCTATACATGATATACATGCATCCCAATGAAAGCATAAATCACAAGAAAGCATACTCCGAAACCCGAAGTACCAAGTGAAGACATCTAGCAATGGTCGCACTAGGACAAAAGATTGTCTCTATACATCGATCCCTAGCAGTGGTGAAGGTAGCTATGCCTCCCAACCATGTGGCACCCATAGGTCCACACCCACCGTGCTGATGGAGATAAAGATCCAACCACAAACACACATAAAGCACAACATCCAAGGCTAACACTCACGCCAACCAATATGATGGCTACAACCAAGAACCTAAGACAATGCAAGGAGTACAGGTCCTAGTCAAACACTCAAAAGGTTACTAAGTAGGGGCTGACATCATGGAGAGTCGCTTGGCATCAAAAAGCCCAAGCTCGGATCTGTGTAGCTCAACTCCCTCAACAGAAGGCCAATACACAAAAGTACCATTTTATTATCTTCAGTTTTATTACCAGTCACACATTTTGTTTAGTTATCACTTATTTAAAACTTCCTATCCTCCGCCAACCCTATGGGACTAAGGTCACCAGGCTGTGAGATAGAAGCCCCCTCCATATGCTACCCTACCCTACCCATGCTCATCCTACGACAAGTGCCCATGGGCATGCATACTCCCATCCCAACCCCAATGATCATAACTTTCGAAAGTACCATGGAAGATTGAGCCTCGCAAGTCACTCGACAAATGTATGCGGACGTACTTGTGTGTGGCACACCACCATCATGAAGATCATAACAAAAGGACAGGAATGAGAACACAATGCAAAGAAAACACCGAACTAAAAGCAACATGGGAAGGATAGATTCTACACGAATCACAAAGCCAATAAAATCATACATCATGAAATCACTCAACCAGCCTCAATCTAAGAGTATGGATTTTACATGAATCCCAATGATGTAACAAGACCAAACATCATGAACTCACTCAACCGACCTCAATCCGAGAGTATGGATTCTACATGAATCCTAGCATTCATGAAACAAAAGCAAAGGTCCAAAAGAAACCATAACAAGTAAAAAATACTCAACCGAACACAAAGTCGGGAGTTCGGGTGTGACACACATCCCAATGCAACAAAAGGTGCAAAAGTGGTCTGACTGATATCCGAATAGATCATCCAAGTCCACGACCCACATTGTGTCAAGAAAACTTGAGAAATAGGGCGGCACACAAAATGAGGTAAAAACTCCAAATTTTAGAAAAATTCCAAAATTAAAGCCCATTTGACCTTTGGGTTCAAAAACCCCAAAATCCCAAAAATAAATAGAATCGGACACTGTATGCAAAAACAACCAGCATAACAGCGTAAAATCCCAAACCCTCATCTCAAAAAATAGGGAAATGTTCATACCCGCCCAACCAGGTAGAACTAGCATACAGAAACGGAGGGGAACACTAGTTCTCAGCCTCCAAACAAACGGCTACCAAAAACAGAAGCAGAAACAAAGAAACAGGAAAGCCCTACCTCACAGCCAAAAGGGCAAAACAAGAATCTGAACCATAAAATAAATATCCCACAGAAGTAGCTAAAAATCATGGCAATCCAAGGTTTCCTCGAGCTGGATCCAACAAGCCCAACCTCGCGATGATCCCACACCCGTAGCTCCCACAATGAACAAAACAGTAAATGCTCATGAAGAGGATTTTGGGTTTTACTCTCCAACTTTTTAATTTGAAAGTGAGAAGTAAGGAATTAAATTCCTCTTTGGATACTTATTCACATTTCGAGTGAATAATCGATTAGGGCAAATAACCAGCCAATCTAGTTAAACCCCGAATTGACCCAAACAAAAACAGGCTATTCCTATAAATATGAATTCATCTATGGCAAAGCTGCCAGAAATTAAAATAAATCAATTAAAAAGCTCAAAAACCCAAAAACACATAAATCTCCTTAATAACTTTCGCGACAATGCCAACCTCTAAATGCATAGAGACACTTACTAGTCTAATCACATAATGCAAATGAGTTCGGATTTAATAATCACCGAAAGGTTTAATTAAACATTTAATTAAGGATACATCGACCATACCAGGATGACATTGGTAAAATATGAAAGGATGAATCACTAACTCCATGTGCCACTGCCAAGGATATAAATCCTACACACTAAACAACACGATCAAGTGCAATTGCATATAATAACATAGCCGAAGCAATAATGCATTAAATCACCTAATTTAACCATTTATTTAATTATATTAAAATAATCTATTTACATCACTCATGTTCGCATAAGGCATAGCAACGCAGGAATGAAGTAAATAACCATAGCATTAAATCCATCACATAACAAAATCAGAGGTATGTCCAAATACTAGATAACCAGATATCATCATAAAACACACTGTCATCTCAAAATGGCATCATCATGCAATATGATTAACTGAATAGCATAGTAGTCTAAAATCCATGATACTGGAATCAAAGTGTAACATCTGACCTTTAGGTCCTCTCAAATGTAAACATAACATGAGTAACAAATATCTCTCTAATCAAAAATATAACAAGGTAAATGTCCGTAGCACATAACCAAATAATCCCACATGAACAATCCATTTCTAATCATTAATGCATTTAATAAAGATTGATTACTCTGCATTAAAAAGGGCACTTAAAACACATAAGCAAACACAGTAAAAAACACGACTAACCACTGCTACATGAACCTAGTCCAGTGTAGCATGGTAATAGAACATAGTGCAATCTCTGCACACATCTCAAGGTAATCACGGAACAACCTCATGATACCACATCGATCCTGGTAACCACTGGCACAAACCTCAGTGAACCATAAATCACATCACAATCTCAAAGATCAATCAAAAGCATAATCAAAGCAACTGATATAGAACATAAATTTGAACACCTCGGCGGTGTAGACCACTCAGGGTCACAATCTGGATCCCATCACAACAAAAGATCAGCAAGGTTGCATCCATCAGGATGACTTATAGAAGTCAAATGAGAGAGGCACTACATTCGTCACTAAAATTAATCAGATAACCTTTCGACAATCATAGTGAAGATAAAAAATAAAGAGCGTAATAAATTGAGTGAATAATCACAAGCGTCTACTTGGATTCTTATGCTAATCGGTACGCCCAAATAGATTATGAGAGAAATTTCCACTCTCCAAACCTTCTCTTTTCCAAAATTCTTTCCCCTTCCAAAATTCATGGTCCTTCGAAAATGAACCCTCAATTGGTGATAAGGAGTTCTCTCCTAAAATTAGGGCACTAATTGTGCATTCACCCAAGAGGACTCCTCACTCACCAGACTTCAACTCTTTATTAACTTTTCTTTATATTTTCTTTATCTTTTCCATGCACATTTATTAAGTTATAAAATAAATTTATTTTAATTTTAATTTGACTTCTCTTTTTAATTAATTTATTAAATTTTAATCTCATGCACACATTATGCAATTTTGAAGCTTTTAATAAATTAATATCTTTTCGCTTTTTAATTAATTTGTTATATTTTAATCTCATGCATACTTTGTGCAATTTTAATACTCTTAATAAATTAATATTTTTTCATGCTTTAATTTATTTTCAAAATGTTAATTGATAAAATATTTCTTTACTTAAATAATAATTATATTTAGCATTTATTTAGAATTGAAATCTAAATATATTAATATTAAATTAAATAAATGTTATCATGTTCTAAAATTATTCTTATAACTTTTATCTTCAAATTTAATTCTTTTTATTTAATTAATTTCTCAATTAATTAAATTTAATTAAATATTAAATACCATAATAAATTTCCATTAAATTAAAACATTAATTTAATCTTTTAATTAGACTGAATTAATAAAAAATTCACCAAAAACTCATTAAAAAAAATACAAAAACCCATCATAGAAAAACAAATACTAGATCAAACTAAAGGGTTATAATCACAAGTCAAAATCATTTGACACATTCAGAAGTTAATCAACTCAGATACTTATCTTAATTTTCTAGGATAAATGGCTTAAAGGTTTAGGATTTGGACTTCATAATTTATCTCCCATCTCTTACCATTCAAATAATGCGATAGGATACTCTCATCCTAGCAATTCAGGGAAGTCAATACCTGGTACTTGCAATCTACATAAGATCCATGCATATACAAACACAATATTATAAACTAAACAGGCAATGGTAGGAAGTGGTGCATCATGTAGATCCCGACTAGCAGGGGACTAGAACTCCCTTCCTTAACCACATCAGAAACACCATACATAAAGAAAACAGACACACACACACACACCATACACATGCAATATGGGGTAAGCATCCATAAGAAGACACATAATAATCCATCTAACTAATCATCATCAATAACTGAAATCACTGAATAATCATCATGCATACATGAAATATAGAGTACCAAGTAATCTCATCATAAATCAATTGAATCTAAAGCAATATCTAATAATCTCTAAAGAATGCTACTAATCATCAAGCATAAAACTAGCCTAGAAGAGTTCAGCAATGATAATAGAAATGTAAACAAGGGGTAGGCACTACAACAATTGCTAAAGATGTCAGAGTTTGATGTTTCTTTCATTTTGATAATTGTTCATGGTTCTACTTCTACTCATGATAAACTTAAAATTTAGAACAAACTATCTCAGTTAATTCAAATGCAAAACTCTCATCAAGTTATCTTGGGGGGTGATTTTAATGCAATTCTGAATCATGAAGAGAAAGTTGGAGGCATCTGCCTTCTCCCCAAAACTATTCAAGATTTCTCACAATTTGTGGAAAATAATGATCTCATGGACATTAAACCTCTTAATGGAAAATTTACATGGACAAATAGGAGGGCTAGTTTTGCACAAATTGTAGTTTGATTGGACAGATTTCTACTTTCTCATGAATGGAAATTAGGAAACTATCATATTCAATCATAAATATTGTCATTACTAGACTCTGATCACTTTCCAATCTCCCTAAATATCAGTCAACCAGTAACTATCAATCAGAATCAGCATAAAACTTCTTTTAAGTTTGAAACAATGTGGCTGCAACATCCACATTTCCTTCCACTTGTAAAAAAATGGTAGATCAATGCTCCCTTTGTCCCAGGTTCTAAGATGCATCAATTTTCCATGAAATTGAAACATGTTAAATTACAGATAAAAAACTAGAATCAACTTTTTTTCAGGAATGTATTCAAACAGAAATAGATGGTCAAATTGTAATTGGCTGAAATCTATAGTAACATCATTCAACATGGGATGAACAATGATACTTATGTTAAGCAAAAGTGTCTTCAGCAAGTCTAGGAGGAATTGTGTGGTAGGGAGGAAGAGTATTGGAGACAAAAGTGTAGAGAAGTATAGCTACAACAAGGAGATAAAAGTACAAAATATTTTCATACATCAGCCCAACAAAAGCTAGTAGCTAAAAAAAAATTTCAAATCAAAGATTCAAAATTGGGTAATATTTTATCTAATGTACAACAAATTAGAGATATAGGTGTTAAGTTTTTTAAGAAACTTCTCACACCTGAAGAGTATCCAACTCCCCTTCCTTTCCAAGTAGATGATCTCCTTCAGAATGTACCAACAATGGTGTCTCCTGATGAAAATATTAAACTTATGGCCCCTTTCACCTTTCAAGAACTTAGAGAGGTAGTGTTCTCATTTCCTTTAGACAATGCTCGATGACTAGATGACTTTACAAAACTCTTCTTTCAGAGCTATTGGGAATTTATAGGTTGGGATTTACTAGCAACTATTGAAGAATCTAAAAAATATAGATCTATGCTCAAATACTTTAATACTACAAATATTGAAATCATTTAAAAAATCAAGGAGGCTAAGAATTTTGCTAACTTCCCCCCAATCTCACTTTGCAATCTGACATACAAGATTGTCACCAAAGCTATTTACTTTCACCTTCAACATTTCCTTCTGCACAATTTCTCCCAAACAAGGTGGCTTCGTTCTAGGTAGAGAAACAATGGAGGGGTCAATGATAGCTCATGAAGTTCTCCATTCCATTAAAATTAACCAGTCTTCCCATTTTGTTATCAAGTTAGATATGTAAAAGGCTTATGACAGAGTATGCTAAACTTTTCTTTTTCAAGTTCTACAGAAAATGAGTTTTTTTAAATGTTGGTGTAAGTGGATCAAACCATGCATTCCAGGGGTTTGGTTTTCAATTATTATAAATGGATCAGCATAAGGTTTCTTTTCTTCTACACAAGGTGTCTGAAAAGGAGATCCACTTTCTTTGACTTTATGCATTATCATGGCTAAAGCATTTAGCATGAATATTAAGCATCATCATTTAATTGACAAGTGGAAAGGAGCAAAAATGGAGATCACATCAATATCAATTACACATTCATTTTTTTTTAGATGACACATTGCTTTTTGGAGTCTTGCAAGTTTCAGAGGCTAAGCAGATTAAGAAAACTCTACAACTATATTCACATGTCTCAGGTAGAAAATAAAATTCTCAAAAATCAAAGATCTTTTTATTAAATACTAATAGAGTCATATCAAACAGGATAGTATAGAATTTAGGATTTTCTAAGGATTTTTTTACCTTCCACTTATCTTGGTATTCCTTTTTTTATGAGATCTAATAAGACAAGCTATTGGAATGGTATTCTTCAAAGAATTAAGAGTAAAGTTGTGTCCTGGCAAGTAAGATGGCTTTCATTATTAGGCATAATCTTACTTATTAAATCAATACTTTCTATAGTTCCAAATTAGTACTTGGTTGTCTTGCAAGCCCCCCTATTAGTCTTATTACAAATTCAGAAACTAATTAGAGGCTTTCTTTGGGTAGGAAATATGACAAATGAAAAGAAAATTCCACTTATCTCTCTTCAAGACATAGCACATATTCCTGCATTAGGGGGTGCAAGAGTGCATGACTTATCGAGGAGGAATAAAGATTTTGGTGGCAAGTTAGTTTGGCAAATATATAGTAAATCACAAACAACATGGTGTCAAATAATGCAACAAAAATATTTATATAATAATGATACACATAGAATAATTTCCATGTTAGATCCCCTAAGGGCTCTGTTATTTGGGATTTTATGATTTTCTCTAGAGACATTGTCCTTAAGTACATTTCTTGGGAATTAAACTATGGTGATAAGATTAACTTTTGGAGAGACTCTTGGAACCATCAATCCTTGCTAATCACACTACCAAACATTCAAGAAATTGTGTCAGCTTTAGAATCAGCTTGGGAAACCTTGTTATTCATTTTATAGATGCAATTTGTCTTTTTTCAAGGAAAGATTTATTGAAGGATCGAGATCAACTCCCTTTAGATAACCAAAATAGAGAGTTTTTTCAAACTATACTTTTCGAAAGACTAGCATTTCTATGCAATCATTAGGATCAATTACTATGGATACCAACAAAAAATGGTAAATATTCAATCAAAGAAGGTTACAAACTTCTACAAAGAGTTGCATCAGAGAAAAATCCATCTCGAGCCTATATGTTCTATTGGAATAATGTGGTGTTACCAAAGGCAGGTTGCTTTGTATGGTTAGCAATTAAGTATAGGATTCTAAAAAGTGATCAGTTGGAAAGGTTAAGTATTGCTCCTCCATTCAAGTGTGTATTATGTGATGAAGACTATGAATCAGTTGATCATCTCTTTGCAAGGTGTCAATTTGCATATCAGTGTTGGATATTTTTTCTCCAAAAATTAAATTGCCCCACTCCATTACAGAATAACATTTGTGATATTTTTCAAGCATGGCCAATCCTCTTTCCCGATGTATTCTTTGTGAGAATCTAGAAATGCACTCTAGCATTAGTACTTTGGGCAATTTGGTGAGAAAGAAATGAGAAGATCTTTAGAAAAGAATTCCCATCCCTAGACAAGGTGATAGAGGGTATTGAAAAATAAATATCAGAGGTTACTAATGCAAGCATTAGTAAATGCAAAATCAATCCACTTATCACTACATGGGATGGAGATATCATTCGTCAATGGAAATCATTATTTATTCCACTAGGAATTGGAGTCAAGAGAAATCAAACAAAAATAGATAGATCAACAGTACAATGACAACCTCCACAGTTAAGATTCATGAAACTAAATTTCGATGGGGCATCCAACGGTAACTTGGGTAAATCAAGATTAATTACATGTTTAAGAGATTGTAAAGGAAATGTACTTGCAATTAGAACGACCCCTTTAGCAATAGGAACTAACAATATAGCAGAGGCTCAAGCTTTACTCTTAAGATTAATTCTTGCAAGGAATGGGGAATATAATTAGATTTAGATTGAAGGTGATTCTCAAGTAATAGTGATTGTGTGTATCAAGAGACAAACATCTTCATGGCATCTTTAGTATATTCTACAAAAAATTTTGATTTTAATTGACCAAACTTCTGAAGTGACTATGTCGCATAGCCTTAGAGAAGGGAATAAAGTCACAGATAGTCTTTCCAATCTAGGTTGCGATAGAATCACTAATTTAACATTGCAACCAGAAACAATCATTGAGTAGTACAAAGATCTACAAATGTTGATTACCCATGAGTTAGTGGATTGTCAGGGTTAATGATAAATTACTACCCCCAATTGCATTCATTACCACTGTATAGGGAGAAGCAAATGAACTTCATGTCAATTTATTCTCAACCACCAATTAGCTTCAAGAAAAATGATGGCATCTGGATATGGAAATTTCCCTAAATTGGTCGCATGGTGTATCTAGCATGATGTGAGATCACTAAGGAGATCATATAAGTTCATCTATCACATGGTGTTTAGTCCTTCAAATTTTTTGCATGTATCTACATGTGCTTGATAATTATTATACATGCCTTAGGCTTATGAAGCCCTCTTTTAAATATGCACTTATAATAGGCGAGATTGGCTTATCTAGAATGAGCATGAATTAACAACTTTGCCAGGGAAGGTGACCTTTGCCGTAGGATGGGACATGCCCTAATCAAGTGCGCAAATTTGTTTGATTGCTAGGAGTGCAAGTTAGGTGATCTGATGGTCGCACATGGGGAGTAATGTGCAGAGATGGAGGAATAATAATGGTTATGCAAATGTTTTTGATATTTTGAATTATGATTAAATATTGTCAAAAAAAAAGTATTTAATTGCTCATATTTTTGTAAATATGGGAGGAAGGATAATCTCCAAATTGTAAGGTTGAGCAATTAATCATCAATATAAATAGTTGTAAATATCGATGATCTTTTTATATGAGCGACGATGCTAGATTTTCTTATTGATTCTTTTCCCGTTGAGTTTTTTTGAATCAATTTTTTTATAAAATAATTATATATACAGTGGTTCACCCACTTTTGTCAAAAAAATTATATATATGTATATATCAAAAATATCCTTGCACCAATTATTTAAACTTCCATAGTAGGATGCCATCAATACTCTAATGTGAATGTTTTCAATTATTTCATGACTTATACAAATTTATGAATTAGACATAGATATTGAATGAACTATCTACATTTAACATCATTATCTATATAGAAGATATACAAAAATTTGATATCTCTTATGATCTAAAATTGTCAAATATAATAAGATGATTGAATATGAAGTAAAAACACATATTTAGTTTATTGAAATTTTGAACTTCAACAACCTTACTCCCCTTTTGACAAATTTTCATTTTTTACAATATTTTCATCAAAGTCTATGATTTGAATTATGTTGTATAGATCTACAACGTTACTAACATCAAGCGATCATTTGATCACATTACTCTAGTAATCTCAAACCCAATTAGACTAACAACCATATCAAATTGAAATCAAATAGCTTCTTTGAATTTATCAAAGATTGATGAAACAGTGTCTCAATAGAGGAAACTTGATACCAAGCAAATTTGAAAACTAAAAGACAAGATCCTTATTTTTTTAATGGAAAAACACATGTTGTTAAATAATAATATTCTCACAATGAGAGTATTCTTATTATCGACAATTAAAAAAAAAATCAAGAATTAATATTTATAAGAGCATTCTATATTTATAACTTTTCTAGCGTACTCCATTAGAAAATAAGATACTCATTGCATTTTCAAACTTTATTTTTCTAACATTATCACTAATCATCCTGATATTGTTTTCTCATAGATCTAATAATGAATCTTTAGCTTCTATATTATAAATCTATAAATATGCCATAATGTTATCTTAAACTTTTATATTGAAAATACACATAATCATAATAATAAATTACTAAATAGAAATCAAATTCTCTATTAAATCTTTTATATTACATTTAGTATTTTAAAAAATAGAATAAAATTTTAATTAATTGTAAAAATAATAATGTCAAAATAAATGACTCATTCTTTTGAAATTATTTACACCATTCAGAACTTTTCCGAAATCCAGATAAGCAGGCATCATAGAAAGCCGGCTAACCTGTAATATATGACACAGACCAATGCATAATGAATATTTTTAATTAAGATAAATCGTAAATCAACATAGTGGAGTGACGAAACCACTCAAGGTTAAAACAATAGACAATAGAATCGACATACATAAAAACAGAACAATAATAAAAGCAATTCTAATATATGGCCTGATTATGAGTATGAGGAACAGGATCTGTGACAATGAAATATGCAACTCAGTTAATCGAGTTGGGGATATGGATCTGGATATTCCCAACCAAATACAAATCCGATTCTCCTTATTATAATTTAAAAAATTTATTAGAAATTGAAGGAAATAAAAACCTTGGAGGTAGAGGAATACCAAATGACAATGACTGAAAGTAAGTTATGCAAGGCCTCTGTCAAGCATTTCTTGGTATCTTAGCGCAGAAGTTTGTCGTTCCAGCACAAGCTGCCGTTGAAAATTCGTTATAAAAATCTCGGCTTTTGTATTCACCGATTCTTCATCGCTGTGCACGGCTTTACTACAGACCTCTCTTCCTTCCTTCTCTATATTGACATATTCCTCATTCATTTCACCGCTAAAACTGCGATCTTTAGTAATACTGCGGGACTTAATGCAAGGTAACTTGATGCGCAAGAAAAGATCTTGCACCGTTTTTGTTCGTGTTCTCGAGGCTCTCTTTGTAAATGACAGCTCATGATTCATCTGGAAGCTAATGCTTTCTTCGCTCTTTTTCAAAAATCTGAGCTTTAAAAGGGCCTTTCGAAGAGCTGAACGAAATTGAGAAATCAACATATTCCGGACACAGATGCACAGAAACCCTTGGAGACAAATATAAGACATTGAAAGCTTTATATAAGAGAAATAATTTTCTGGAATAAGTCAGGCGCTGTGGAATTTTCATGGCAAAAAGGGCCAGCTTGCCCTGAAATTGTGATATTGTAAAGAATTTTCTTTTTCTTTTTTTTTCTACGCCTCTCCACAGCTTGTCGTCTCCAAGAAGCTTGCGCGTTCTGTTTACGGATAGTTTTATTTTGAAGTGACTAGTGGATTAACATAATTTACTGCCATGGCTAAATTATTATGGTAAACCCGTACAATCTATGTGGGGCCATCCTTTGGTGCTACGAAGTAGCTCAGAGCCTTCAGAAAAGAGAACGATTGCCCAAGGACGTGGCAAAATTTGTAATTGTAATTATGGAAATATATTTTAAGCAGTCATATTTCAGGGTAAGTTTTAATAATATGAATGATGAGTTAGAATAAATAATTGTGCTTTTAGTTTTTTATTCAAATAAATCAGTTTTAATATTATTGACATATTTTGGAAAATTATTTTTTATTTTTTTAAGCTTGATCTTTATTAAGGAAATTGAATGTAAATCCACAATTTTATATTGCTAGAGAATCTTAGTTTTGTTTTTAATTTAATGTTTTTAAGTTTTTTCTAATTAATTCAAACTTTTTATATTGCTTTTCTATTAGTGTTTATTTTTTTCATGTTTTATTTTAATTATGGTCTTTCAAGTTTAATTAGGATGTTTTCATATTAATTTATCAAATTATTACTTTCAATTTGAAAAATTGAAAATTTGGAATCTTCAATAACAAAATATCTATATCAATCAATACATAAAATAACATATCTAATTTAATAAAAATGAAAAAAATTCTACAGAGCAATGAAAAAAGCAAGGCAGTCATTTTATCAGAGAAATCGAAGTAGAAACCCTAGGTTGCCTCATTCGAATGGCAATTTTCCACAAATTTATCCAAACAACCATAGCAAAACACGGTTTTCTTTGGCTACCCAAGATTCTCATAAACACGCAATCACAATAGCAAACAGCTTGTCCTTCTTCGAGAATTTCAAAGAAAAGCATCAAAGTCATCAAAGGCATCAGGGGGCATGTTTGTTGCAAAAGACAGTTAATGAGCAAAGATCTACAACCAAAATTCCTCCTTTTTTGTCAAGTCTATCAGATAGCTCTAGATGTCATGCATTCTTCACCATTGATAACCTGGATAATCAATTTAGGGTTTTCAATTTAACCAAATATGCCCATCCTCATTTTTGCAGAATACCTCAAAAATCAGTAGATTTAGAATTTCATCAGCCCTTTGAATCACCTCATTCTGATAGGTCTAGATTTCTTTCTTCATTTGATACTACTGCCTTGAATTCATACATCCCCTCTCATCATTGTCATGTAATGATAAATGCCTTTACTCTGTCAAACCCTAAAAGTCCACGTGGCTCACAGTCTCTAGCAAAACCTGTAGATAACGCTATAATTATTTCCAATAAGGAAGTTGAAGAGACTTGGCTTGAATGTCAAAAGGGATGAATTTTTGCAGTTTGGAATGGTCCTCAGAAAGATTTCCCCCTTCTCTCTAAGTGGCTAGAAGAAAATTGCGATGAGTAGGTAAGTATTTCTCACTTCTCAGATAGGATTCTTTATTTACATTGCTTGGATGATTCTATTAAGAAACAATTCATTTCAGTATCTGAGTGTTTCTTTAACGGTCATGTGGTTAAATTTGTAGAATGGTCACATGATTTTAGAGTAGAAGGGCTAGACCTTATGATTCCAACTTGGTTTAATATCCAATCTTTATCTCCAGAGCTTCTCCAAATAGAGATTCTTAGATCTATAGGATTTTCTCTAGGAGAGCTTATTGGTATTGATTCCACCTTTTAGTGTTGTAACAATGTAAAAATGCTCATCAAAACCAAGTTTAATCAGTCTACATAGATGCAGAGGAAAGTAATAACTTTAACAAAGCTACATATGATCTAAAACTCAAAATTTATGAAGGCAAAATATCAGAGATTATAAGATTAGATGGCACTAACAAAATCAGATTCAAGAATCTACCTCTCACTTCAGATTTCAATAGTAAATTCCCATGGTTAAGAATCATGAAAAAATGAGTCATAGATATCTAGATCAGAACATCTCTACAACTTCCCATGAGGAGTTTGAGTTACAGATAGAGTCATTTTGTATAGAAGGGACAGTTAGTAGATGGATAGAGGATTCTCTAACAGACAAAGTTAAGCTCAAATCAGTCATAGTGGTTGACCATAAGGAAAAACAAGAATTAACAAATGATTTTAATTCTATCAAGAAACGAAAATCCAAAGGAAAGAAAAAATCATCAAAAAGTAGCAGGGGTCAGAGAAAGATAGCAGAAAATGTCATAGTCAAGGAAAAAAATGAACACAAAAAATCATAGCATCTATAGGAAAAGCTAATACACAAAGAAAAAAGAAAAAGAAAAATCCAATATCACCACAGCAAATCTTAAGGAGACAGAGTTCCAACCTGATGATAAGTGCTAAGTGTTCTATTTATTCTCATGAGAGATGGATTCATGTTGAATCACTACTCATGAAACATGGGTCAATGAGTTCGACTCAAAATTACACAATTAAATCCTGATAGCAATATCACAATTTGACTTGTTGTGGAAACTATCTCCTACTTATCAATTGATGAGCGTAAGGGGCTTTCTAATGAATGGTTCATTAGGCACAACACTTCGTGAAGGTTTTACAAATGGGTTGCAAGCTTTGGGTTTAACTGTGGAGGAAACTTCATAGTTAAGCGCACTCAGGTTGGAGTAGTACTAGGATGGGTGACCTCCCACAGAGTCTCTGTGCTTCACCCCTATGAGCATCACCTAGATCCAATGTGTGCTAAGTGTTCCATTTATTCCCATGAGAGATGGATTCATGTTGAATCACTACTCACGAAACATGGGTCAATGAGTTTGACTCAAAATTACACAGTTAAATCCTGATAGCAATATCACAATTTGACTTGCTGTGGAAATTATCTCCTACTTATCAATTGATGAGCTTAAGGGGATTTCTAATGAATGGTTCATAAGGCACAATACTTGGTGAATGTTTTACAAATGGGGTTGCAAATTGGACCAACTGAGGGAAAGTGACATCATTAATTGTCATGTTAGGAGTGTTGAGGATGCTATTTAGAATTTTCTCCCTATAGAAAGACTGTAACTAGACAAGGAAACCTTCTACAAAAGTATTATACATCCACAAATTTTTGTTGGTCTGTCCTGACTGATAAAAATTAGTATATTGCTCACTATAGTAGGCATCAAAATGTTTCATATCGCAAATGTGATTTTCCTTAAAACGTTTGTAGGCAGCTCTTTGTTCATTATCATGTTGACCAACAAACATTCTATACAATGCTTCACATATAGTATTTACACCGCTATTGATGAGATCATCTTTATAAATAGGTGTCAAAGAATCCCATGTTGATCAGGCTATACTCGTTAGTGCATTCAAAGCCTTTCTAATTGCTTGATCTTGAGAAAGATTGGCTGCATACATGGCATTATCTATCCAAGTTCTGAATGCATCTATGGTGGCTTTATTCTTGATGGGACCATAGTCTTCAAAGTTGACTAATGGCGGAACATTTTCAGAGAAAACATGTAACTAATTATATGGTCCTCTAGCTTCTTGTTTAACCATATTAACATTCTTCCATTGGCCGGTCTTAGGATCAAACTCCTGGAGTTTGCGCTTCAACACATCAAGGGTGAGAGCTTTTCCTTTAGACTTACTTTGGAGTCTAACAAGGTCTTGGGAAGAATCAGGGAACATAGACTGTGGGCCTTGCACTTGGCTCTTAGTGGCTATGGCTTGTTCAATTTTTGTAGTCACAGTGGTTAAGGTTTGTGAGAAACCTTGAGTGTCAGCCAAGTGTTGAGAGAAAAGCTGGGTAATAGTTTGATCAATGCGAGCAGTGGTTTGAGCAAGAGTATGCAATTCTTGCAGTTGGCAAGTATTATCGGTCCACCACGCTTTAGCAGAGGTGTGAAAAGTAGCATAGGTTTGCTTCAAAGCAGTAATATCAGCTTGGATGCTGGAATTAAGGTAGGTATTTAGGTGAGACTCAAGGGCTTGTAGCTGAGCAAGGACTGTATGGAAATTAGCATTAACGCTAGCTTCAACTTTCTAGTGAGTGAGTTAAGCTTGCACAAAATTATGATGTAAATCTTGTTTAAAAAGCAAGGCCTTTCGAATACACAGATTGGCATAGTTCAACATTTTGGTTTGGGTGGTTGCATCAGGCTGACCAGAGGCAACAACATGATGAGGCCAAAATAGGATGTTGAATTTATCATCAGAGGACTGCAAAATGAAATCATTAAAAGGTGGTACTTTGGGTTCTTCAAACTTATCTTCAGAGAAAGAAGTCTTTTGACTAGAGAGGATCATTCAAACATGAAACGATGGTTGAACAAAGGGACAATGATTACATTGGAGACTGCCATCATCAAGCTTAGTGAACTGAGAATGTGAATAGTTAATAGCTTGTTGAGTGAATGGATTAGATACCACATTTTTTTCTTCAAATGATCATTGACATATAGTACAAAACAAAGAACCAGTTAGATTAGGAACTGCATTATCATGGCAACAGTTTGGCTGTGGCCTATGACTCAAATTAGAGATTCGTGACAAAGAAGCATGAGATATGGGTAATTCAGTGGATGAGCTCGAAGGATGATTATCATCAAAGGATATGCGAGCTTCATGAGCGATTTCTTGCACACTAGCGATAGTGGTTAAATTGTGAGGGCCATCCAATTGCTTAAGTGCTCGGACATCTATAATCCATTTTTTTGGAACTTTGATATCAGTTAAGTTAATCATGTGAGGCACAGTTAACTAGGCACCTTTGGATTCTATTTGCCAGAGGAGAGAATGCTTGGCTTTAGACTTATCTGCTTTGGGATCCTTAACAATGGGCACCATTGTATTAAACAAACGACCATATAGAGCAAAGAAAAAAGCATGTGTTCTTGATCTAGGTTTCATATCTAAATACTGGGTACCAAACTGAAACATTAAGATTTTATCCAAATGGTCATTAAGAAGACTTATAGCAAAATTTGGAACAACATCAAAAGTAGTGGCTCTTGCAACCATAGGGGCAAAAATGCCTCCCATTAACATATCAGTATAATGATTATGTCTAACATCAAGGAGAGTCATGACAACTATGGCAGGAATGCCTTTGCGATATAAGGGTTCAACACCAGCAACAATATGACCTATATGTAAATACTTAAAACCATTTTTTTGCTTGGCCTATTTGATGAGACCTTGGATTTCTTTACTGGTCAATAGATTAATGAAACTATGAGGCTGGTCATTCTTAGCCACTACTTGCATTTCAATGAGCTTACATACAAACTTAGACTTATATGAAAGAAACCCTAGATCACCACAAATTTCAGTCCATTTCTTAGATGATCACTTAAAACGTTAAGATGGAAGCTCAAATTTACCATGATCAGATGCAAAACTATCTTTATCTATATTGACATCATGTATTGTATCAAACATAGAGCTAAGACATACAAGTGAATCTTTCGAATTCTTGTTATCATTCTCAATATGCTGGAATTCTTCCATCCTGTATCGTCTACAAAACGGTATGAGTTGTGCTACATTCCCTGCCTCGAAGATGCCTTTCACATAGCTAGATAATGAGGACTTGCTTCACACATGAACCAAACAGAACAACAAAGAGACATAATAGAATCCAGATAAGGAACTCAAGAATTGCAAAAGATTGCTTATATATTAAACACCAGGCTCTGATACCAAATATATAGGATACAAGATCTTATGTATATACAGAATATCATGGAAAAAATCTTAGAATATCAACACACTATAGACACATATTTCAGTGAAGATAGTCTGATTTCTGATCTTCCTTTCGGAAGAGAGCATACTCTCTATGTCCTTCTGAAATGTTTTCTAAACACTCAGAGCTTTCTAGACTTCAACTGAACTTGACTTGAACTTAGAACCTCTTGCCCCCTAATGGAGAGATGGATGCCCTTATATAGGATGAGCACCGAATTTTACAATACAAGGGAGTTTACAATAATTGGAATTCGTCCATAGAAAATGGACACATGTCCAGACTCCTCGAAGCCTTATCACAAAGGAATCTTTCAAATTAACTTTACAAAAGAGATTCATTATTACACACATCTTTTTGACATGAGAAGGATAACTTGTAGTTACTTTAACGGTGTAACTTGACCTCCTTTATACCATGGTAGGGTCCATGCTTAATCTTTATTCTCTTAGGATTAAGTGACTCAGATCAGTAACATCCCCACTGATTAAGTTAATATCTGTGCCTTTTGGGTGACTCGGCTTCAGGATCATATCCTTCTTCTGAGCTAGAAGGAGATGGATGATTTTCTTACCATAGATGTTCTAAGCGGTCTTCAATAGATTGTTCCTTCCACAGGATGCTACGATCAAGGTGAACATAAGATGTAGGTTGACTGGTACCAACGCCTGTTATGTGAGGAAGAGTAGTGAATTTGGTAAACATCCAGAGGGGTTTGTGTGGAGTGGCGAAATGATGAAGATTGCGCAATTCAATAGTGTCACGCTGCACAAGGCTTGGACCAAAGTGATAAAAAATAAACTGGTTTATTGGGTTAGAGATTTATGAATAAAAATCTAGTTTATGCAAATAACCATAATTTACCTCGATGGGCATCAAGGCATGAGAGTGAGGATACAAACCTCGAAAATACATTTCAAAAGGATCTCCTGAGGCTAGCCATCTTCGTTGATTGGGAATATGAGCCATGTCACCCTTCTGATGATAAAATTCAAAAATATTTGGCTCATACTACTACCAATGCAACACTGTTTGAATGGTCGATTCATATCTTGAGTAGTACTTATATTCGCAATCAACGAAGATGGCTAACCTCGGGAGATCCTTTTGAAATGTATTTTCGAGGTTTGTATCCTCACTCTCATGCCTTGATGCCCACTAAGGTAAATTATGGTTATTTGCATAAACTGGATTTTTATTCATATATCTCTAACCCAATAAACCAGTTTATTTTTTATCACTTTGGTCCAAGCCCTGTGCAGTGTGACACTATTGAACTATGCAATCTTCATCATTTTGCCACTCAGCACAAACCCCTCTGGATGTTTACCAAATTCAATACTCTTCCTCACATAGCAAGCATTGGTACCAGTCAACCTACAACTTATGTTCGCCTTGATCGTAGCATCCTGTGGAAGGAAGAATCTATTAAAGATCGCTTATAATGTCTATGGCAAGAAAATCATCCATCTCCTTCCAACTCAGAAGAAGGATATGATTCTGAAGCTGAGTCACCCAAAAGGCGCAAATATTAACTTAATCAGTGGGGATGTCACTGATCTGAGTCACTTAATCCTCAGAGAATAAAGATTAAGCATGGAGCCTACCATGGTATAAAGGAGGTCAAGTTACACCTCTAAAGTAATTATGAGTTATCCTTCTCATGTCAAAAAGATGTGTGTAATAATGAATCTCTTTTGTAAAGTTACTTTGAAAGATTCCTTTGTGATAAGGCTTCGAGGAGTCTGGACATGTGTCCATTTTCTATGGATGGATTGCAATTATTGTAAACTCCTTTGTATTGTAAAAGTCGATGCTCATCCTATATAAGGGCATCCATCTCTTCATTAGGGGCAAGAGGTTCTGAGTTCAAGTCAAGTTCAGTTGAAGTCTAGAAAGCTTTGAGTGCTTAGAAAACATTTCAGAAGGACATACAGAGTATGCTCTCTTCCGAAAGGAAGATCAGAAATCAGACTGTCTTCACTGAAATATGTGTCTGTAGTGTGTAGATATTCTAAGATTTTGTCCATGATATTCTGTATATATATAAGATCCTGTGTATTTGGTATCAGAGCCTGGTGTTTAATATATAAGCAATCTTTTGCAATTCTTGAGTTCCTTATCTGGATTCTATTCTGTCTCTTTGTTGTTCTGTTTGGTTCATGTGTTAAGTAAGTCCTCGTTATCTAGCCGTGTGAAAGGCATCTTTGAGGCAGGGAAGGTAGGATAGCTCATACCGTTTTGTAGAAGGAAACAGGATGGCATAATTCCAACATATTGAGAATGATAACAAGAATTCGGAAGATTCACTTGTAAGTCTTAGCTTTGTGTCTGATACAATACATGATGTCAATATAGATAAAGATAGTTTTGCATCTGATCATGGTAAATTTGAGCTTCCATGTGAACGTTTTAAGTTACCATCTAAGAAATGGACTGAAATTTATGGTGATCTAGGGTTTCTTTCATTTAAGTCTAAGTTTGTATGTAAGCTCATTGAAATGCAAGTAGTTGTTAAGAATGACCAGCCTCATAGTTTCATTAATCTATTGACCAGTAAAGAAATTCAAGGTCTCGGCAAACAGGCCAAGCAAAAAAAATGGTTTGAAGTATTTACATATAAGTCATATTGTTGTTGGTGTTGAACTCTTGTATCGCAAAGGCATTCCTGCCACAGTTGTCATGACTCTCCTTGATGTTAGACATAATCATTGTACCAATATGTTAATGGGAGGCATTTCTGCCCCTATGGCTGCAGGAGCCACTGCTTTTGATGTTGTTCCAAATTTGTCTATAAGTCTTCTTGATGACCATTTGGATAAAATCTTAATGTTTTAGTTTGGTACCCAATATTTAGATATGAAACCTAGATCAAGAACACATGCTTTGTTCTTTGCTCTATATGGTCGTTTGTTTAATACAACGGTGCCCATTGTTAAGGATTTCAGAGAAAATAATTCTAAAGCCAAGTATTCTCTCCTCTGGCAAATAGAATCCAAAGGTGCCTAGTTAACTGTGCCTTGCATGATTAACTTTTCTAATATCAAAGTTCCAAAAGAATGGATTATAGATGTCCAAGCACTTAAGCAATTGGATGCCCCTCACAATTTAACCACTATTGCTAGTGTGCAAGAAACCGCTCATGAAGCTCGCATATCCTTTGATGATAATCATCTTTCAAGATCATCCACTTAGTTACCCATATCTCATGCTTCTGCGTCACGAATCTTGACTTTGATTCGTGGGCCACAACCAAACTATTGCCATGATAATGCAGTTCCTAATCTGACTAGTTCTTTGTTTTGTACTATATGTCAATAGTCATTTGAAGAAAAACCTGTGGTATCTAATCAATTAACTCAACAAGCTATTAACTGTTCACATCCTTAGTTCACTGAGCTTGATGACTGTAGTCTCCAATGTAATCATTGTCCCTTTGTTCAACGAATGTTTCATGTTCGAATGATCCTCTTTGGTCAATAAACTTCTTTTTCTAAAGATAAGTTTGAAGAACCCAAAGTACCACCTTTTAATGATTTCATTTTGCAGTCCTCTGATGATAAATTCAGCATCCCATTTTGGCCTCATCATGTTGTTGCCTCTAGTCAGCTTGATGCAACCACCCAAACCAAAATGTTGAACTACGCCAATCTGTGTATTCAAAAGGCCTTGCTTTTTCAACAAGATTTACATCATAAGTTTGTGCAAGCTGAACTCACTCGCCAGAAAGCTGAAGCTAGTGTTAATGCTAATTTCCATACTGTCCTTGCTCAGCTACAAGCCCTTGAGTCTCGCCTAAATACCCACCTTAATTCTAGCATGCAAGCTGATATTACTGCCTTGAAGCAAACCTATGCTACTTTTTGCACCTCTGCCAAAGCGTGGTGGATCGATAATACTCGCCAACTGCAACAATTGCATACTCTTTCTCAAACCACTACTCGCATTGATCAAACTACTACCCAGCTTTACTCTCAACAGTTGGCTGACAGTCAGGGTTTCTCACAAACCTTAACCACTGTGACTACAAAAATTGAACAAGCCATAGCCACTAAGAGCGAAGTGCAAGGCCCACAGTCTATGTTCCCTGATTCTTCCCAAGACCTTGTTAGACTCCAAAGTAAGTCTAAAGGAAAAGCTCTCAACCTTGATATGTCGAAGCCCAAACTCTAGGAGTTTGATCCTAAGACAGACCAATGGAAGAATGTTAATATGGTTAAAATAGAAGCTGGAGGACCATATGATCAGTTACATGTTTTCTCTGAAAATCTTCCGCCATTAGTCAACTTTGATGACTATGAACCCATCAAGAATAAAGCCACCATAGATGCATTCAGAACTTGGATAGATAATGTCGTGCTTGCAGCCAATCTTTCTCAAGATCAAGCAATTAGAAAGGCTTTGAATGCACTAACGGGTATAGCCCGATCAACATGGGATTCTTTGACACCTATTTATAAAGAAGATCTCATCAATAGCGGTGTAAATACTATATGTGAAGCATTTTATAGAATGTTTGTTGGTCAGCGTGATAATGAACAAAGAGCTTCCTACAAACGTTTTAAGGAAAATCGCATTTGCGATATGAAACGTTTTGATGCCTACTGTAGTGAGCAATATACTAATTTTTATCAGTCAGGATAGACCAACAACAATGTGTGGATGTATAATACTTTTCTAGAAGGTTTCCCTGTCCAGTTACAGTCTTTCTATAGGGAGAAAATTCTAAATAGCATCCTCAACACTCTTGACATTACAATTAATGATGTCACTTTCCCTCAGTTGGTCCAATTTATCAAGGAAACCAATAGTGATCTATGTACTGAGAAACAAACCAGAAAGAAAAAGAAAGAAGTTATGCATTATTTAAAAATAGGTCTGTGTCAGTGTAAAGCCAACAGTTATGGGTGTTTTCAACATAAGAAAACACATAAATCTCATAGGAGATTTAAAGGTTATTCTGAGAAGAAATCCTTTTCTTCCAAGCCTTTCAGAAAATCTAAGCATAAAAAAGTGTTTGTAAGAAATAAAAGGAAAGTTCGCAGAAAGGATTTTTCTCCTACTTGTTACATTTGTAAAGGAGCACATTATGCTAACAAATGTTCGGATAAAGGTAAAAAGAATTCTAAGAGAGTTCGTACTCTCACAGAAGCTAAACTAGATACTTTGCCTCTAACGATTGTTTCAGAACCTTCAAATTCTGAAGATATTTTGCTTACAGAAAGCTCTAGTGAAGATGAAGCTCCAAATGACAAGCAAGTCCACCAAATTAAATAGAATCCAGAGCCAAAAGAAACTCCGTAGTTAAGCGCACTTAGGCTAGAGTAGTACTGGGATGGGTGACCTCCTGGGAAGTCTCGATGCTTCACCCCTATGAACATCACCTAGATCCAATGAGTGCTAAGTGTTCCATTTATTCTCATGAGAGATGGATTCATGTTGAATCACTACTCATGAAACATGGGTTAATGAGTTTCACTCGAAATTACACAGTTAAATCCTGATAGCAATATCACAATTTTACTTGCTATGGAAATTATCTCCTACTTATCAATTGATGAGCTTAAGGGCCTTTTTAATGAATGGTTCATAAGGCACAACACTTGGTGAAGGTTTTTCAAATGGGGTTGTAAGCTTTGGATTTAACCGTGGAGGAAACTCCGTAGTTAAGTGCGCTCAGGCTGGAGTAATACTGGGATGGGTGACCTCCCGAGAAGTCCCGGTACTTCACCCCTATGAGCATCACCTAGATCCAATGAGTGCTAAGTGTTCCATTTATTCTCATGAGAGATGGATTCATGTTGAATCACTACTCATGAAACATGGGTCAATGAGTTTGACTCAAAATTACACAGTTAAATCCTGATAACAATATCACAATTTGACTACTTGTGGAAATTATCTCCTACTTATCAATTGATGAGCTTAAGGGGCTTTCTAATGAATGGTTCATAAGGCACAACACTTCGTGAAGGGGGTTGCAAGCTTTGGGTTTAACTGTGGAGGAAACTCCGTAGTTAAGCGTGCTCAGGTTGGAGTAGTACTGGGATGGGTGACCTCCTGAGAAGTCCTGATGCTTCACCCCTATGAGCATCACCTAGATCCAATGAGTGCTAACTGTTCCATTTATTCTCATGAGATATGGATTAATGTTGAATCACTACTCATGAAACATGGGTCAATGAGTTTGACTCAAAATTACACAGTTAAATCCTGATAGCAATATCACAATTTGACTTGTTGTGGAAATTATCTCCTACTTATCAATTAATGAGCTTAAGCAGCTTTCTAATGAATTGTTCATAACACACAACACTTGGTGAAAGTTTTGCAAATGGGGTTGCAAGCTTTTGGTTTAACCGTGGAGGAAACTCTGTAGTTAAATGCGCTCTGGCTGGAGTAGTAATGGGATGGGTGACCTCCCGGGAAGTCCCGATGCTTCACCCTTGTGAGCCTCACCTAGATCCAATGAATGCTAAGTATTCCATTTATTCTCATGAGAGATGGATTCATGTTGAATCACTACTCATGAAACATGGGTCAATGAGTTTGACTCAAAATTATACAGTTAAATCCTGATAGCAATATCACAATTTGACTTGCTGTGGAAATTATCTCCTACTTATCAATTGATGAGCTTAAGGGGCTTTCTAATGAATGGTTCATAAGGCACAACAGTTGGTGAAGGTTTTACAAATGGGGTTGCAAGTTTTGGATTTAACCGTGGAGGAAACTCCGTAGTTAAGCGCGCTCAGGCTGGAGTAGTACTGGGATGGGTGATCTCCTGAAAAGTCTCGATGCTTCACCCCTATGAGCATCACCTAGATCCAATGAGTGCTAAGTGTTCCATTTATTCTCATGAGAGATGGATCCATGTTGAATCACTACTCATGAAACATGGGTCAATGAGTTTGACTCAAAATTACACAGTTAAATCCTGATAGAAATTTGACTTACTGTAGAAATTATCTTCTACTTATCAAGAAAAGAAAACTTCATATTACACTGTCAATTTAAAATAACCAAAATCCACACTTACCTCTAGATTATGTTGCCCATATGACTTCCAAGTTACTTCCTCGCATCTGAAAAAAGCCTAATCTCAGCGCCAATCATTTCGACCCTCCTTCGAATCTATTTAGTGCGTTACAGACGTCTTGTTTCCAAAGAAAGTCCATTCCTCGTTACTTTCCAGGCGATCTTCATCCTGACATGATTCTTTACGTCAATGCTATGTGCGTTGTTTCCTGTTCAGATGAATTCTTGGCAATTGACAGAAATCAGTTTTACAGAGCTTAGAAGTCAAATTGACAGAATGAGAGGTCACTGGTTCGAATCTCTGTAAGGGCATATCGAATGGATGAAGGAAATTCATTGAAACTGCCATCCTCAAAGCCCTTCAATCTAGATATTTTCTCTTGTAATATATAAATGGTGGTGGTTGAAGTACGCATCACCTTGAGGGTGATCTTGGATAGCTCTAGGGAATTGTTCTCCAATTTTTTTTTATCATTTTTTTATATTACCAATTTTTGTCTATGCAAGCCCATAGTTACTACATTAGCCACTCAAAACATTCTTGTCTCCCATAGATATGCCCACAGTATCACTAGTAGAGGTGGTATCAATTAGGGAGTTGCATTTATTACATTCTTCATCTTTCTGTGTGAGGTCCAAGGACTCAGATTTAACACTCAAAAATAAATTGAAAAGTTCCTTTTAAATAACCAAGTCTCCTTAGCATGGTTATTTTATTGATGTCTCTTAGGCTTTCTAGTATCTTTATCTTCAACGTGATTCTTCTTAAAACAATTACCCATCCTTTGGGGTTTAGTAGCGAGCCTAGTGGAGCAACAAGGGACACTTGTTTATTCAACATCGAAGCCAATGTATTGAATGTTTAACTTGGAGTTTTTGGTGTTCTTCACTTTCAATTAGGTGGGTGGGTCACTTCTTTTTGTCATTAGGCTTCAAATGGGACTCAAATTCAGGGAAGTTTTCAAAGGAAGTTTGTAGAGTTTTGTGTCTCTTGATAAATTTCCTTTTGCTATGACCTAAGACATCCATAATACTTGTACGGGAAGGGGTCAGGAAAGATTGAGTCTCTTAAGCAATAACTTGGTGGGGGAAACACAAAGTGAGGTAAATGTGATAAAGTATAAACACGAGCTATTGATGGAGAATGGTGTAATATATTTGCTATACATAACGAAATTAATGAGCTTTGTAACTATAAACTCCAGCAAATGCAGGAGAAAGAAAAGAATGGAAATCAAATCATAATTTTAGAGTTTATTAAGGAAAGACATATGGGAATAGTAATAACCCCCAAACCTACTCTCCAATGTGAAATATTTCATGATACATCAAGTCCCATGGTGATGGTAACTCTTCTCTATTAAAACCTTGAAAAAATCTCATTAACATTTAAATGGTACACAAGAACTAGTTCAGGCTAGCCCCATCCAACATGACTCGTTTTCTTCCACTTTTGACCTCTATAGACAAGCACATGGCTTGAAAAATGACATCCTCATCAATTTCAAACAAAATTGCACCCATAGCAACTCTCTTCTTAGACCAGGATGAAACAAACCAATGGGAGAGAGTTTTTCATATAGTCAGTGATAGAAAAATGAAACATTTAGGGGTGGCAAAGAGAATTCTTGGGATGCATACAGTTAGTGATAGAAAAATGAAACAACTCAAATTATCTCAAGAAACATATATTTTGAAAATATTAGCTAGATTCAATATGAAGAATGCTAAACCCATTAGTACTCTTTTGCCTGGTCATTTTCACTTATATTTAGTTATGTATCCTAAAAAATAAGAACATCAAGGTAACATAAAGTACATGTTATAAATTCATCAATAGTTAGTGGTCTCATGTATTGTACTTATCTAGATATTTCTCATGAAATGGGAGTTGTGGGGATACTTATTAGTAATCTAGGTAAATCACATTAGTAAGTAGTACATTGGATCCTCGGGTATTTGAAAGGTACTTTATATCATGAAGTATGTTTTTGTGGTAAGAATTCTTAACTAAAGGGATATGTTGATTCACAATGGCTAGGCACTTCATTAAATGACATTTTACTACTTATTATGCATTTTAATTTTCTGAGGCACCAATTAGTTGAGACTCTCAGTTACAAATGTTCTATTGATTCTAAATACATTTCCCTCACTAAGGGAGCTAAATAAATGATATGGTTGCAGTGATAATTGGGTGAAGTATTGTGTAAGCAATCAAATTTGACTCTATTTTGTGATAGGAGTGGTATTATTCACTTGTCCAATAATTTGACATTTCACAATCAAACAAAACATATAAAGTTTTGATATCATTTTATTCACCTTGATATTGAAGAGAGTAAAATGGAGGTGGAGAAAATCGACATGAAGAAGAATGTAGTCAATATGTTGACAAAGGTTGTATATACCTAGAGAGAAGTTGTCCATATTAGCACATTTCTCTTAAGGATGTCTTTTGAAACTAACTTTAGAAGTTGTCTCTTTTGATCAATTTTTTATAAGTGTAGTTGTTATCTGAATGTATTGCAATTCAAAATTGATAATCAGAAGTAATCCATTATTAGAAAAATTACTATAAAAATCATATTCTTCTTTATCAATTTTTTTAAAAGAAAATTATTTATCATTTTTGAAGTTCTTTTTATCTAAAATTTGTATCATCATATTTATGATTTCTCTTTAATACAAGGTATAGATCCTCGCATGTTGCTTTGATATATGATTATGACAAACTATGAAATTTATATAACTAATAGACTACATAAATTAAATATATATCATCATATGCTACAATACTCCTCATAAATATTGTCTAATTATTGTAGACAAAGTAATAACTTCAATCTTCCATCATTTAGTCAAACAATCATAAGTCCTTGTAAGAATACTATTTTCACAATCTATGGATCCATGATATTCACATAAATGAATCTTAGGGTCCATTTGGTTTGTGGAATTTAAAAAACCCAGATATCTACAAACCTTGGTTTAGCCAAATCAAGGTTTTGTATATCTTCATTCCAATTTTTGAGATTTTACTGAAACCGTTTGTTTCACTCAAAAGATGCGTGTGCTAATTCCATTTTGCAAATTTTGAAACAAACACACAAATTTTCAAATCTGAGTTTTGAAAAAGCCAATTCCTGTCATCTTCTAGGAACCAAATGGACCCTTAGAGTATGGTTTGCTCAAAGCACAATAAATGATGAACAAACACCCTTGAGTTTTATTTGTTTATCCTATGTATCAACTCTCATTTATGTCATCTCATTATTTCAGTTCTAGTTTGCTACCAAATATGTGAACTTGCACGACAGTCATGGTGAGATGGGTTTAGTCTTGCTAAGAATCCTAGTCAGTTTGACTTCATTAACATGAAATATAACTGCTTTTACATGGTTTTCGTTTCCAACAAGTTTGCGCGTATGCTTTGGAAATTATAAGTTACATTTAAACGAATCATTCTTCTAAAAAATGCTTCCAAGATGCTCATAATTGACTATCATTCGTGAATCATGATATTAAACTCTTAAAGTCGTGGCTTTGAGATGGTTAAAAGAATGGTTATTGAAAAATGTAGAGAAACCATGACAAACATTCACTTTTATACAAAGATAACTCAAGTGGTCATGTCTCTTTCTCTTCTATGTGGCAATTTGAGCTCTACTTTCGAAAAGGAATTAATTTTCATTCAAGACAACTAAACTTTTATATTAATGGTGGATGCCAACATTCTGACATGTTAATCTTTGAAATAAATTGATTGTTGTTATAACGTTTATGCAAGATATCTATCAATGAGCGGCTTAATGGGCTCACTCAAACCATTGACTAATAGTGGTTAGGAGTGGGCCTAGCCACTCTTAACCAATACCACTAGACCAATGCATAATAGTGGCCCCAAGCTATTGGCTAAGAATGGCTGGGCCCACTCCTAGCCACTATTAGTCAATGGTTTGAGTGTGCCATTAAGCCTAGTCATATGTCAATAGTAATGCATTTTAAAATCAAGATCATAGACTTTAATGACAATTATTTTGGAAGAAATTATTTTACAATATTTTTTCATTTAAGTACTATTATCAATATATCTTTTTACTTTCACATCTTTTCATACTACTTTTAGTTCTTTATATATATATATATATATATATATATATATATATATATATATATATATATATATATATATATATATATATATATATATATATATAGTGATTTTCTCATATGCTCACCTTCCTTTTGTTTCATACACATTTTCTTCATGATATAAACTCCTTTTTTTTCCCCACTTTTGTGTCACATCATTAAACTATTTAACCTATTCCCCTTTCCAACAAATAATGTATTAAAGGAAAAGAATTGATCTTACTTCACGAATCATACAAACTAATATGTAAAAAATAAATCTATAGAAATCACTTGAAATGAAAATATCTTGATTAATTAAAATGAGTAGTGAAAAAGAAAATTATTGAGTGATTTTTTAATTAATTCACTTGAACAAAAAAAATTAAACTAAAAGTCAAATGTTGTAAGAACATTATCAGTAATAATACTATTTCATGTTTATTAGATGTAAGAAAAAAGAATTTTTAGTCATTGATGGATTCATCCATAGCCACTTATAAAATCACTACCTTCCATTCATGTTCAAGGAATATGGCTATAGAAGTAGTTGAGAAAGCATGTTTCTCCCTCTATTAGAAAAACACATTAGTGAAGATGATCAATTAATTAAGTAACATTATATTGTGAGCATTTAGAAAGGAAAACAAAATCTTAAACAAAGAGTGCACTATTTCAATTCCAAATGTTAACATTATAAGTTCTAGGCTATGCTTTTACATTAAATCAAATACAATAATATAAGGTTGAATAAATCATTTTCATTTAAGTTTGAAATTTTTATGAGAGTAAAAGTGACATATTTATAATTTATATAAAAATAATAATTTTAATCTTGTACAAGACAAGTATATTTCTTTTGAATATTTATGATTTATATTGTCTAAATTTCAATAATTTTCCTTCTTTTGTGCACCACCTTTGAAACTCCTTAAATGAAGTGTATATCATGATTATTTCCTTAAAATTTATTCCACAATGGTCAATATTTTTTTGATGATATACAATTGAGAAGTGTTTTCACATCCTCAATAGTTATCTCATTTTTAATTTGAATGATCTAGTTTGAATTAATAAAAATCAATATGTAAAGTTGGACCTGTTTTTCTTTAAATCCATCAAAAAAAATTGTTATAGAAAAAAAGTACCATGTATATATTTTTTCAATATTTATCATTTAATTGTCAAACATTAAGTTTTAGTCAATAAGATTAAAGAACTTATTATCTCTTCAAGAGATGCCAAACATTTAGAATAAATATGGCAATTGTAAGAGCGCATAAGATGCATCTACTAGGAGATACATCAAAACCACTAAGGATCTATTTGGCAATGGGAATTAAACTGGAATAAGTATATGTAAATTCTTAAATTTTGAATTCTCTGTTTGGGTGTACTATATCAGAATTGAGAGTAGGACCATGTATTTGAATTTTGACCCAAAACTGAGCATTTGCAATTCCTCCTAAATAGATGGAATATCAGATTCTCATTTGATATTTTTATTTTTGATAAAAATTTAGATCAGATGTTCCAAATCCATGATTAACAATAGAGTAACACACCATGTACATTGGAAGGTCTTGTTCTTATTCTTTTATAATTTTGATTATCACTTAAATGAAATCAAGCTAGTATGAATAGATCTATTAAGCTAATGAACTATCTAAATGTAATATGTATGTATTAAAATTATCCTTGCACCAATTATTTCTACCTCCATAGTAGGAGCATAAGACCTCAAGCTAGCAAGTATGTATCCAAACACCAAAACTCCATAGGCCAGAGTTGGTGATGGACCTGTAGCTTATTCAATACTCTAATGTGAATGTTTTCAATTGTTTCATGACTTATACAAATTTATGAATTAGACATAGATATTGAATGAACTATCTACATTTATAGAAGATATAAAAAAAATTTGATATCTGTTATGATCTAAAATTCTGAAATATAATAAGATGATTGAACATGAACTAAAAACACATATTTAGTTTATTGAAAGCTTGAACTTCAACAACCATACTCCCTTTTTTACAAATTTTCATTTTTTACCATATTTGCACCAAAAGTCTACGATTTGAATTATGTTGTATAAATCTACAACATTACTAACATCAAGGGATCATTGATCACATAACTCTAGTAATCTCAAACCCAATTAGACTAACAAACACATCAAATTGAAATCAAATAGCTTCTTCGAAATTATCAAAGATTAATGAAACAATGTCTCAATAGAAGAAACTTGACAAAAGAAAATTTGAAAGCTAAAAGAATAGGTCCTTATTCTTCTAATGGAAAAACACACGTTGTTAAAAAACAACATTCTCACAATTAGAGTATTCTTAATATCGACAGTAAGAAAATATATCAACAAAAAATATTTATAAGAGCATTCTAAGATCTATCATATATCTAACAATGAATATGGTAGAATAATAGGTTGATCTTGCTTTCCTATATTATAAATGTATAAATATGGCATAATGTAATCTTAAATTTTTATATTGAAAATACACATAATCATAATAAAAGCTTACTAAATAGAAAACAAATTCTCTATTAAATCTTTTATATTACATTTTCTATTTTTAAAAATAGAAAAAATATTAATTAATTGTAAAAAAAATAATGTTAGAAAAATGACTCATTCTTTTGAAATTATTTGATGAACAAAATATTATGAAAAAAATTATTTACACCATTCAGAACTTTCCTAAAATCCACATAAGTAAGCATCACAGAAATCCGGCCATACCTGTAATATATGACACAGGCCAATGAATGATGAATATAGCAACGTGATGAAACCACTCAAGGTTAAAACAATAGTCAATAGAATCGACATACTGATGAGGAGCAATCACAATAATGACAATCAAATAATAAATGATACAATTTTAAAAGGGAACTATATGGCAGAGTCCTCCTAGCACTTCTTACTCTTGAACTAGGGTTTTCTCAATCACTTGATTAAACACACTTCCAATCCCAACTAATAATGGATTCTCCAATCAGCAAATAAACCCCTTGTTTGCGTAGACTCTCTATTTTGTTTAATTCTGCACATGCTTGGTTAGTAATATATCATACATGTTAGAATAACTCTTTCCATGAGTATCAGGCCTTCATCCTCAAGGAAAGATCTTCATTTCCTTTAAAACCTACTACATCAAATAAATAATTAAGAGAAATCTACTGGTTTTGCAACAAGCATAACAACAAACCTATAATAACATGAAACTTATCAACAAAGTACTTGGAATGATGAAGGAAACCTTATTAATGCACTTGTAGAGCCAACCAATCGGTTTGCAAACCTCAATATGGGATTTGAGTTGCAGAATATCTAAGTTTTGATATTGTTGTTCACCAGTCTGTACATAAAGTCTTTCAATATTTTTCCTTTCTCTTTTACATTAGAGACTCTTTCCAATTTATAAGACACCATACAATAACTGATTCCATCCAACTATCATCGTTGAGTTGGGTATTTTAAAATTATTACCTTTTTTATTTAATGTTTGAACTTGAAAAACCATACAATTGTTTTATTAAACATTAAACTCATTTCTATACCTAAACCTATCTTGAAGACCTAATATTATTTTAGCATCATTATAGGTTCCAAGACTACCCAATTGATTTGATGACCTTGTTGATATATTCCTTCCTTCTAATTTGTTTTGATGATCTTTGCAGTCTTTATAATCTTCAACTGTGGCTTGAATATTTGAGGTGCTCCTGCACCACATACATAAAAACAGAACACTAAAAGAAACAATTAGAATTTTAAAAAAAAGTTCTGGCAAGTAGAGGAATACCAAATGGCAATGACTGAAAGTAAGTTATGCAAGGCCTCTGTCAAGCATTTCTTGGTATCTTAGCACAGAAGTTTGTCGTTCCAGCACAAGCTACCGGTGAAAATTCGTTCTAAAAATCTCCACTTTTGTATTCACTAATTCTTTATCATTGTGCACGGCTTTACTACAAACCTCTCTTCCTTCCTTTTCTATATTGAAATATTCCTCATTGATTTCACCGCTAAAAATGCAATCTTTAGTATTACTTTATGCAAGGTAACTTGATGTGCAAGAAAAGATCTTGCACCGTTTTTGTTCGTGTTCTCGAGGCTCTCTTTGTAAATGATAGCTCATAATTCATCTGGAAGCTAATGCTTTCTTCGCTCTTTTTCAAAAATCTGAGCTTTAAAAGGGCCTTTCGAAGAGCTGAACGCAATTGAGAAATCAACATATTCCGGACACAGATGCACAGAAACCCTTGGAGACAAATATAAGACATAAATTGGGGTCCGTTTGATTGTGGGAATAGGAATAGGGGAATAGGAATAGCTATTCTAGAATAGAAATTGGGGGTATATATTCCTATTCTCTGTTTGGTTCAGCTAGAATTTGATAGGGAATTCGCGGACCCAAAAAATTATGTTTTCTAAAATAAATAAAACTGGAGTAAGAATACGTATTTTAATTCCACCTATTTGGGTGGAATTGCATAACCTCATTTTTGGGCCAAAATTGGAATAGGCATTCCTATTTTATTTCTTATTCCAATTCTGATTTGGTGCATCCAAACAAAGAATTCAAAATTTTAAGAATTTACATATGCCTATTCCACTTGTATTCCTATTGTCAAACGGGCCTTCAAGTCAATATTTTGATATCAAATAGATTAGGGATAGGCTAATCTCCAAAACAAAGTCAAATTTTTTTTTTTTTCAGATTCGTCAAACATATTGATTTTTTTCCAATTTTTTGTCGTTTTACTGCAAACTAGATCATGAAGATCAAATGCTGAAATTTTCAAAATGTCCGTGATGTGGGAGGATAGCCTTGCCCTATTAGCTTTAGGAACTTTATCGGAATAGAAAAGTAAACATTTATTTTCTATTTCGAAACATGGAATAAATTAAAAATTACAAACACTACCATTGGCATTTTGAAACCTAACTATTCTTACCTCGTGTACTTTTTTAAAAAAAATTATGGAAGGTTCAAACCTGCTAAACAACCCAACTAGGCACAAAGCGTGCGAAATACCAATCAGTGAAAGCCTAGTGTACTTTTAAATCAAATCAAACAGCTATAATGTGGATGCTTAACAAAGCTCTGATAATGATTATGATTAATTTAACCATACCAATTAAGGATTTACAAATATAAAAGAATTTTACTCGTGGCACTTTATCTAATCTATACGTGAGTTTGCGGGTTTCCTGGACACTTTTTGAAATCAGTTTATTTTTCATTTTTATTTAAAAATTGCAAGGTAGTCAACTAATATGGCTACGAATTGAAAGATGACTTCACAGAAAAGAAAACTTCAAATTACACTATCAATTTAAAATTACCAAAATCCACACTTACCTCTGGATTATGTTGCCTACGTGACCTCCAAGTTACTTCCTCGCATCTAAAAAAAGCCTAATCTCAGCGTCAATCATTTCGACCCTCGTTCGAATCTCTGAACCTCCATTCTCATCGTATTTACTGCGTTGCAGACGTCCTGTATCCAGAGAAAGTCCATTCCTCGTTACTATCCAGGCGATCTTCGTCCTGACATGATTCTTTGCGTCGATGCTACGTACGTTGTTTCCTGTTCAGATGAATTCTTGGCAATTGACAAAAATCGGTTTGACAGAGCTTAGAAGTCAAATTGACAGAATGAGAGGTCACTGGTTCGAATCTCTGTAAGGACATATCGGATGGATGAAGGAAATTCAGATGGGCTTTCTTTAGGCATAGGAGCGTCAAGCCTCAAGCCTGTTGAAGTTAGTTCCCAAGGGATTATTTATTGGTAGGAGGAAGGAAATGCTTTAGATATTGGGAAAGTTTTATTCTTTGCAGAAAAACAGAGAGCATCGAGCATATGATGCTTTGGACGGTGGAAAAGAATAACATTCGTGTGTCTTTGCCATTTAGTGGATTTCATTATTCCTGCAAAAAAGCAAAACCCGCACTTTCAACGGTGGGATAGTCCTGAAATTTTTATTTCCCTACTTTTAGTTTTAATAGAAATCCATGACTTGGGCTTTTAGTGGCAAAGTTTGGATTTGTATTTTCTAACATATCATTTGTAAGCGATTTTAAGATAATTACACTGGTTGTGATTAAATGTTCAAATTTGTTATTCAAATTGTTTTTTAAATAAAAAGCGACAAAAAACAAAAGGGTCGGTTCTTACAACCAAAAAGCTTGTAACCAACACATTATCAATAGAGACCAACATAGAACATTAACAAAAAAAAAAAAGATTCTACTTAACCATGGTAATACTTATGCATGTAATTAACCAAAATAATACTAAGAAGAAAACCATCTAAACTATAGTAAAAGTCTATTATGTCTATCATTCTACGAAAGTTCATCATAAAAACTATTGGCACAACCAGGCCAACCCAAGTTTGAGTAACAGCTGGAAACCAGCAAAACCAAAAACAGTAAATTAACATTAAAAAGACTTGGATCCGAGGATCCCCTTAAACTAGAAAACTTAATTTTCAATTTTCTCCTTTCCCTTCACAGCTAGTAGAATCCGAACCCAGTCATCAGCAAGGTATCTAAAGAGGAGCTTATGATCCTCCATATTCATTCTAGCATCTTCCTTCTCCTATGCTAGCAGTTCGAGAGTGGTGCCAGTGGTGTGGGTGACCTTTAGGGAAAATTTAGAGAAGGAGAAGAACCCTTCTTCTAGAATTTTAACCCTCCTTTCCAATTTGGTATACACCTCCAATTGTTTCTCGGTCTCTTCCTTATTATCCGTTTCCACCTTTTCAGGTTCCTCTTTAGCATTGTGCACTTGTTTATCATCCTACAAAACCTTTGGGTTAGCAAAAACCTTAGATTTTTCCTTGACCAGGGAGGAAATAGTGATGGGGGAAGTGACCACTTTGTTGCTATCCTCACAAAAGGTAATAGGTTGAAGGGTAAAGCTGGCAGAAACATGGGTAGTCTCGGTGGTAGCAGCATTGCTAGCTGACACCTAAGTTTTATTAGCATACAACTGGGCATTGTCAATAGAATTGTCCGCTGAGTTAATACTTTTTTCTACCTCCTCCTTTCCTTCTTCTCTTTTGGAATCCTCCTCCTCCCCTTCTTCTTCATTATTTTCTGAGCTCTCCTCTTTAGCCTCCTCAACCCTGAATTTGTTGGATTTTTGTTTGTGCCTTACCTGGGATTGGGCAATTCTCCCAGATCTTCTCCTAGCCTTTCCCTTAGCCTCCTCCTCCGAGTCCTCCTATTCCACCTCCACAGGATTTTCAATTTTAATCTTTTTACTACCCTTTTGTTTTGTAGCCTTATTAGGTTTTTTATTTTTCTTATTTTCATGGCTAGGGTAGGGTCGTGGGGTATGAATTTTAGTTCCAATACTAGTGCTCAGGGGTGAATTTTGACAGTGGCGCTTGTTGTCAACCACCACCACCCTAGGGGGCAAAGGGCAAGATGGAATTAGTATAGGCAAAAGAAAGGCCTTGGTGGATAATGATAAAGTTTTTCCCTTTATTGCTCTTCTCCCTAACATCACTGGCCATATCTTCAAGTGAATGTAGTAAAAAAATAGGATAGAAATGAAATCCCTATTTCTAAAATGATTCAACAAAGGGAAATGGTAGTAGTAGTAAACATCGAACTTTCCCTCTAGTGTTAGATATTTCATGAGTACTAGGCACATATTGTCCCATGGAGCTGGTAGCTTGTCCCTCTTAAATTCTCCTCTATAGCGCAGTGGTTCCTCATTGTCCACAAAAGAACTGCTTATACTGGCCTCGTCTCTAGTTTTAGTGACCTTTCTCCATTTTTTCCCTTTCATTGAAAGACTAGTAGCCATGGCAATCACTTCCTCATTCACTTGAAAAGTGATTCCATTAATGGTAACCTTGCAGTCGTTCCACCCATTGACAAACTGGAGGACACAATTCTCATCATACCCTGCCATTGACTGCATGTAGGGTAGAAAACCCCCCTCCTTTAATAAAACCTAGGTAGCCATCCTATCTTTGAAGTTCTCCATTTTTGTGGACTCCAGCCTATTCAAATCTCCACCCATATCTATCTCATCAATTTCTCATTCCCCCACTTCAGTGATGCGCATCTGAACCTCCTTGTCTGCGAAAACATTGCAACTACTATCCACCCTGAGTCTTTCAACAATGAGCAAAAAGGTTTTACAATCTCAAGCTTGATAAGTTTCAAAATCTCATGTGAATTCATTATGGGAATCATGATTGTATAGTATCATAATTTTAACACCTCAAAAATCTCTGACAATCTGATAAATGATATCATTCATACTTTTAAATGGGGAGTAATTTGAATTCTACGATGTGTTACCATAATGATGAAATGCCATTCCTCTTAATTTGCATTCACTCATATTTCTGTTTGTACAACCATGTCTTCTCCTCATTTCCCTAAAACCTTTATTAAATTTAGCACACTTTGACTCAAACTTGCCAAATTTGGCCCTGGCTTTAAATTTTATAGTCATTATTAAATGATACTCCCTCCTCTTTCCTTGCTTATCAAGGACTTAATATCTTTGTTCAGATTTTCCATATTCCTCCAGCACGTGATTTCCATTGATTTAAACCCCATGGCAGCCTCCACATCGGCCACCTTATTTCCTTCCCTTTAGATGTACTATAGGTGGACTCTTTCCATCCCCTCTAAAATATGCCTGATATCCATAACGATAGTCTAGATATTCCATCCTAGTTGGGACACCCCATCAACCAAATCAATGATTAATTTGGAGTCCCCTTCAATTTTTATTTCCTTAAGTTGCATTTCACTAATCAATTGAAGCCCCCAAAATAAAGCCATTTCCTCAACTAGATTATTACTTCCATTTCCCACCTTCCTAGCATAGACTAACAACGTATTACCATTCCTATCACAACACTCCACCTGCCGCTCCTACACCTCCTCTAGTAGCACCATCAAATTTTAGTTTAAATTGTGTAAGGGTAGGCAGTTTCCATCTCATTTGCTATCTCCTCAACATTTTTGAGTTATCAGAAAGGTAAAAATCCTCATGACATCCCCATTTTTCTACAATTTGTCCTTCCTACCTACTTGGTTCTTCCTTTGGTATTTTACATTTGGCAATCCTTATATTTTCCTTCAGCAATTTCTCCATTATTTCAAAAACCACCTCCATCGGTTTTTCCTCCTCCCTAAATATTTTGTTATTTCTTTCTTTCCATATATGCTAGCAAATATACGGTGGAACAATTTTCCATAGAAAGATTAATCTTGGGTGATAGAAGGGACAACACTAGTTCTCCACAAATTGACCCAAATTGTCTTTCATAACCCAATCTAGGCCAAATCTCTCCCAGACCCTAGCCCATATCCTTAAGGCATACTAGCATTCTAGGAATAGGTGAGAAATTCTCTCCTCCTTTTCCTTGCAAAGATAACAATGGTTTGTTATATAAAAGCCCCTTCTTTTTAGATTGTCTAAGGTTAAAAATTTTCCATGCTGAACTGCCCACCAAAAAAAAGTTGATTTTAGGAAGAAGGTTACTAATCCAAACCTTACTTCACAATGGTGGACAGGGGTCCTTGCTAAAAAGGTGTTTGTAAGTCGATTTGACTGTGAAGCTACCACTTGAAGTTAGGTCCCATACTGTAGTGTCCTCCTGTAGTGTTATTATAATTAAGTGTCATTATTTGTTAAATAATGATACTAATAGTAGCTAAAAACAAATCTTATGGGAAAAATGATGATGAGGAGAAAATTAGTGAAGACAAAGTCTAGGATAGCCCTACCAGTGCTCAAGAAAGTCCTATGTCATCCTATGTATCAAACACTTTTAAAACTGAAGTAAATACCTCAGAGTCTAAGGTGGGGGATGAGACTAGGGATCAGGGAACGATCATCTCCCCAATTAGCAGAAATTCAACTGAAAAATCTGAAAGGCATAAAAAAATAGAAGGGGGATAATTTTTTGCCTTAGGAAACAACTAAGAAAATATCCATCGGTGAAGGATGATCATTCTAGAATGGAGGAAACTAGCACTACATTGATAAAGAAGAATGAGGATCTGGAGGACAAGTTTGATAGGGTGGAAAATTTCTTGGATCATGTCATGCATTTTGTGGCCACTACCCTCCATCTTCTTTAGGGTGGTAAGGATGAGCTTAACGATGCTAAGGACATGGAGATTGTTCACTCTCTCTATGAATTCCTTGTAACAACTAGTTGTGGCTCTTGGCGAAGAATCCAAATAAGCATAAGAAGGAGAGTTAGCTCTTAGTCCATCATCCTTTTTTTTTGTGTGTTTTTTATGTTTATAGTTTACTATTTCACCCATGGTCCTCCTTTGGTTAATACTTACTAGACTTCATTTATGTCTATAAATTTAAATTGGGCCACAATTATTTGTAATTATGATAATCTATTAATCTTGGACCATAGTAGTTTCAAATATAGAAATATCTTAGTTTGTAGATTTTTGATATTAGCAAAGGGTGTACGTTAATTTGATGGTAGTGAGTTATGGTTGAGTTTTTCATCTATTAGGCCAACTGCCATTTTGGTTTCTTCTTAATATTAAAAATGAGAGTTTTTCTCTTTAATTAGAATGTCTAAAGGGCAACCAAATAAAAATTACCATTGTTTGCATATTTATAATATTAAGTAAAAATTAGATAGAACATTTAGCTACTTAATATCGAAACCCAAAACTACTTTCTAACTATGAGAGTATACTCTATAGCTAACATCTCCAAATTAACTACATACATCATATATAAACTAAGGATCCTAACACACACCATAAGGGTCATAGTCATCATAACATAGTTATAAAGAGTTTTGGTTGTTTTCCATGCAACATAAATTAAGTGTGAACATAAACCCTAAAAAAATGACCATGATAATAGAAATGATGTAGTAAGAATATGAAAGGAAATAGAGGCTTGAGCTCGATCTTCTTCTTCAACACATTGGACTTTGATAGCATCATCTGAGCTTAGTCCCCCATTATGAACTTAAAGAATTCATTGAAACCACCATCCTTAGAACCCTTTGATCTAGATATTTTCTCTTGTAATATATAAATGGTGGTGGTCAAAAGTGCATCACCTTGAGGGTGAGCTTGGACAGCTCTAGGAAATTGTTCTCTAGTTTTTTTATATCATTTTTTTATATTACCATTTTTTTTTCTATGCATGCCCGTAGCTAGTACATTGACCACTCAAAACATTTGTGTCTCCCATAGATATGCCCACGGTATCACTAGTAGAGGTGGCATCAATTAGGGATTTGAATTTATTGCATTCTTCATCTTTATGTGTGAGGTCCAAGGACTTAGATTTAAGGTTCTCAAAAACAAATTGAAAAGCTACTTTTAAATAACCAATTCTCCTTAGCATGGTTATTTTTTGATGTCTCTTAGGCTTTCTAGTATCTTTATCTTCAACATGATTCTTCTGAAATAAAATACCCTTCCTTTGGGGTTTAGTAGCGAGCCTAGTGGAGCAACAAGGGACACTTGTTTATTCAACATCCAAGCCAATGTATTGAATGTTTAACTTGGACTTTTGGGTGTTCTTCACTTTCAATTAGGTATGTGGGTTACTTCCTTTTTGACATTTGGCTTCAAATGGGACTCAAATTTAGGGAAGTTGTCCAAGGAATTTTGTAGAGTTTTGGGCCTCTTGCTAAATTTCTTTTTCCTATGACCTAAGGCATCCATAATACTTGTAGAGGGAAGGGTCGAGAAAGATAGAGTCTCTTAAGCAATAACTTGATGGGGAAAATCAAAGTAAGGTAAAAGTGATAAAGTATAAACATGAGCCCTTGATAGAGAATGTTGTAATTTATTCCCTATATATAACAAATTTAATGATCTTTGTAACTATAAACTCTAGTGAATGCAAGAGAAACAAAGGAATGGAAATCAAATCATGGTTTTAAATTTTATTAAGGAAAGACATATGGGAATAGTAGTAACCCCCAAACCTACTCTCCAATGTGAAATATTTCATGAGATGCCAAGTCCCATAGGGATGGTAACTCTTCTCTATTAAAACCTTGACAAAACCTCATCAACATTTACATGGTACAAAAGAACTAGTTCAGGCTAGCCACATCTAACATGATTCATTTTCTTCCACTTTTGACCTCTATAGACAAGCATGTGCCTTGAACAATGACATCCTCATCAATTTCAGACAAAATTGTACCCATAGTGACTCTCTTCTTAGCCCAGGATGAAACAAACAAGTGGGAGAGATATTTTTCATATGTAGTCTTCAAATCTTGATGAAAGGAGTAATTCCCACCTCCATATAGATATTTTATATAGTAGGGTTATCTTTTATAATCATTACACTTGTATTTCTCTACATGAACTCTGTCCCCTCCCACTTCTAAATTTTTGAGGGTACTAGTGGTAGAGTCACTAAATAAGAATTGAGAGGAATAATTGCAAATCTCTATTTATTTTATGATCTATCCTAAAATATGTATTCAAAATTCACAATAATGGACTAATAAGGAAAGTAATTATGAAAATCTCTTCCCTTGTCTAAAGCTAGATCAATAATGTCAGAAGTTTTATGTGAACTATCCTTTTCCCCATATAGGTTGTGGTGAGAAATAATTAATAGATAAGGTTGAAATCTAGAGAATTCAAAAAGGGAAACTTTTGAATAAATATCATGTACCTCAAAAACCCTATCATGGAAAAAATGTATGCCCTTAAATTACTACCACAACACCTCGTGATTATGCATAATATGAAGTGGAACTATCAAAATAATTCAGTTGGCTTTTTGCAAAGGTTAAGAGTTTAAAGTAAACTTAGACAAAACTTTAAATTTGAAAAATTTCTCGCTCTACCATTCCAAAACCCAACAATTCAACAAAGGGTCAAGAACACTAGCTTAACATCCTACATTGAGAACATGTCTCATTTTATCCTTTCCTATTTGGGTTTTTATTTTCTCTATTAGGTTAGTAGCCTATCTCTAATAATGAAGACCCTTCCTTTCCAACCCCATTGTAAAATCCACAAAAAAATTTCCCTCTATATGGATATCTTGAATAGTGAGAATTTCCATGTCAATAAGAAGAGTTATAATGTCTTTAAGGATTTCCTCTATTCTCTAGCTAGCCTTCATGGTTCCTCTTGTCTACTTGATAATTAATTTAAAGTTTCCTTTAATCTCCAAGGTCTCAATGCCAATAGAGAGGCCAATTTTTAGCCCTCATAATAATTTCATGACCCTTAGATAATACCTTACCTCAATATGAGTAGACAGTTAACCTTCATACAATCCACAAGGAGAAGAATCAAGAGAAAAAATGAATCCTCTTGAGGGAAGGGGAAGCCTGAAAAAGGTACTAATCTCCAACTAGGGAAAGAAAAAAAAAAACAAAGCCCTTGGAAATAAGCAAAAAATATGGTAAATAAAGACCCATAGAAAAAGGCCCCAAAAAGGAAAATAACTATTCAAAAGAGACCAAATATTGATATCTGTAGGGAAAAGAGAGAACAAGTGATGCTCTAATCACCAACAAGAAACAAAAGGATAAAACCCCCCAATAAAAACACATAAAACCCTCAACCACATAGCAGAAATAAGGGCATGAAGCACCCCAACAACCACAAGAAATAGAAAAAAATTAGGAAAGGATATAATAGGAGGAGACAATTGAGAAACCATGAAAATAAGACAACCACATCTCCCACTAAACAAGAACCAACAAGAGGGAACAAAACACCACAAACCACCAAACATAGAGACCAAGGAAAATAGAAAGGACAAAAAAGTTATAAAAAAATTCCAAGACACCTAATGAACCATAATAACTACCACCACCTAGGAAAGATGAAATTAAAAGCCACAAAAGCTTTGTAGTTTAGAGGTAACTCACAAGAGGAGTTTCCTTCATACAGGGCTTGCAACATGAAATATCTCTACACAAATATAAGTCACACCAGAAATCACACACCAAAGCTAGGAAGAAAACACAAGTGGATGCAACACCAAAATATAGTAGCCTAACATAGGCCATGAATAGAGGAACCCAAGGCACCTGAAGCCACAAAAAAGGAAAAGGGAAAACCACTTAAAATCACTAAGAAAGGATGAATGGAGAAAAATTAGATGACCAACACAAAATCTAAGTATTCACCATCTATTTTCTCTTCATCAAAGCCTCCTACCTTTGTAACACACCACAACTAGAAATGCTAGACCTATTGCTCCCAGTTTTTATCCCCATCTAAATCAATCACTATTTGGCAATATGTTCTTTACGGGATAAAAATATATTTTCTACATTCCTAGGTCTATTTATTTTGATATTAAATTCTATATCTAAACCATGTTAATTAGTAGCCCATATTATGTATTCCTCTTGCTAGGTCTTTTGTAGTAGCTTATGACATCTTCCAATTCTATTATGTTATTTTTAGCGAATGTTAAGAAAGTTTGAGGTAGCCACAAATTCTAATATATACATATAACCTAGCAACAAACAAGTAGATCTAGGCATTATTGATATGCATATATAAAACATGTCACTTTGTACTAAATGGTTGTCTTGTGGTATCAAGACATTTGACCCAAAAAAATTGTTTTAACATGCATCATATTTTATTTGGCTTAATCTATGGATTAAAAAGTGTTGAGCATGGGATTGATCCTCACACTCTTTTTTTATTACAATTGATTAAGTTAAGACCAAAGTCTCATTTATAGCACCGATTATTTAGAAGAATCTTTCGCATGTTAAACATTTCCTCAAGTGGGATAAATATAGGTTTAAATTAGAGGTAACTTTCACTGACCATAACTTGCAATAGTCGCCCATTGTCAATTAATTTATATTTCATTATGTTGAAACATCTAGGGATAGATATTTCACTCTTCTAGAAGATAATTCACATTGTAAAGACAAACTCCTCTATAGAATAAATCCCTTTATCAATAAAATAAGAAAAAAAATATTAAATTTTAAATGTGGGTTTGTTTTTTATTTTATATCATGAGGATTTTATCCTTTATGTTGTATAATTGAAAAATTAGGTGTTTGAACACCTCTCTTATCATGGAAAGATAGATACTAGAATTTTGTTACATCTTTCAAGAATTAGATGTTACTCATCTTATTTAAATAAGTCCTTCGAAAAAAAAATTACACTACATAATCTAAATTAACATTGAGGTGTTGATTCTCCACTTAGGCTTGATATAGTCAACTTAAGCACATTCAACATTCTAAAGGTGAAGCCTACAAAATTTCACATTCTTTGCCTTTTAATTTGCTAAGGATTTTTTATTTCAAAAAGGCTTTGATATAGTGACTTTGTTAACCTAATGTATCCTTATAATAGATATGACACCTTCTTATGAAGGGTGTTCCCCTTAATACCATAAACCATAATAGAAACAAAGTAACAACAACAACAAATGTGAGAACAAAATATGGACTTCTTATTTGTGCCGCAAATGTGGAATTATAGAATTCACAAGTACAATATGCTAACTGACATGGGTGCCTTCATTACAGTAATTTGCAAGACAAAGCTGTGAACTATCACCTAGAGTTATCCTAGACAATGTTTGAGCCTTTCTTAAATAGGAAATTTTATGCCACTCGGGAAGGTTCTAGACATTGAAACTTAATACCTAGGGCTGACAGACCCTAACAATATATATAGAGTTGGTCAAATACATCTTTGAAAATTATTTTAGATATTTTGGGTAGCCCAACTTTGGAAGGCCATAACTCTCGAACCATTGCTCTGATTGGCTATTGTAACCCTTCCCTCAAGTTTTTAGACCTTATCCAAGCACTCTAAAGTCTCCAACGGTGAGCTTGAAGAATTTTCTACAAATATTTCCATAAAAAATTTGCAATTACTTCTTTGATACTTAAGTTGGAGCAATGAGACTTTCATGGTGGGCTTATAACTCTAAAATGAACCTTCCTATAGAAAATGAGAATAATCTGAGCTTGTATGACAAACTTACTAAAAATAGAAAGTTCCCAGAAAAAGCAACCCCCCTATCTACTATTCATTATTAAAATAGAAAAGACTGAAAAGAAAATATTTTTGGGTGATGTAATATTGCTTTTACACCTAGGATGCTCCTACATTAGACACCTAGGGTAATTTGAGAAGTGACTCCATCACAACTCATGTATTAAGAGGAAAACCAAGATAGTTAACCTGCTCCCTTGCTAGCCATAATGAATCCTCTACTAGTCTCCCTTTCCATTTGCCTAGGTATTCCTCATAAGTTTTATTCCATGTACTTTTGTCAATATGACTATTGAGTATCTCCCCAATCTCCTTCGTAGTTGAACTAGCTATTGGAAGACTCCATTGTGCTTTCGCAACTTCACCTCCATCACCTCCTTCATAATACTCTATCAAATCTAAAATACTAAATACTAGTGAAATATTAAATTCAGTAGGAAACTCCACTTCATAAGCATTTCTAGAACCATTCCTTTTCACTATCTTGCATGGTCCAAATTTTTTAATCTTTAGCTTATTATATGTACCCACTAGAAAATGCTTCTTTTGCAAATGAACCATGTTTTCATCTACAATCTAAAATTCCTTATACCTCATTTTTACATCTTCCTTAGCCTTATACTGTGTATTCATATTTATGATGTGCTTCCTCACCTCCTCATGAATATTCTTCAAATATTTAGAAAATTCTTCTATTTCAAGATTACTTATCTCTCCTTTATCCAACTATCACAATTCAAAAGCATTTTTGGGACTACTCCTATATACAATCTAGAATGGTGATTTACCAATACTCCTGTTGATAGAATTATTATATGCAAATTTTTCCTATGGTGAAGTGATATCCATCCTTTTGGCTTGTCTCCAACTAAACATGTCAGTAAATTTTCCAAACTCCTATTCACCACTTCTATATGTCCATTAGTCTGTGGATGATATGATGAGCTAAACTTCAACTCTATCTTCAACTTCTTCCATAATGTATGCCAAAAATACCCAACAATTTAGGTATCTCAATCTAAAACTATACTTTTTGGCAGACCATGTAGTCTCACCACTTCTCTAAAAAATAACTCTACCACATGAACAACATCACTAGCCTTCTTGCAAGGAATAAAATGTGCCATATTCGAAAACCTATCAACCACCAGAAAAATAGAATCCTGCCCACACTATGTCCTCAATAATCCAAGAAAAAAATCCATGCTGTCATCCTCCCACAGATTCTTTAGTACAGGTAATGATTGATACAACTATGTATTCTACTTCACTCCTTTTTCCATCTAACATACTTTGCAACTTTGTACAAACTTCTTCACATCTTGCTACAATTTTTGCCAATAATAATTCTTAGCAACCAAAGCTATGGTTTTATCTTTGCCAAAATGTCCACACAATCCTCTACTATGCTTCTCCTTGATTAGATTCTGCCTCATTGAGCTTCTAGGAATGCACAACTGACTTCCTTTGAACAATATACTATCCTTGATCATAAAATCCAACCACTTTGTCTTGTTAGGTGTAATAGGTTCAATACAAGCCTTCCACACTTCACCAAAATCAAGATTATCTAGATACAAAGTACTGAGTTCCTTGAGCCTAACCACCTCTATTTGCATTTCTATCAACAAAAGTTGTCTTCTACTAAGAGCATCTACAACATTGTTAGACTTCCCACTCCCATGTTTCAAAAGAAAATGCATAACTCTACAAAAACTCAACCCACTTCAAATGCCTTTGGTTTAATTTTCCTTGACTATTCAAATATATCAAAGCTTGATGATCAGTATAGAGAACAAACTCTTTAGAAAGAAGATAGTGTCTCCACTTCTTCAAGGCTTCAACTATAGCATAAAATTCATGATCATAAACAAAATATTTTATTTTTGTATCATTCAACTTCTCACTAAATTAAGCAACATGTCTACCTTCTTGGATCAAAACCACTCCTAATGCAGTACCACTAGCATCATGATCTACTTGAAACACCTTGTTAAAATCTAGAAGTTATAAAACATGTTTCTCGATAACCTTCTATTTCAATAGATTTAAACTCGCATATACTCCTATAGTCTACTCAAATACTTTCCCATCCCCTCTCATTGTTTCAGTCAAGGGTCCACAAGTAAACCCTCTTATGAACTTTTTGTAAAAACTAGCCAATTCATGAAAAGATCTTACCTATGTCACACTCCTTGGATTAGGCTATTCAAGGATAACCTTCATTTTCTCTAGGTCCATTTTTATACCTTCTACTAAGACTACAAATCCCAGGTACAACAACTCCTTCTTTATAAAACTGCACATCTTAAAGTTTATCCATAACTTTTCTTTCCTTAACTTATCAAACACCTTCTGAATATGAATCAAATGCTCCTCTAATGTCTTACAAAACATCAAAATATCATCTAGGTAAACAATAAAAGGCTTACCCAGAAAATCCTTCAATACCTCATTCATGAACCTCATGAAAGTGCTCGGTGCATTGTTTACCCCAAAAGGCATGACTAACCACTCGTACAATCCTTCTTTTGTCTTGAAAGAAGTCTTCCACTCATCACCTTCTCTGATACAAATTTGATGGAACTCACTCTTCAGATCTTTTTCGAATACTTAGCTCCACTCAAACAATCCATAATATCATCCATCCTTGGCAATGGAAATCTATATTTGATTGTGATCTAGTTGATAGTGCACGAATCTTTGCACATCCTCCATTCTCCATTGTTATCTGATGCTAATATGGCTAGTACAACACATGGACTCATACTCCTTTGAATCAAATTCTTCTACAACAACTCATGAACCTATCTATGGGTAAGTGCACAAAGTTGTGGTGCCAAAAGGGGGGTATAAGTGGACACCTTTTTCCTGAAATCTGCAAATTTTGAACTTCAACAAGAATTTGAAGATAGTTACGCTCACAATTTTCAGATATGACAAAAAAAAAAGTCGTAGTCCTTTAAATCTAGTTTCTAAACTACTAATTTTTTTTTCAAAATGGTTTAGTTTTAGGTCCTCAAAAAAGGGGGCCACAAAAAGTGGTACTGTTTATTCCAAAAAAACATAGCACATTACAAAGTGTGGCCCCCCTAAAATTTTAACTTTTTTTTTGAAATTTTTTAATCGCTCTGGTCAAAAGTTACTTAACACTATGTAGTTTATCCCAGATTTTTCGAGTAATTTTATAATGTCTATTTTTTTTTTAACGAATTTTTTAACTAGACACATCCCAAAAACATGAAATATCTGTGTGCTCCCCCTAGAAATAATTGAAAACTAATCTAAAATCAAAACCTTTTTTTTCAAAGTGTGTAGAATGGAGTTTAGTTTCTAAAAAACTAAGTTGTTACAAAATTCAATGAACGAGCTAAAATCTATTGCCCAATTAGTACGTGGTGGTTTTTGAAAAAAAATGAACATACATTCAAAAGAAATTATAGATGAAAGGCTTGAAATAGTTCAAACTAAAAATAAATTATATGGTTAGATAGCTAACACAAAGACCTATAATGCTATGTAACCTGATCTTATCGATACCCAACCATGAGAAATCTTGAAGGGGAGCACAGAAGAAAAAAAATCATTTTTTGTATGTTTGCTAGAAAACACATCTCAAGCCTGTTCATCAAATCCAAACCTTTGGGTTGGATCTCCAAGGAAAAAGCAAGCCTTAGGCTTGGGTTTGATTAAGGTTTAAATAGCGTGTGCACCCTATAGCGCACATGCGCTATAGTGTGCACGCGTTATTTAAACCTCAGCTCTAAATAGCGCATGCACGCTATAGGGCGCAAGCACTATAGTGCGCACGCACTATTAAGATGTAAGTTGCAAAAGAGAACTAGGTGGGGAGGGATAGGGGAATGGCTATGTGTGTGCATGAAAGAGATAGAGAGAAAGTAGGGGATAGGAGAGGGGAGAGAGTAGAGGATGGGAGAGAGAAAGTGAGAAAGAGTAGGGGTGGGAAAGAGAGTATAGGATGAGAGAGAGAGAGAGTAGGGGTGGCAAAGAGAGGAAGTGTGAGAGAGAGTACGGGTGGAAAAGAGAGAGTGCGGGATGGGGGAAAGAGATTTAAAGTAGGGGATGGGAGAGAGAGATTAAGAGTAGGGGATGGAGGAGAGAGAGAGTAGGTGATGGGAGACAGACTGGGAGAGGAAGAACTTGAGAGAGAGGAGGATGGGAGTGCATGTGTGTGAAAGAGAGAGAGTATGGAATGGGAGAGGGGGAAGAAAAGGTAGCTCAAGAGAGAGTAGGGGATGGAAGAGAAAGTAGGTGATGGGAGAGGGAGTGGGAGAGGGGGAGACAGGGGGGAATAGAAATGTGTGTAAGAGAGAGAGAGAGAGAGAGAGAGAGAGAGAGAGAGAGAGAGAGAGAGGAGGGGATAGGAGAGAGTGTGAAAATTTAAGAGAGACTAGAGGGTAGCAAAGAGAGAGAGAGAGTGGAGAGGGAGAGAGTAAGAGTGAGAGTGAGAGAGAGAGAGTAGGTAGTGGGAGAGGGAGTGGGAGAGGGAGAGCAAGTGAGAGAAAAAGTAGGGGATGGAAGAGGAGAGAGGGGGGATGGGCGTGTGTGTGTCAAAGTGAGAGAGTCAAAAATGAGAGAGGGGAGAGAGAGATAGAGAGAGTAGGCAATGGTAGAGGGATGGGAGAGAGAGGTGGAATGGAAGAATTTAAGAGAGATAGAGTAGGGGATGGGAGAGAGTAGGCAGTGGTACAAGGACTACGAGAGAGAGAGAGGGGGAGAATGGGAATGTGTATTTATTTATAAGAGAGTAAAGGATGGGAGAGAGTGTGAGAGTTTGAGAGAAAGTAGTAGGGGATGGGAGAGTGAGTGAGAGTAAGGGATGGGGGGGGGGAGAGAGAGAGAGAGAGAGATAGAGAGAGAGAGAGAGAGAGAGAGAGAGAGAGAGAGAGAGAGAGAGAGAGAGAGAGAGAGAGGAAGAAAGAGAACTTGAGAGAGATAGACAATAGGCAGTAGGAGAGGGAGAGAAATAGGAGGGATGGGAGTGTGTGTGACAGATGTAGAGACTAGGGGATGGGAGAAAAGAAGAAGAGTGGGGGGATAAGAGTGTGTGTATCTATGAAAGTGAGAGAGTAGGGGATGGGAGAGAGTGTGAAAGTGTGAAAGTAGGGGGTGGTGGAGAGAGAGTATGATGATGGGGGAGAGAAAGTAGGCGATGGGAGAGGAAAAGAGAGAGGGGGGATGGGAGTGTGTGTGTGTGTGTAAGAGAGATAGAGTAGGGGATGGGAGAGAGTGTGACAGTGTGAGAGTAGGGGGTGGATGAGAGAGAGAGTACGATGATGGGGGAGAGAAAGTAGGCAGTGGGAGAGGGAAAGAGAGAGGGGGGATGGGGGTGTATGTGTAAGAGAGATAGAGTAGGGGATGGGAGAGAGTGAGAGTGTGAGAGAGTAGGGGATGGGAGAGGAGAGAGAGAGTAGGGGATGGGGGAGAGTGTGAGAGTGTGAGAGAGTAGGGGATGGGAGACGAGAGAGAGAGCAAGGGATGGGGGAGAGAAAGTAAGCAGTGGGAGAGAGAGTGGGAGAGGCAGAGAGAGCTTGTACAAGATGGGAGAGAGAGAGAGTAGAGAGGGAGAGAGAGAACTTGAAAGAGAGAGATAGTAGGTAGTAGTAATGTGAGTGTGAGAGAGAGAGTAGGGAGTGCTAGAGAGAGTACGGCGATGGGGGAGAGAAAGTAGGTAGTGGGAGAGGGAGAGAGAGGGGGAATGGGAATGTGTGTAAGAGTGAAAAATTAGGGGATGAAAGAGAAGAGAGAGAGTAGGGGATGGGGGGGAGAAATTAGGTGGTAGGAGAGGGAGAGAGATAGGGGGGATAAGAGTGTGTGTGAGAGATCTAAAGAGCCGGGGACGGGAGAGGAGAGGGGGTGAGAGAGGTAGAGAGAGTAGGTGGTGGGAGAGGGAGAGTGATAGAGAGTAAAGGATGGGAGAGAGTAGGAAGAGAGAGGGAGGGGATGGGAGAGAGAGTAGGGAGGATAGAGAGTAGGGAGGATGGGGAGTGATGTGTTTTGAGAAAGTAGGGGGTGGCAGAGAGAGAGTACGATGACAGGGGAGAGAAAGTAGGCGGTGGGAGAGGAAAAGAGAGAGGGGGGATGGGAGTGTGTGTGTAAGAGAGACAGAGCAGGGGATGGGACAGAGTGTGAGAGTGTGAGAGTAGGGGGTGGCAGAGAGAGAGAGTACGACGATGGGGGAGAGAAAGTAGGCGATGGGAGAGGGAAAGAGAGGGGGGGATGGGGGTGTATGTGTAAGAGAGATAGAGTAGGGGATGGGAGAGAGTGAGAGTGTGAGAAAGTAGGGAATGGGAGAGAAGAGAGAGAGTAGGGGATGGGGAGAGTGTGAGAGTGTGAGCGAGTAGGGAATGGGAGATGAGAGAGAGAGAGCAGGGGATGGGGGAGAGAAAGTAGGCGATGGGAGAGAGAGTGGGAGAGGTAGAGAGAGCTTGTACAAAGTGGGGGAGAGAGAGTAGAGAGGGAGAGAGAGAACTTGAAAGAGAGAGATAGTAGGTAGTAGTAGTGTGAGGGTGAGAGAGAGTAGGGGGTGGTAGAGAGAGTACGACGATGGGGGAGAGAAAGTAGGTGGCAGGAGAGGGAGAGAGAGGGGGAATGAGAATGTTTGTAAGAGAGAAAAATTAGGGGATGGGAGATAAGAGAGAGAGTAGGGGATGGGGAGAGAGAAATTAGGTGGTAGCAGAGGGAGAGGGAGAGAGATAGGGGGATAAGAGTGTGTGTGAGAGATCTAAAGAGTCGGGGATAGGAGAGGAGAGGGGGTGAGAGAGGTAGAGAGAGTAGGTGGTGGGAGAGGGAGGGTGAGAGAGAGTAAAGGATGGGAGAGAGTAGGAAGAGAGAGAGGGAGGGGATAGGAGAGAGAGTAGGGAGGATGGGGAGTGATGTGTTTTGAGATAGTGCATACGCACTATAGTGCGTACACGCTTTGTAGTGTGTATGTGCTATAGTGCGTACGCACTATCTCAAATCACCAAAAAATGGTCAAAAACCAACCTTGGGGCCCATTTCATCCATTTTTAACTTTTGGTCTGTTATGCTCTCTGTTATTCCGACAGAAAACATGGGTTTCAACATCTAGCAAACACTATTTCAACACTTTTGGAAGCTAGCAAACACCAAATTCAATCATTGGATATGTGATTTGAAGAATTTTTGAATATTCTTTTAATAGAAAAGGTTAGTGCAATCCATTTTAAATATTGTTTGTCGATATATAGATACAAATTTGATTATAATTTGATATGTTATGTAATATATAGTGAATTCATTAAAAATTGTACATTTGAATGAAATGTTATTTCGAAATGGTTAGAAATTTGACAAGTTGTTTGATATATATTATGTATTCATTCAAATAGTTATAATTTTTATATGTAATTGAATAATTTGTAATTTACACATTTTAAGTAATTCAAATGTTTGAATAATTTGACAGGTACAAATCATCATCATGCCAAGGAAGAAACCAAAGATTCAAACAAATGTAGATAGGGAGAGAGATTTGACAATTAAAAGAAACCAATACAAAGAAACAAGGAGGAAGAATTAGAAAGACAAAGAGAACGAATGAGATTGTTACGCTCAAGAAGACAATTGAATTGTGAAGCTACACCATCCTCCAATGTTGGAGTCATATCGTCCGCTACACCATCTTCGAATGTTGGAGTCATATCATCCACTACACCATCTTCCAATGTTGAAGTCATATCATCCTCTCATGTTGAAGAGACACTGATTTATAGATCCGACAATATACACACTCCATCATGTCATGTTGAAAGCACAACATCAACACATCAAGTAGGTGATATTCCACCTTTTACATCTTATTGCCAGGGCACATCATCTTTAGTTCAAGGTACGCAATACACTCAACCTTATATTGATGTTCAAAATGTTGAGAGAATTGAAGAGATTAGAACACCTTCTAGAATTCGTTTTAGAAAACCAAAATATTTGATTGATATTGATACTAACATTTTGAAATCAATGCCTGACAAGATTAGCAAGCATACTTATCAAAGAAAAGTTAATCATATGTGGAGATTATTTTTTGAAGAATTAAAATTACAGGTCAATGCCAATTATTTGTTGAAATGATGAGGAATTTGAAATTTAGGCCTATCATGAAGATTCTTGGGCTAAGAACGATGGATGATTCAAATGAAAGAAATATTGTAAAGAATCTAATGAGTGCTTCTAACAAAGTGGGTTCTAAATCACGCACCAAAGATAGTAATATCACTAGACGAGTAATCACATTGACAATAGTAAGTAGCCAAATGAAGAAATCTCAACTCATAAGAAAGAAAAGCAAAACATTAAAAATTGGTAGAGGTACCTTAAGGAGAGCCATGCTAAGGCATGAGAGATTAGAAGATCCAAAAAAAAAAGAGTTATGGACATTTAGCGGTAGACTACCATGAACGGATAAAAAAATTAGTGAAGCCTTGAAATCATTGATTGAAATTTTTTGGAAAAATAACACACGTGTTTCTCCTAATCAAAGAGATGTTGTAAGAAGGAGGATTGGTAGCCAAAATTGCGAGCCACATGCGAAACATTTTTTGGACTCAACTCAGACACAATTTTTTGCAAAATTTATAAGTATGTATCCTCAAATTTGAATAAGTCAAAGATTTTTTGAGATGGGCAAACTTTTTTATGTGAAAATAAATCACACATGCACAACTTGTTGTTGTAGGATACATATTGAATTTTCTAACCATTTTGATGTTTTTAGGCACATATGCGTAGTTTTGCATTCTTAGTTTGTTTTGCAGGATTGTGACATAAAAGAGCCACCAAGATCTTCAAGGGAATTCATATCCAACATTTTATGTGAAATAGGGGATGGCCAACAATTTTACAAGACATCATGCTTGGATGGTACGTTCTTATTTTGTGGTTCTTTGCAACTTTTATCAACTTGTCAACATATGGATAGTGCACATGCAATTGGAAATGAAATAGTAGATTACAAAAAATTCAAGACAGTGATATATGCTCTAAAAGATGGGAAACATGGTAAAAGATGTGATCTAATTATTGAAAAGATTCCAGTGTATGAGTTCATGAAGATTTTTCATGAAAAGATTATGTACAAGTATGCAAGGCATACCCATAGAGCTCGATGGTTGGATTTGCAATTCAAGTTGTGCAAGGATACGTTTCCATTGGATACCATTGTTTCGGTTGTAGATTTTGCAAAGAACTACACACTACAACCACAAAATGAGGTGCAAGCAAAGTGTTATACATCTCAACAGGTTTCTATATTTGTTCACATAACATTCATGCATTCACCTACAAGTACAGAGGATGACAGGAAGATTTTGAGGGAGTACCATTTTTACATCAGCGATGATCGATCACATTCTACGGAGTTTGTACATGGTTGTTTTCAACTATTTTATGGAGATTTGGCTAACAGGGGCATATCATATCGTCAACACATTATTTGGTCAAACAATTGTGCATCTCAATTCAAGAATGCATGAATCTTCTATTGGTTGAGCAGGATGCACAGGTTGTGTAGAATTTAATATATGTGGAATTTCATAGAGACTGGTCATAGTAAGGGAGAGCACGATGGTGCAGGCGCATGCATTAAAAGAGCCTTGGCTCATGTAGAACTAAAGTACAAAGATGGAGCAATATTGATAGATGCAAAATCCATCGTCCAATGGTGTAACATTACAATGGGTCCAGGTAAGGAAGGTGAGTCTACAGTTCGTAGATTGTTTTGGTTGATTAATAATACTAACATTGCACCATATCAAGATTGTTGCACACTAACAAGATCTAGTGAGTTACACTCTTTTAGAAGCTCTGATGCAGGCTCATGGAGTATCCACACACCAAAAAAGGCGTGCTATTGTCCATCATGTGCAGAGGAAAATTGGGATGACTGTGAGTCAACTGAATGGGTGGACAAATGGGATATATGGGTTTTGGACCTAATTGACACCTATCGTCCTCCACAAGCACTAGAAATGCTAGAGATGGATTCATCTATTGACTTTGACTGCTTGTCAGATTTAGTGCAACCTGGTAATATTTATATGTATATATATATATATATATATATATATATATATATATCTTTGTAATTTCAATATGTAACTTTATAACTTTTACCCAAGTATTTTCTGAATTAATGACCACATTTTGTACATTTGTCACTGCAGGCCATGTTTTTGCTATTATTTCACCTGAAGACAATAAAGAAGGGACGGATTATTATTTGTGTCATTGTGTTGAAGCCAAGCAAAAATTGGATCACTTGGTTATAGATGGTGAAGATTTAGAGTACCATGTCAGTGCGGTGGTTGTAACAGGCACATGGCTTACAATATCCTATGAAGAATCCTAACTTGTGGTTATTTGAGGATTGGCAAATAGAGAGGAAGATTCTTCATTATTCAAACCTTGTTGTCGCATCAAATGTCCACTTCATAAAATATGGTGGAAAACCACATAATAAGATTCTTTGGAAAGTTCGTGAGTCAAACCATGAGGCAATACTTGAGACATTAAAATGTCGAGCAGATCCAGTTGGCTCATTAGATTGAATTGGGAGAGAGAGAAAAAGTGATCAATTGGATCCAAATACAATGTTACAACCTCTTCCCCAAGACTATCACATGACTAAGGTGGACCGTATTGTTATGATGTGTAAGTGATGAGATTTAGTTTTGATTTTCTTAGAATATAGATACATTATTTGAATTTATATTAGATTCTTTAATAGGACCCATTTTTTTAATCTTATCTTAGATTTGTTATTGTGCTAATTCTTCATTTTTAGGTCACCAAAGAAGAGGGCTAATAAAGTTCACACACAAGTGATAAAGGGTGAGATGCCAAAATCATCTGCGAAATAGTATTATCAATTCACATCCTCAATATTTATTAGTGTTCTTTGTTCAAGTACCATTGTATGATAATCATCTTATGCCTAGAATTGCAGAGGTTAAATTATGTCAATACTAAGGTTTGTAGCATCAATACTTAGGTTTTTAGCATCAATTGGTCATGCTAAGTATAGTAGTTGTATCATGAATCCTTCTGAACCAATATGACTAAGATTCTCGGAAGAAGACTAAACCATATCATCTGTCTACTCCCTCTTTATATAAGAGTTTGTCAAACAATGAGAATGAAACATTGATTATTACTCCCCCCTCAATGTAAAATTCTCATTGATTGCATTTTGTAAAGTTTTAAGTCACTATCAACCTCTATATCATTGTATTCTTCTTATCATCAAATTAGACAACAATGAGAATATGAACAATGACTTCTTCACATGAACCTGACAATTATAAATGCTACACCTTAATAAATTTTTGGGCTTGGTCTTTACCATTCAAGCTTATAATACAATACATTGGCTTCATTTTTATTTGGAAGTATTTATTATGTTTGTTCCAAAAGTCATTCTTCATTTGCCAATATGAAAATTTGACTATCATGAGAGGCATAGTCTTATAATTTGTAATTTGTATAATGGTATAAAAGCTTGGTTGTGGGTTTGAATCCATTGCCCCCATGACCCTCCTTCTCATGCATTTATTCTATTTATTCTTCTACTTCCTCCTCTACTTGGCCATTTTGCAACACCATTTAGATGGAACTCTAGGCTTCCTCAAAACCATTATACATGACCTCTCCTTCTTCAAGATATTCTATAAAAAGTTCTTCAACCCTTGAACCTTTCAAAACCCCAATCTCAATGGAAGGCTTCTAGACCAAAGGAACTAGTAGATCCAGTTCTTTAAGAGAAAGAGACAACAAATCCTATTTTCTAGTGACTAGGTGGAAAATTGGGGAAATCATTTCAATTAGTTGTAAATCAAAAGGAATTATAAGTAAAATATATCAATATAATAAGTAACTTAGTAATTATATCAATATAATTTAATTACTAAGGAAATGAATTTATTACTCTAACATATAGTACATTTTTTTGCAGACAAAGGTGTTGAATTTGATGCTTAACAGATTTGCATACATGCGTAATAAATAATAAGTGTTGTAGCTTTGTGATCAACACTATAAAATGAAGGATGTCATACTACATTCACAGAGGTACCAAAATATTTTATTTGATATGGAGACAAAAGAAAATGTGTATTCTTCATAACTGCATTTGAGTCTCATGTATTATCATTTTCAGCTATTGACATCAGAGATACCTTTACATCTTCATCATTGTATTGATCAACGAGTCCTTATTGCACTCACTAGTTCTAAGGCAATGACTAAGGTATGAAAGAGTTCACATTAAAATTTCATTAGTACTAAAATTCAATATAAAATTCATAGGCAGAATCGAGTGGTAACTTTGATAGTTTTTGTAGGGTCTTATTATTCCTGACCATCAGTGTATCCCTGAGGTGTATATACAGAGGAATTATCAGCTAGCTGTAAGAAAATATTAAGTTTTATGTGTAAATATATATATATTTTTAATATAAAATAGTTATTTATTCATATATAATTTTTATTGTAACATGTCGAGTTACAGAAGATTCTAGACTAATGGACTAGTGAGCATGTTAGGAAGACCTCGTTATATACACTAGTCATCTCCCACTTGTTGGCAATTAAACACAATTAGGGATTTATTTTTTTCCCCTAGTTGGAAAGAGTATATATCTAATGATGTACATTTTACACCTATATGGCATTATTGGGCATATGTTTTGTATAATTTTTTCTATGTATGTCATTTTTTACATATATTTCATGTATGACATTATTAGACATATGCTTATGATGTTTCAAATTGTTGATAAATGAATTATATGATATTGTTAGACCTTATGGAATCAACTTTGATTTTTTGTTATCACATTGGTTTGATGCTTGTATTCAATCAATCAACATATTTTCCTTTTAATTCTTCCACATTTTTCATATCCATCTAACAATGAACTTATGATACTCCCATCAAGAAATGCATGATTGCATGGTTTTATGGTGGATGTCCCTCTCTTTTTAAATTCCAATTTTATTCATCTACATGAGTAAGGGAGATCAATTCCATTTCTTTCAATTGTATTTAAAGGTCATTAAAGTTTTTTCAAACAATGTGATTAAATAAATATTATTCAGCATTTACCTCTATCATCAAGGTTGATTAATTCCTCCTCTTATTTTACCAAATAATTTGGATGAATCACCCATGGCTCCTTACATTTCTTGAAGAAAATTTTCAAAGACTTTGCAACATGTCTTCTCTTCTTCCATATAGTTCATGTTCATTGAAGAAATTTGGTCAAACAATATATGCTTTGTATATTCTCACAACACCAATAGTCATGGTACAATGCTTACAAGATCCATAGTTGAAGAGAAGCTATGTGAAGCTTCTAGAACCATGGACCTATACTTAATTTAGTATTATTGCATCCATGTTACTTATGAAAGTGGAACTTTCACATAGATAAGTAGGGAAACCAAAATTGAAAGCCAAACTTAACATAAAAAAGTAAAGCAAGCCTCAACTATATTCTCATTAAACACTGTGAATTCAAATATCTTTGGAAGAGCATATCTCAGAGCTCGTGCAAGATATGGATGAGGTTCTAGTTCCTACAGGACTATGTTGCAGAGACCTACAATAACCTCTCTCGCTTTTTGGAGTTGCATTCCATTTTCATTCTACAATGCCATCTCGGGTGATGTTGAAACTTGTAGTCTTGGCCAGTACAAAGTTGCCAACTGCCAAATCTCTCTCATCTTTCATCGTGGGATCAAACTGTCTACTCCATTAGCTTTGAGTGGCTGGGTAAACCCTATCCCCAACCTCATCTTGTCCCCTTCAATGCTCGAACATTGTCAGGCACGCTGAACCGGAATGTCCCTAAGGGTCACTAAATCCCACAGGACTGCAATCTTTGATGGGGCATATCTCGAATCTCGTGTGAGATATGGATGAGATTCTAGTTCCTACAAGACCATGTTGTAGAGACCTACAATAACCTCTCTCACTTTTTGGAGATCAAGTTCCATTTTCATTCTACAATGCCATCTAGGGTGATGTTGAAACTTGCAGTGTTGGCCAATACAAAGTTGCCAACTGCCAAATCTCTCTCATCTTTCATCGTGGGATCAAACTGTCTGCTCCATTAGCTCTGGGTGGCTGGGTAAACCCTATCCCCAACCTCATCTTGTCCCCTTCAGTGCTTGAACGTTCTCAGGCACGTTGAACCGGAATGTCCCTAAGGGTCACTAAATCCCACATTGTTGCAATCTTTGACGGGGCATATCTTAGAGCTCGTGCAAGATATGGATGATATTCCAATTCCTACAGGACCATGTTGCAAAGACCTACAATAACCCCTCTCACTTTTTGGAGATCGCATTCCATTTTCATTCTACAACACCATCTCGAGTGATGTTGAAACTTGCAGTGTTGGCTAGTACAAAGTTGCCAACTGCCAAATCTCTCTCATCTTTCATCATGGGATCAAACTGTCTACTCCATTAGCTCTAAGTGGCCGGGTAAACCCTATCCCCAACCTTGTCTTGTCCCCTTCGGTGCTCGAACGTTCTCAGCCACGCTCAACCGGAATGTCCCTAAGGGTCACTAAATCCCAAAGGGCTGCAATCTTTGATGGGTCATATCTCCAAGCTCGTGTGAGATATGGATGAGATTCTATTTCCTACAGAACCATGTTTTAGAGACCTAAAATAACCTCTCTCACTTTTTGGAGATCGCATTTCATTTTCATTCTACAACGCCATCTCGGGTGATGTTGAAACTTGCAGTGTTGGCCAGTACAAAGTTGCCAACTACCAAATCTCTCTCAGCTTTCATCGTGGGATCAAACTGTCTGCTCCATTAGCTTTGGGTGGCCGGGTAAACCCTATCCCCAACCTTGTCTTGTCCCCTTCAGTGCTCGAACATTCTCAGGCACGCTGAACCGGAATGTCCCTAAGGGTCACTAAATCCCACAAGGTTGCAATATTTCATGGGACATATCTTGGAGCTTGTGAAATATGTGGATGAGATTCTAGTTCCTACAGTACTGTGTTGTAGAGACCTACAATAACATCTCTCACTTTTTGGAGATCGCATTCCGTTTTCATTCTACAATGCCATCTCGGGTGATGTTGAAACTTGCAGTGTTGGCCAGTACAAAGTTGCCAACTACCAAATCTATCTCATCTTTCGTCGTGGGATCAAATCATATACTCCATTAGCTCTGGGTGGCTGAGTTAACCCTATCCCCAACCTCATCTTGTCCCCTTCAGTGCTCGAATGTTCTTAGGCACGCTGAACTGGAATGTCCCTAAGGGTCACTAAATCCCACAGGGCTGCAATCTTTGACGGGGCATATCTCAGAGCTTGTGCGAGATATGGATGATATTCCAGTTCCTACAAGACCATGTTACAGAGACCTACAATAACCTCTCTCTCTTTTTGGAGATCGCATTCCATTTTCATTCTACAATGCCATCTCAGATGATGTTGAAACTTGCAGTGTTGGCCAGTACAAAGTTGCCAACTGCCAAATCTCTCTCATCTTTTGTCATGGGATCAAACTGTATGCTCCATTAGCTCTGAGTCGCTGGGTAAACCCTATCCCCAACCTTATCTTGTCCCCTTCAGTGCTCAAACGTTCTCAGGCATGCTGAACTAGAATGTCCCTAAGGGTCACTAAATCCCACAGGGCTGCAATCTTTGACAGGGCATATTTCGGAGCTCGTGCTAGATATGGATGAGATTCTGATTCCTACAAGACCATGTTGCAGAGACCTACAATAACCTCTCTCACTTTTTGGAGATCGCATTTCATTTTCATTCTACAACGCCATCTCGGGTGATGTTGAAACTTGCAGTGTAGGCCAGTACAATGTTGCCAACTGCCAAATCTCTCTCATCTTTTGTCGTGTGATCAAACTGTCTGCTCCATTAGCTCTAGGTGGCTGGGTAGACCCTATCCCCAACCTTGTCTTGTCCCCTTCAGTGCTTGAACGTTCTCAAGCACGCTGAACCGAAATGTTCCTAAGGGTCACTAAATCCCATACGGCTGCAATCTTTGACGGGGCATATCTTGAAGCTCGTGTGAGATATGGATGAGATTCTAGTTCTTGCAGGACTGTGTTGTAGAGACCTACAATAACCTCTCTCACTTTTTGGAGTTTGCATTCCATTTTCATTCTACAACGCCATCTTGGGTGATGTTGAAACTTACAGTGTTGGCCAGTACAAAGTTGCCAATTGCCAAATCTCTCTCATCTTTCATTGTGGGATCAAACTGTCTGCTCCATTAGCTCTGGGTGGCTAGGTAAACCCTATCCCCAACCTCATCTTATCCCCTTCAGTGCTCGAACATTCTCAGGCACGCTCAACCGGAATGTCCCTAAGGGTCACTAAATGCCACAGGGCTGCAATCTTTGATGGGGCATATCTCGGAGCTCGTGCAAGATATGGATGAGATTCTAGTTCCTACAGGACCGTGTTGTAGAGACCAGAGATTAGCCAAGGATAAGGATAGCATAGTAAGAAAATGATTATTTATCTGATGGATATAAGTCTTTTATATAACAAACCATTTATATGCATAGTAAAAGAACTGAATATAGATTTGAGACATATTGATCACCTACAGTCTGATCATCTTCACAAGTATGCTACTTTTGTTTCACTATTTCATGTGGGTTTATTGAACTTTCTTTATGAGGTCATTTATAGATGGGATGTTCAAAGGTTGAGTTCCTATGGGCCGTCAATACTTTTGACTATACTTTAAGTCAACGATTATCAATATGGGAAAAAATGGAACTCGTTGTATTTTGAAGTACTAAGAAGATGGCCTTGCCCTTCCCCAGGAGTTTCAGAAATGGGAGACATTAGGTAAGAGAGTGAAAATGTTACTATCGCTTCAACACACATGACACAATTGGAAATCCAAATTTTGATGGTAATCATTTTGTGATAAGGGAGAGACTAGGGATGATCGTTGTTACTATCTCTTTAGTAGTGGATTTTTGTTTTCTCTTGAATTTGGTGGTGAGGGATCATTGGTAATTCTCCTTGGATATTCCTTCTTATGATGTTAGTGACAAGTGTTGCTCTTTGAAAACACTTGTACAATATTTTTTAAATTATTAGATAGAATCAAAGAATTGTAAGTATTAAACATGATTAGCCTTTAGCCTTTAGTATTAACAAACAATCTTTTTTAAACCAGAAACAACTTCTTTGCAGTTTTTGAGAAATACTAATAAAGCAAAAAAATAACATCTACTAGTTCGTAGGCATAATGGCAACTCTCTAGCAATTGAATTTAATTTCATACATGCACATATCTAATTTAATGTCATACACGAACATATCTAATTTAACGTCATACATGAACAAACATATAATATAGAATGATAACCAATAATGTAATATACATTAACAAACACATAATATATTATGATAACCAATAATGTCGTATATGAACAAACATATCATATATTAACCAATAATGTCATACATCAAATAAATGTCATACATCAAATATAGAATGTCATATGTACATAAAATGTATGTCAAATATGTCTCTCTAATGCCTATATATATACATGGGGAAGGAAAAAAGTCTCTCGACATCCTCTGTCGTCGTGTGGAGGGAGATAGTGGAGATGACGGGGCCCTCCTGACATGCTCACTTGACCTCTTGTTGAGGCTCTTCTCTAGGTCCAACTGATAGAAAGAAATTAGATATGAATCAATATTTATTATACGTTGAAATCAAATATATGTACACACAAAATCAATTATTTTCTTACTACCAACAAATAGTCACTTGGTAAGTCCACCTCAAATGCTTGTGGACGATCAGGCATGACAAGACCCTACAACAATTCAATAGATATAATCACTTATAAATAACATTATAAATTTTGAGATTAACTATTATAAACAAAAACTAAAATGAAGAAAATTCTTTCATACCTTCGTCAGTGGCTGTGAGCTAGGCACAGTTGCGGCCACTCCACTATCAACAAACTATCGCAGATGAGGAGGTGTGTCTGACATCATGAGCTGCATGTCATACAATACACATTATATCTAACACGAAACATGGAATAAATATAATCAAATGAATTAAATTAACATGAAACAACTGTACCTATGTGAAGCTCGTATGATGTCTCTGCTCTGTGTCTGTGGTAAAGGTTGAGGGTCCTGTGGAGAACTGATGCACATGCATAATTTTTTTTGTCAATCCTTAATATGATTATGTAATAAGTATATGTATTAATTAAAATGATTAAATTGATACATACCTCAGGCTATCGTTGAAGGGACAAAAAATGGGCCTAGAGGATCACTGCTAGGCCCAGCAACACTTTGACCCTAAATTTTGAACAATGTCAATAAATGCTAATTAATTAATCATTCACTATACATATGAAATGTGATCAAATTAGAAATTTACCTGTGTGTTAATGCCAAATGTCCCATTTGGGAACTCATCGGTGACAAGCCCATCATCTGCAGCATCTCCGACATGAGTGCCAAATGTGCATAGGGATCTGCATGAAGTGCACATGTGACCACGACGCATAGAAGGCTCCCCCTCAACTAATGGGCTTGTGGAATGGATGATGGTCTACGTCAAATCATTAATGGTCCCTAGAGTGTTGGCTTCTACATGTTCCTTCACAACTGAAGTAATAATCACATGCTCGTGTTGTGGATGGACCACAGGTGCCCTAGCTACATTAGGATCACGACGTGTTCCTGGCCTCTCAAATGATGACCCCCCACCTCTACCCTAGGAGTCTAACATATAAAAATAATTAGGGATCTCCCCAAGGACAAACTCACAATATAATTTCTTCAAAAAATACATGGGGACATTGTGATTGTTGCAAGGAGGGGCATCAAAAACCATCCACAATATATCCAAAAAATTATTTCTAATAGTATCGTGTATACACCAATGCATGGGGAACCGTTTAGTACCCTTTCTAACAGTATTTGGCTCATCGGGTTTTCTAAATAATACACAGATACTACCTTTTGATTTTTAATTTTTTTAACATCTTCATATGATAATATATTTGCATAAAATCTTTTTTGTTCATCCCTCTTAGCCCACCAAATATCTAACTGACCACTAACTGAGGCTATCTGAGTGTTGATGGATTCGAGGGATGATGCCAATTGAGCCCTCATTAGATTGGTTTGTCTGGATTCTTTCAACCTAGCAATGAGTCTTTCTAATTCAGTTTTGCCTCTCTATATTTCATTTCTTATATTTTCTTGTGTGCCTGGCGGAGGTCTTGCAATTGGTTCGGGTTATGGAATTTGTTGTTCTTCTTGAGGAGGGTTTTGATTTTGAGTTTCTTGAGGGTTTTGTGGATTTTTCGGTTGATTATGGACATTTCTTGATAAAAAATCAATTGAAATCCAACTAAATAAACAAATCTAATTGAAATTTGTAAAAACCCTACAAAAGAATATCAAAAACCAATAAAACAATATGGAAAACATATTAAACAATGCAAAGTTAAGTTTATATCACTTACCTCATTATCGTCGGTGTGCTTGTTGTCATGGATTTCGTCGATGAGGAGGCATTTTGGAAAATGGTTGTGAATTTTTGCTATCAAACCCACGTACGCGCTGTTGGAGAGCCAAAAATCAAAATGAAAATTATGGGCCATGGGTTTGCAGCCCATCATATAACTTTTTTGATATCACAATAGCGCGTACGCGCTATTGAAAATTAGAAAAAAAAAAAACCTAGTCATCTTTTTGGCACCACAACTCGGTGCATATGCCCCTATTTAACTCTTCACTTTCTGTTGGTTTCATTCTATGTGCTGCCTTGTTTGGAAAATTGGCTCTTAGAAACAAATCCATCTGGTGGCTGATCTTCCTCATTGGGGGCAATCCATTAGGTACATTATCTGATACAATATTAGAAAACTCTCCCAACATATCTATAACTTTTGTAGGTACCTCCTCTATTTTTTCTTTAGTGTCTTTTGGAATTATAGAAAAACACATACACTCACACTTCATACCTCAGATAAAATCATTTCCATCAACAAAACATATTTTGACCAGTAGTACTACATACCTTTTCTTCTTTCTCCTTCAATGGCTTAAACTTATGCTTCACTCCATCTTTGGTCAGAATATAGGTATTTTCTCACCCATCATGTAGAACATGCTTGTCAAAATACTATGGCCTACCCAGTAACATATGATATATGTCCATAGGTATGATATCACAAAGTACCTCATCCTAGTAGCTTCCAATCTTGAACTTTAGTGAGCACTGCCAATTGACCATGACCTTGTGGTCATCTTGCACCCAAGCAATATGGTATGGACATGGGTGTTTCTTGCTTTTTAGCTTCAACTTTGTCACCATCATTTTTGACACCATATTATTAGTGCTTCCACCATCAATGATCACATCACAAGACTTATCTTCACATCTACACCTTGTGTGAAACAAGCTCCTTTGATTAGGTTCATTCTCACCAGTTAGTAGGACTCTTCTATTAACTAGGACCTCTCCTCTTTTAGCATCTTCAAAATGTGAGGATCTGGCATCTTCATCAACATGTGCAACTATGGCCTAGCCTTCTATTCTTTGATCTATCCTTCTTTGGCAGTGGAAACATTCAAATGTCTTATGCCCTTCTTCTTTGTAGTGAAAACATTTCCTAGGGATCCTTGTCCTCTACCTCTTCCTCTCTGATCTCTATTGTTCTAATCATGGAAATGATTAGAAATATTTCCCTCTAGTTCTGATTACTACTTCTAGCCTCATCCTTGTTCTTCTGATCATCATTACGACCTCCATAAGATCATCCACCAGATCTTCCACTGTGACCTCTTTCACTATTCTTATTGTCAAACTTTTTTCTTAGTTTCTCCACAACTCTTAGGGTAAATTGGCATGCTTCCTTAATACTATTAATTCAAACTAGACTTAGTTTGTCTTGAATACTTGGCCTTAACCCATTAAGATAATGGCGCAGTTTCTCCTTATTAGCTTCTACATGGCCAATTCTAATGAGAACTCAATAGAACTCTTTAGTATACTCTTGAATAGATTTTCCTGCTTGCTTCAATCCTTGCATTTTCTTCAATAGATCAAGCTCATAATACATGGGAATGAATTCTCACTTTAGTTTAGCTATCATCTGCTCCCATCTGAAAATTTTGGCCTTTCTCTTTCTATTTCACTCAAATATAACCTCTTTCCACTAGATCTTTGCATGTCTATTCAATTTCACCTTCACAAACTTGACCCTATTAGGATCCTCAATATCTTCATACTTAAAGTACTCCTCTAGTTCATTGATCGATTCAATCAACTCCTCTAGGAACTAAGATTTTCCAAAAATGTGGGAACTTTTAAACTTAGGTCTTTTTCCAATCTTCGAGATTGCCTTTATAACCTTTTCTTCCTCTGAGTTTAGAACTACCTCTAGTTCAACATTTTCTTTTTCTTTGTCCTCATCATTGCTTTCATCTCTTATGGCAAGATTTATTCCTCTGTGTATTTGTTCTTCCAGTGCTTGCATTTGTCTTTGGAGGGGTATAAAACCCTCAAGTGCAACACCTATAACTCCTTTGCCACACTCTCTTCATGGAGGCATTTTCATGCTTTCACTAAAACCCTACTTGCAAACTATCTCACAATTGGTGATCTCCCTATACACTTAGCCCAAACCATGGTCTTGGTGCTAACTACCTCATAGTTAGCAATTTGTTCATATTCTCAAGAACTCTATCTCTCATACCACTTAATGAAGGGTGCTCCTCTTAATACCATAAACCATAATAGAAACAAAGAAACAACAGCAAATTTGAGAATAAAATATGGACTTCTTATTTGTGCCACAAATGTGGAATTACAAAATTCCTAAGTATAATATAATAACCCACATGATTGCTTTCATTATAGTAATTTGCAAGACTAAGCTATGAACTACCACCTAGAGGTGTCTTACACAATGTTCAGACCTTTCTCAAATATGCAATTTTATGCTGCCTAGGAAGGTTCTAGACATTGAAACTTAATACCTAGGGCCAACATACTTGAACAATACATATAGAGATGGCCAAATACATCTTTGACAATCATTTTAGATATGTCAGGTAATCCAATTTTGAAAGGTCATAAATCTCAAACCATTGCTTTGATTGGCTATTATAAACCTTTTGTTGAGTTTTCAGACCTCATATAGGTAGTCTAAGGCCTCCAACAATGAGCTTGAATATTTTTCTACAAATATTTCTACCAAAAATCATTAATTAATTCTCTGATACTTAGGCTAGAGCAATGAGATTTTTATGTTAGGCTTACAACTCTAAAATGAACATTCCTATAAAAAATGGGAATATTTCGAGCTTGTATGAAAAACTTACTAAAAATAGAAAGTTTAGAAAAATAACAACCCCATTGTCTACTAGTCCTTTTTAAAATATAAAAGACTAAAAATAAATTTTTTTTGGTGATGCAAGATTTCTCTTACACCCAAGATGCTCCTGCATCACCTTTAAACTTTTGTTTCAACCTTTTCTCAAAGCCTACATCACTCCAGATTGGACTCATCCCTTTACTTCAAGTAATTACTTCTTAAATGACTTTATGATTTGGGGATTCAACTTCTCAATCATATTACATTATGTTTTGGATTATTCTATAACTTCTTTTCGATTTCAACTCTAAAAATTGAGGAAAAAAAGCAATTTGAAGTGTTGAAGGTATTGAAATTTTCTTTTATTTTAATAACAAAATCATGCCTTCACCTTTATATACTTTAATATTTAACCTTATGTAGAAATGATAGATTTGAAATTAAAATGTGTATAAGGATAATGTTGTTTACATAATTAGAAAGAAGTAGTTGAAATATTTAATGGATTTATTGGAGTTCATGATAGAAGTTGTAGAATTTATTGAATAGAAAATATTTAAATCTATTCAATTGACCTTATATTATATAAAACAAGAGCTCTGTGCAGCATGAGTCCTACCATTTGGTAAAAATAAAACAAGTTCTATTGGTACACTTGAATAGATGTTTATATGTTCCATGTGTTCTATTATTAAGTATATTGCAATACAGTGATGCTCATACAATTATTAGTTTTTTGTTCTATGTTTAAATATAATTCAAGGGTATGTGCAAGATAATGGTCAACCAAACTATGGCCTTAAGTGGCAAAGAAAACCAAACAAATGAGGGTTATGTTGACACATAATTTTAGAGTAGTTATGGGATTTATATCTAAAAGTTGTAAGAAAATAATTTGTAGAAAATTGAATTTATTTTCGAAACTACTAGGCCTTATCTAGAGAAAAAATTATTTGATTTGTAAAAATCTTGGATTTTAGTGTAGTACTACAAAAATTTCAGGGCAAAAATAAAAAGTAGGTGCATGTTTGACGACCTTAATCAAAATCAAATTATAATATTTTTAAATATAATTATAGATATAAAAAGTAGACTCATGCCTAGATGTGATGCATATTTTTGAGTATTTTTATTCTAAATAAATAATTAAATATGAATTTTCTATTATTAAATTTTCAAAATAAAAAAACTCCTATGTTTGACCACCTTAACTAATTGAAAAATTTACAAAATTAAATTTTATTTTTTCTTATAATAGGAAAAGCATAGAATGTCATGCAACTTTTGGATTTCAAAAATATTATACTGTTTGAAAGTTATAGTATTTTTTAATTAGTATGTCAATCAGCATTTTACAAACATCTTCATTAAAAATTAACTAATAAATACTTATTGAACTCATAATTTGATAGAAATTATATCGATGGAATCTTGAGAGTTAGCAAAAAAATATTTTCATTTCATTGAATTTTGATAAAAACAATATTGTTAGATGGCTACTCGAAGTCTGAATGTCAGTGAAACATGTCTCAAACACTTTTTTGAGTTAAGCAAAGAGGTTTGGTAAATACCAAGGCTAATCGAGTACTCAGTCTAAAATTAGATTGCGTACACAATTTCAAATCAGGTAATCAAAATTTGGTAGCCAAAAGTTAATTTCAATTGCTGATATTTTTGAGGGAAATCAATTTGGCAAGTGTTCAACAATATTATATATTAGTATATTATTATATATTAGTATGTTATAGTAATAATAATTATTAAATATAATATAGTTTATATATATGATTATTATTATTACTATTATTATTATATAATCTAGTAATATATTATTAATAAATTTAATTTATAGTCATATATTATTCTATAATATAATAGTGTATTATTATAAGTATTACTATAATATAGTAAAATATGATTATTATTATTAAATATAATATAGTAATATATATGATTATTATTATATAATCTAGTAATATATTATTATTATATCTAATATATAGTAATATATTATTATTATAATATAATATATTAATGTAATATTATTATTATATAGTAATGGGTTCACAAGCTAGGATAATTGATGCAATGGGTTGAATGAGGCCGTGAGCTAGCTTATGACCCCATTCAACCCATTTAAATGAATGAAATAGGTCCTAGGGGTCTTAGGACCCCTACAGACATATGTTGTCATGAAATGCATTGAAAGGGGTCATAAGCTATTCTATGACCCCTTTCAACCCATTCCAACAAATGAAATAGGTCCCTAGGGGTTCTAGGACCCCAATGGACAAATGTTGTCATGAAACGCATCATAAGGGGTCATAGCTTATCCTATGATCTCTTTTGACCCATTCAAATGAATGAAATAGGTCCCTAGAAACACATGTTGTCATGAAATGCTTGAAAGGGGTCATTGGTTATCCTATGACCCCTTTTGACCCATTTGAATGAATGACATAGGTCCCTAGTGGTCTGAAGAATGCTATGGACACATGTTGTCATGAAATGCGTAGAAAGAAAACATAGATTATCCTACGTCCCCTTTCAACCCATTCAAACAAATGAAACAAGTCACTAGGGTTCCTAAGACCCCTAAGGAAACATGTTGTCATGAAATGCATCGAAAGGGGTCATAATTTATCCTATGATTTCTTTCAACCAAATTTTAATGAATGAAATAAGTCCTTAGGCATCCTAGGACCCCTAGGGACACATATTTTCATGAAAAGGGTTGAAAGAGGTCATAGGATATCATATTACCACTTTCAACCATTTTGAATGAACGAAATAGGTCTATAGGGGTCCTAGGACCCCTACGAACATATATTATCATGAAATGTGTCAAAAGGGGTCATAGACTATCCTATGACCCTTTTTGACCCATTCAAATAAATGAAATAGGTCCTTAGGGGTCCTAGATGTTGTCATTAAATGCATCAAAAGGGGTCACACGTTATCCTATGACCCCTTTCAAATCATTTGAACAAATGATATAGGTCCCTAGGAATCTAGAACATGTGTTGTCATGAAATACGTTGGAAAGGGTCATAGGTTATCCTATAACCCCTTTTGACCCATTTTAAAGAATGAAATAGGTCCCTAGGGGTCCTTGGACCCATAGGGACACATGTTGTCATGAAATGTGTCAAACCTATGACCCCTTTTGACCCATTCTAGTGAATGAAATAGGTCCCTAGGAGACCCCTAGGGACACATGTTGTCATGAAATGCATCAAAAGAGGTCATAGGTTATCCTATAACCCCTTTCAACTCATTTGAACAAATGAAATAGGTCCCTAAGAGTCCTAGGACTCCTAGGAACACATGTTGTCATGAAATACATCAAAAGTGGTCATAGGTTATCCTATGACCCCTTTTGACCCATTGCAATGAATGAAATAGCTCTCAAAGGGTCCTAAGACTCCAAGGGATAGATGTTGTCATGAAATGCATCGAAAGTCATCATGGGTTATCCAATGATTCCTTTCAACCCATTCTAATGAATGAAATAGGTCCCTAAGGACATATGTTGTCATGAAATGCATCGAAAGGGGTCATAGGTTAAACTAGGACCCCTTTCAAACCATTCCAATAAGTGAAATAGTTCCTTAGGGGTCCTAGCACCCTAAGGAACAAATGTTTTCATGAAATGCATCGAAAGGAGTCACAAGTTATCCTATGACCCATTTCAACCCATTCAAATGAATCAAATAAGTCCCTAGGTATCCTACACATGTTGTCATGAAATGCATCAAAAGGGGTCATAGGTTATCCTATGACCCTTTTGTCTCACTCCTAATAATGAAATTCATCCCTAGGGGTCATAGGACCCCAAGGGACAGATGTCTTGAAATATATCGAAAGGGATCATAGGTTATCCTATGACCCCTTTCAACTCATTTGAATGAATGAAATAAGTTCCTAGGGGTCCTAGGACCCCTAAGAACAAATGTTGTCATGAAATGCATTGAAATGGGTCACGGGTTATCCTATGACCCCTTTTGACCCATTCCAACAAATTAAATATGTTCCTAGGGGTCCTAGGACCCCAAGGGATGGATGTTGTCATGAAATACATCAAAAGGGGTCAAAGGTTATCCTATGACCCCTTTTAACCCATTCCAACTAATGAAATAGGTTTTTAAGGATCTTAGGACCCCTAGGGACACATGTTGTCATGAAATCCATCAAAAGGGGCCATAGGTTATACTATGACCCCTTTTGACCCATTCAAATGAATACAATACTCCCCTAGGGATCCTAGAACCTCTAGGGACACATTTTTTCATGAAATTCATCAAAAGGGATCATAGGTTATGCTATGATCTCTTTCAACCCATTTGAATGAATGAAATAGTTCTGTATGGGTCCTAGGACCCCTAAGGAAACATGTTCTCATGAAATGCATCAAAAGGGGTTATACGTTGTCCTATAACCCCTTTTGACCCATTCAAATGAATGAAATATGTCCCTAGGGGTCCTAGGACCCGTAGGGACATACATTGTCATGAAATCCATCGAAAGGGGTCATAGGTTATCCTATGACCCCTTTCAACCCATTTAAAGAAATGAAAAGTACCCAAGGCACACATGTTATCATGAAATGAGTTCAAAGGGGTTATAACTTGTCCTTTTAAATTTTTCAACCCATTTGAACAAATGAAATAGGTCCCTAGGTGTCCTAGGACCCCTAGGGACTCCTATCATGAAATGTGTTGAAAGGGGTCATATATTATACTATGACCCCTTTTGACCCATTCGTACAAATGAAATAGGTCCCTAGGTATCCTAGGACCCTTAGGGACACTCGTTATCATGAAATACATTGAAAGGAGTCATAGTTTATCCTATGACCGCTTTCAATCCATTCTAATGAATGAAATATGTCCAGAGGAGTCTTTAGATCCCTAAAGACACATGTTGTCATGAAATGTGTCAAAAGGGGTCATTGTTTATCCAATGACCCCTTTCAACCCATTCCAATGAATGAAATATGTCCCTAGTGGTCCTAGAGCCCTTAGGGACACATGTTGTCATGAAATGCGTTGAAAGTGGTCACAAGTTATCCTATGACCCCTTTCAACCCATTCAAGTGAATGAAATAGGTCCCAAGGGGTCCTATGACCCCTAAGGACACACGTTGTCATGAAATTCATTGAGAGTTTTCATAGTTTATCCTATGAGCCCTTTTGACCCATTCCAACGAATGAAATATGTCCCTAGGGGTCCTAGGTCCACTAGGGACACAAGTTGTCATGAAATGCATTGAAAGGGGTCATACATTGTCCTTTTACCACTTTCAACCCATTCAAATGAATGAAATAGGTCCCTATGATCCCAGGGACACATGTTGTCATAAAATGCATCAAAAGGGGTCATAGTTTATCTTATAACCCCTTTCGACCCATTCCAATGAATAAAATTGGTCCCTAGGGATCTTGGGATTGCTAGGGATACATGTTGTCATGAAATGCATTGAAAGAGGTCATAGGCTATCCTACGACTCCTTTAAACCCATTCTAATGAATGAAATAGGTCCTGATGGTTCCTAGGACCTTTAGGGACACATTTTGTCACAAAATGAATTGAAAAGGTCCATAGGGGTCCTAGGGGTCCTAGGACCCCTAGGGACACATGTTGTCCTAAAATGTGTCGAGAAGGGTCATATGTTATCCTATGACCCCTTTCGACCCATTCCATCAAATTAAATAAGTCCTTAGGTGTCATAGGACCCTGTTGGTTAATAGCTTGTCTTCCTTATCTTTTTGGTTTTTACCTTGACTCTTAGACTGCTCAATGGCTTATGGAGGAAAAAGTTGTTAACAACAGAATTTGTCAATATAGTAATCTATTGAGGATTCCAAAATTTAAAGGTACAACTCCCTTATATGAATGCAAGATATGCAATGAATTTTTTCTTTAAGCTTTTGAGGTATGCTCTTAACCAAAGTGCAGAAGAGGCAAAAACCAAGTTTTTCAACACTTTAAACAACCTAGGCAATTGAAAGGGGGACTAACTCACAACATGAAATCTAATAGAACTTAGATGCAAGGAATGGAAACATGTATAACTAGCTATGATAGTAGGAAGAAAGGAAGAGATGGCATAATAAGTAATTCCCAAATTACACAGAACTTAGCTAATGTTTTGACTATACGTGGATTGTCTATCTCTCAAATACTCCACACACTAGTTTCTAGCTTCTTTATGAAATGAACTATACCAAACACATAGACCATAGCATACAGCAAAGAAATTAAGACATACAATCCATTGAACGAATGAAAACAAACCAAGTTCATTCACATTCATTCAACTTTTAACATTAGCGCCTCCATTCCATTCCCTATACCAAGAATTAATAATAATAAAACTTTGTAGTCCCAACTACTGGGGTTTTCCCAAATTAAGTTTTGCCAATCTTATTAAATTCATAAAAGGTTACATTTATAGGCCTTTCAAAATGGTTGATTACATGGATGATTGCTTTGTAGAGCATCTCTAAACAAAAAGACTAAAAATAGGACAAGCTTGAATCATTGTCCATTATAGAGACTAACAAAATGCTAAGAATGGCTAAAATTAGGAAAGAGAAGAAGGAGAATGGAAGATGTCTAGAAAAGCATCAGAAACATCATGCCTTTTTAGAAATGATTGATTTTCCTCTGTAAGATTTCCTGGATTCAGTTAGATTGTCTAACTCTTTGGCATCTAGAATAATGATATTGCCGGCTTGAACCATCTAGTATTCATGCATCTCTATTGGTTCATCTATTCTAGTCACACTTGACTAGAATTTCTCTATTTCTTTCCTTATGATTACATTTGTTGCTAAGAGCTCTTGGATCTTGGACACTTGGAATTTGTGTGGGTCAACGACTTCATTGAAAAATGCCAAGAACTTGTATTTCACTCTCTCAATGTCTATGAGATTCACATTAGTGGACACAAAGGACTCTATGTGCAAGGTCTTCAAATATTGAAAAAACTTTTCAATGATCTTTTGCACTAGGTTGTGCACATCCTTGAGCTCATTTGCATATCTCATAGAGATTTCTATAAAAAAAAATTCCAATGATTGTTTCCAATGAAACAATGACTCCTTGCCCATCTTCATAATCCCATGAGTAATGGCCACATTTGTCTTCATGTCAATTAATTCTTGTAGAATGGTCAATTGCTTTGTCAGCTTGTCTACTTCCTTCTGTATGGTTTTCTGATGATTTGAAGTTTCTTCCCTATGCTTGTGAGCATCCAATACTAGGCTTCCCAAGTTTTCAACTAGTGGGGGACCTTGAGCCTTGATTTTATCTACCCATGCTCATCCAACCTACTTGAATTTCCTTTCTTGATGTAGCTTTAGGAGTAGATTTTCATTCTCCTCTACATTTGGGTAAAACTGACTTGAAGAAGTAACTCTAAGTGTAGACCTTATGTATTCCACTAACTCTTTGTTTGAGAACTTCAATATTTCCTTCTCTAGTCTAGGTTGTTCCAACTTATCCTTGATTTTCTCATTGGTATATTTCTACATGTTCAACATGGATTCATGAACTAGGATGCCAAGATCTACTATCATGATTCAGAAATCATCCTTTGAGAGCTCATGAAATATTCATTCTTTCTATGGCTCAGCAATCTCAACTAGCATATGGCTAGTTGTTGAATCTATAGCTAGTGCAAAAATTGTCTCCTACTTCTTTGTCTTCTTTGATGGCTGAGAGGAGGTGAGTTGTATGATCAAGTCATTTGATGGGGCTGCATATTCATATCTCCTCTTCTTCATATCAATGGTCTCTTTGGGCCATGACTCTATTGACACCACATTGACAGTGGACTATAGGGTAGTGGAATCAAATAGTTTCCTTCATATTAATGGAGTTGCGTTTCTCTGGGAAGCAATAGGGAAGGCAATAACCTTAGTTATAGAAAGGGATAAGGTATCCCTTTGCTAAGATGCATCCTATTCGTGGCCACCCATGGGGATAGTGTCACCATCCAAATTGATGACTACAACAAGGGAAGATGGCTTGGCCACTAATTTTTCTTGTTCTTTCCCCCTATCCTTGTCATCCTCCTCCAAAACTTTCTTGGTGTTTGGAAGAGATCTAGCTCCACAAGTATGAGTGGCACATTCTTTTCTAGAGGCTAGTCTCCACCCTAGCCAATGGACTATGATGGCCGTACAAATGTTGGTGTATTGGCTATGGTGGTTGTTGTTGTGGTTGACTAGGCAGATCCAACAGATACTTTACCTGTAGAACTAGTCCTCCTAGTCCTTTTATTCCTTGATCAAGTCCACTCCACCCATTTCTCTATTCTCTTGATTATCCCCTACATAAGAACCTCCATATTATCATTGATTGGATCTATAGGTGGGGTAGACAAAATTTGGGTGCATGTAGGCTCCATCATCTGCAATGTCAGAGACATCAACAAAATCGTTATATAATTTAATCTTGTAACAGTTAGCCATGACCAAAATCTCTCCCAATTTTGGTAATCATTGAGATTCCTGGACCAGAAGTCTTCAATATCCAAAACTCATGTATAGGCGTATCCCAACTTCAAATGATCACTTACAATATTAACTAGATCATATTAAGGCCTACGTACCTCATAATCTAACAACTTGATTTTTCTCTCAATTCTCTTTACCAAATTCTACTAATCTAATCTAGAGGCACATGAATATGGGTCAACCACTATAGGGAAGGGAATCTTGATAATCTTCTTCACATTGGAAAATAGGGTGTTCACTTCAAGGATCTATCAACATAGTTCAACTAGAACCACATTGTCTTCTAGATATCTTGTCAAACTCTTAGGAAAGCTATCCGAAGATCATATTTGTAAATAGGAGAAGCTCATAAATTGGATGAATGAACATCCGAATTGGCTTATGGATGAAATTGCCTCTGGTGAGAATCTCCATTCAGGGCATCCTTGTAATTCTTGGCATAGCCTTATTATGAAGGCATTATTAACAACCACATACTCCTCATAGATTATTTGCAGCTATAAGTGTGGGTAAAATTCATATACTTTGGTGTGCTCATCATAATTCAATATGCTAGGGAGGATGGGTCATAAGTGGTGAGTTTCTAAAGCATAGATCAAATAAGAGGACATGTAGCATTTCTTGAATCCTTTGGCCAAATTCAACTATGAGGTGAGCTCATCATAGATAATCTGTGCCTAGTGAATCTACATATTCTTAGCACATAATTCTTGTACTAGGAAGAATTGGTGCTCGATGAACTCCAAAATCTCCTCTTTTCCTTTTAGTCTAAGGAGGAGTGTGAGGATATCCACAATTTCTCTTTTCAAATTTGTGCCAAAATGGGTCTTTGGCATTTTTCTCTTCTTTGAGCGAGCAATCTGGAAATTTGTCCTTTGTATCTCTTCCCTTCTTAAGGTCTTCTTCTCATTGAACATGGATGCAAAAGACCCAAAATTGACATCAAAATACTGCCTTCATGGGAATGCCAAATGCGGACTGCATCAATGCCTTTTTGTTTGATATGAGAATAGATTGGTCAAGAAACAAAATCTTCTTTGTTTCTAGGTTGCATCTTTTGATGCATTCACTTACAAGCTTAGGTGTATGCACTACCATAGGAAAACTAGCTGCTTCAACTAGTCCACTGTCTTTAATTTTCCAAGTGATTGGGTGAATTGGTTGAGAATTAATTCTTTTATGAAGATGACATAAATCATACATTTTGAAGGATGTGTATGTAAGCTCTTTTAACTCACTCTCTAGGGAGATTAACTTATCATAACCAATATCTCTAATTGTCATTCTGTATGATTGCATAGGATCTAGTTCTTGATAAATATTAATTTAAATATACTTGAGAAAACCAATTGCATACAATTTAGTTGAAATAGGTATAGGAATTAGAACATTGGTGCCACATGAACAAAATTAAGTTTGACAAAAAAATTTGATGGTGGGATTTTCATTTAAGTTTGACCAAAGAGTCTCCAAGGTGCTCTAAGTGTGTTTGGAGGTTGATCTTTTGAGGGTCGTAATTTAGAGTTCGTGGGATTATCAGTGAAATATTGAATTCTATAGGATATTCATGCTGAGGCTTAAAATAATGTATCTCATTTTTGAGCAATCACATTTCATTTGGATTTAGCACACCTATCTCACTTGATGCCAAAACTTGTGTGCCTTAGTTCATAGGTGCACCACTGCATAACTTTGAAAATGCTAATCTTGGCATCAAATTGTAAGTTTCATTAGCTTTAGATAGATAGGAAAACCCTAATAAAACCCTTGTTCTAGCCATGAAGAGCCTCCATCGTTCATGGCCACCCTGTACTGAAGAGTCTCTAAGGTGCTCTAGGTGTGTTTGGAGGTCAATCTTCAGAGGGTCATAACTCGAAGCTTGTGGGGGATATCAATGAAAATTTGAATGCTAAAATATCATCATGTTGAGGCCTAAAATAACCTCTCTCGTTTCCAAGCAATCACATTCCATTTGGATTCGACATAGCAATCTCGCTTGATGCCAAAACTTGCAATGTACCTTGGTTCAAGTGTGCATCACTACACAACTTTTAAATCATTGATATTGGCATCAAATCATTAACACCATTAGCTCTAGATGGGCAGTTGAACCATAGTGACACCATTTTTCAATTCATAGAGAGGCTCCAATGTTCGCGGCCACCCCATGCCAAAGAGTCTCCAAGGTGCTCTAAGTATGTTTGGGCGGGTGAACCATAGTGACATTTTAAGGGATTAAAGAGATTATTTCATATTAAATATATGTGATATAATTTAAAATTTAAAATAGCATCAAAATTTGACAATAAATATTGTTAAAATGTTCTTCACAAATTATTACATTTGAATCAAACATAAAAAACATGATCAAAATGAATGATATTCCATAAACATGAACAATACACATGATCGATGATAAATTGAAAAATACTATACTAAATTAATATGTATATAATTGTGCACATAAATGAAAAAAGTATATTTTAAAATACATGTATCCATAAAAAAATTACACAAATATATATATCAAACTTCATGTATCTATAAAAAAATTATGCAAACATATATCAAAATATATAGATTCGTATACAAAATGTGGCTTATCATGCCATTGAGATGTGTATAATATCAATGTTTTAGTATACAAGGTGGCATGTGTCATCTCAAAATGTCTCATGACATATCCTATGACAACTATACTATCCTATGATGCTAGTGGATGATCAAAATGCAACCTCTTCATTGCACTAGGTGGATCAGATGCCTCCTACATAAAAAAAAAAAGGAAAACCCAAAGTTAGACTACTAAATTTATATGATTGTATGTATCTAACATTGAATTGCTCAAATGCATAATGATTCTTTTTTTAATAAAGATTTATAGTATTAAAATTTCATCATAAATACCTCTCTTATCAACCTCCTATGCTGGTCAGGAGTCTTCTCATATGTCAAGATGTCTGGAACCTGGTTGGTTGTGGCCTGTATATGTTTAAGTATGTTTGTCAAATGGATCTACAACTTAAAATATAACATTATAATTCATAGCATACTAAATTTATAACATATAATAAAGAGTTCAAACTGAAACTTACCTTTGTCAACTCCTCCTCTAGATATAATGGTTGTGTGAGCAAAGATACAAAACTTTGATGTCTAGCCTCCTGTGCACTAGGCGTTTCCTATGACGTACAAAAGCCTAGCTAAATCAGTTTTGAATTTTTTTATGGGTGATCTCACAATATTGGGTGTCACTTTTGTGGCACAAAAAAAATTAGAAATGGATGGAAATTTCCAATTTCCAATTTTTAATTGTTCGCACGAACATTAAGGAAATGTTCACATGAACATTCCCTACATTTATGTTTGTGTGAACATAAATAAATATAAATAGGCACATTTGCATGAACATAAATGCTATAAATGTTCGTACAAACATACAAAAGTTACTATTTTCATCATAAAATTACTAGTTTTTTGAAAACATATGTTCATGCAAACATGTAAAATATGTTCACACGAACATATGTTTTTTTTAAAAAAATTATATTTTCTTTAAAAATAAATAAATAAATGGTGTTTTGACCCCCAAAATTGAGATTTAATGATCTCCTACTATAAAATTAAAAAAATATCAATTTGTTCTACTCGGAGCAAGCTTTCCAATGACTATAATTTTAATAGGTATTATATTCATTAAGCCTTTCAATTATGAGTTTGACTCATTATAGGTCCATTAATGGTTGAACATCAACTGATTTCAACACTTTGGGAAAATTTGTAAATTAGGTCAATTTTTTTTTGAAAAATATCTATGAAATATGTTGTTGATATAGCTTTCTATTAAAAAAGAGAAAATTAGATTTATGATAAATTGAGTTCAAGTTATATATGTCAAAATGAATGTATGTCTGAATTACAATTGACATCACTTCAAAACTTTATGAACTATACAATATTCAACCAAATTGAATAAAATGAAATGCAACCTCTAAATAATTATATTAAAAATCCAACACCACAAGAATTACCTCATTATCATTTTTAGAAGAAAAGTTATGCATGTCAAGCAGACTGTCACTCTTTAAAAATATTGATTTTTCATATGTACCACTTTTCGGAGGAGAAGAAAATTCGACTTAAATATTTTTTTTTTAAATTAAAAAATATGGTTACAAAGTAGGAACAAAGTACTACAAATCACTAGTTAACATCATCTTTAAATTATTCACAGTTTTAGAGATATAGTTACTCAAATGTGAGGTTTGTTTCAAAAATATTGATTTCAGTGTCAAAAATGGTCAAAAAGTGGAACCCATTATTTTGGGATCACCCTTTAAATGAAAATAAGGAAAATAAAAAATAAATGATACTTATACATATGATGGGTCTCTCACTATGAATAGAAATCCTAGAGGGTCTATAACACTAAATCTACCTAGACTCATCACCAATAGCCACACCCTATACAATAAAGAATGTAATTAGATTTCATTACCAAAAACATTTTACAATAATGAATCAATATTTAATCACTTTAAAAGAACCTCATTAGCTTTCCCTTGTTAGTGGGTTGTGCCTCACCCTCCGCACTTTGCCCACCATTGATAGGTGATACTTGCAAGAGAAAATAAAGATTAGAAACCATATATGCTCCAATATCAAATAGAAAAACAATGAGAAAACAACATAATGTATCATAGATATCTCAAGGCTAAATGAAATAGTTGAGAATGTGAAAACATCAACTTGTCTGAGCTCCTCCTTAGTCATCAACTAAACATGAATGGAGATCACATACACATATAAGTCAGTATGGGTTAAAATTTCTCTATTATAAAGATTAATTCTAAATCACATGCGTTGTAACAAAAAAATGTATTAATGTACTGATAGAGTAGGATGTCATGCCTCTACATGCCCCTCCTCTCTCATGTTAGGGTGTGTAGTCTCTATACATGTGTCTAGTGTATACTCCTTCTCAAATAGAAATTGATACTCAAAAATATGAACTATGGGACCCAAACAAATATTCTTGCACATTATGCAAGTATGGGGCACACAAACATGTGATGAGCTCATCGATGATGAACTCACACCAACATCATCAACACAAGGAGGCAACACTAACCTAGCCTAGGATATAAATAGGCTACTCAACCTATGGATTAGTCTAATAGTTTGAGAGTTATCCTCTACAATGATATTAAGATGTTTCACTAGAAGAGGGAGGGGAGTCATCAATAGGGAAAAAATTGTTAGATTTCTTCCACTAGGAAAAGGGTCTATCCTAAGGAGCTCCTCATCCTACACCCATGTTGGGCATCATGCTTTAGTAGTTCACCTTGAGGTGCAGCACAAATTTAGTATACAAATTTTTAATGAAATAGAATGGCACCTCTAAATTGTTGTGTGGAGGTTTTTCAAAAACCATCCACCAATGATCCCAAAAGTCGCATGCATAACCTCTTTCGTGCATCATTTAATTGATAAATTGGGATTTGTGCATTCTACTATTTTACTAATTTTTGGGTCCACAAAAAGGTTAACTATATCATCTTTAGTTATATTTAGGGTCACAACATCATCATAGTCCAACCCATCACACTAGTAAATTTGAACCTATTTTTTGATGCTTTGTGGCCAAAAGTTTGATGCTTCCACATTGAAAAACAATGTCACTAGAATTTTGTTGAAAGTTCGAGTCACTCCATAGCTATTGATTTATTGACAAGAGAATCTATCAAAAATCATCCCCATCTATGCAACATGGTGGTATCAAGCTACTAAGTGAAATGTCAAAATAGCAATGATATCCACAAATGATTCGTCGGTTTTGTCATACCATCAAAAATGGGCCACATCAAAATATTGATGTGTGCTAGATAATATTTGATGGGTTTGTCATTCCATCACTAACATGCTATGTCAAAATATTGATGATGCCTAGAGATGATTCCATGGTCGTCTCAAACCCTTGATGGCAAGCTACATTGAAATATCGACTACAGTCATAGTTTTAATAATAAAAATCAAATAGTCTACATACCCTATTCATAACCATTTCATGGCTCAATCTACTACAACTAGGGTATTGGTGCCCCTATTCAAGTAGTTTGGCCCTAAATTTATAAATACAAATGTTGGCTTTTCTAATTACAAAAATTTGCCTCTAGTGTTAGCCCTCCCTAAGAAAACAAAGTTGCAAAGGTATTAGTTGACTATAAATACAACTCCCCATCTCATTTCAAAGTCTTATCCACTATTAGCTCCTACAAGAAAATCCAATTAAGCATATTCAAATCAATTGAGTATAGATCTTTAATCAAGGAGTAATCAATTCAAGCATACAATTTTGTTACAATACTCATGACCAGTCATAATGTGGTTCTGTATCATGAAAGCATACAACATCAAGACTTGTCTAAGTCTTCATGCTTGGGGTTTCATACTTGAGGTAATATTCAATATTTCCAGTATTATTTAGCCTCTAACTCTCTTTGCAACAAGGTCTATTTTACATCACAATTAGCTATTGTAGAGGTTGAAATACTAACATAGAGTTTGAATTAGGCAAGTTAGCCCCTATAGAACACATCCCTTCTTCTCCTTTCTTCATGTGTGTGAGCTCAGATTTGAGAGTGAAAGAAATAAAGGTGCATAGAGTAGACTATCAAATGTAACAAGGACTTCTAAAAAGGAAAAAGAAACTTAGAATAGGGAACCTAGCATACATGACCATGTATTTTAGCTATATTTTCAAGAGACTAGCCTACAAGACCTCCTGACTATAGTTGTTACTCCTTTTTTCATTCACATGAACTGCAACTTAGGACATCCAACACATCAATCAAATTAAACAATTTCAACTCCAATTTTCATATCCAAGTTCCATGTACTCCCATTTCTAAATCTGACCTACTATGTTTTTCTTTTTGTTCTATGATTTCATTTCTTATCCTTCTTTGTTAGCTTTGCAACTATTACCTAATTGAGAAAATCAACGAAGTAGTAAGTATCTCCCAAACAACAGTTGAACAAGCACATAACTATATCAATGAACAAAGCTAATGAAAATTCTAATGGAATTTATAATATAAATTTTTATATTAGGTCAGATATTGCAAACATAGGAGCTTTAAAATAGTAACAAAACTATCATGTACAAACAATAAAAGTGATATTCAATGGAAGGGTGCACAAGAAAAAAAATATTTGAATGGAAATTTTAAAAGTAACCCGTATCTTGAACTTATGACCTTTATTAGGACCATCAATAGTTTTTCCATCAAGTTCTCTGATTGCTTTATCAAGGTTCTATTTCAAAATAGATGATACCCATTCAACAACAAACCATTCAAAAGAAAAGGCTTGGAAAAATATGGGATATTTTTTGAGCTTCATTACCTTTGCTAGGACTTGATTTCCTACATGTTTATCATCCCAGCTGAATATATTCACATTTTTCTCAACACCCAACATATGGCCATTTACTTGAATGAAGTCCAGGTAAGATTCGTTTATAGTGGCTCTCTGTAACCATGTTGCTCCCCAAAGTAACTCATCCTACATAAATTTAATAAATATATATTAGGCATATTCCATTTTTTTTTGTATTAGTTAATTTAGAAGATTTATGGTAGGATATACTTACATAATATCAAAATAAGAGCAATAAAATGGGAAAACATCAGATTATAATGAATCACTATATGTGCATCTGTATTTGTCAGCAAACTCAAAAACCTGGCCACCCACATAGACCATCCCATTGTCATAGTAGGAACTAAGAGAGTCAATCAATATTGAGATGGTTTCTTTACATATAAACTATATATAATTTATTATAGGACATTTTTACATGGAGAAGTATTCCATATAATGGTTGTTGTAACAAAATTTTAAAAAAAAACCTATATAAAAAAATACTAGAGTATAAATAAAAATCGCTTTAATAATCATATCTATCACCATGCACAAATTCTTCTTAATAAAAATGACACTAGTATTATTGGTGTTTCCTATCACACTCAATATGATCATTATAAAGTGGCCAACTTGCAAAATATTAATTGAAACTTGATCGAAAGGCATGAAACATGTCATTGATTTAAAAGATAATCTCTTGAATAACAATACAAAAGATTATGAAGAATAGCTAGTTGGACTTCATCATCACACATGTAAGATTTATGAATATATGTTGAAAGCATACAATCTATAGATAACAATGTATACATTTATGATTTTTTAATTTATCTTTATGGGTAAGATTGCGTGTGATTTTTAACATTTTTTATCATACTCAATGATCCATCATCAGAATGAGAGAGGTAAAAATATGAAGAGATATATTTCTCTACTTGAATCCAAGATTGAAGAAGGAGCGGAGAATAAGGGTAGTTTTTCAACTTGAAAACTATGGAGGCCACAGTGAGAGGTACAATAGTTTTAGAAGAAACATCAGAGCCTAGATTCTGAGCATCCACTTTGTACAAACTGCAAGGGGTGTCCATATCCTCTAGTCTCTCCCAATATTTGTGATCCAACTTTGGGTCCCCAACCTAAAACCCATTATAAGTAAGTAACAACATTATCATTTAAATCCATGTAAAAGAATTCAAAACTTGAAACTTAGTACTAGAATACCTGTACATAAATAGTCTCTAGGTGAGTAGTGGCTTTGAGAAAGTAATCAACCACCTAATAAATGACATTTCTCACATGTGGGAGATTCTCACCCATTCATCCTCCAAACTCCAAAACACTCCACAATAGTATTGTGGTGGTGAATGCCATTGGCAGCCAAAATTCCACATTGTCTCCTAAGTCCTAATATCCTCTTGTCAAATCCACCCGTCACAACAAAAATGGTAATAAACTATATAAAAACATCAAAATTGCTTTATTTTTAATAGAATAGAGAACCTCAAGCTAAAGAGACAAGGTATTGGACATAGTGTTAGATCACTATCACTTGAAAGGTTTACCCACTTTATTATTATTGAACAAAAACTATCAAAACTTAGTATACTTAATCTTTCAAAGAATTTGAATGTACCTTTTTAGTGGACCTATTAGAAAGGCCAAAATCTCCTTGCCATCTCATTCTCTAATCAGCTAGAATTTTCTTAGAATGTTGGCCTTCAAAGAAAAGAAGAGATTTAGTGAGAGCATCTTTGTAGTTATTAGATAAAGAAGAGCCTCACCTAAAAATACATAGTGCATATTATTGTAATAGTTGGCCTATGCTGTGATAGAAAAAACCAAGAACATTATGACCATAATGAAACTCCAACTTTCCATTGCAATCCCCATTTTTCTGGCATAATGGATTGGTAGTGGAATCCCTAATTCACAATGTGGTGATTTATAGAAAAATCAGTGAAGATCAAAGTAAACACAAAGCAAAAAGCATCTAGTTCACTTTCAACCTATTCCACTATATAATGCCACTTGCCTCTAAGTTGAAAGTCTTGTTTTCTCCCAACTCGATAAGTTTAGTTTGAGATTCACTTGGTTTCAAAAATCATTTCATATTCTCTACTTAACAAGGCTAGCCACATGAAGGTGGAAGCTTGTTTGATCTCCCCCCCACCCTATAATTACTCTAAATTCCCCATTAACAACTAACTCAATATTTTTTATCATTCATTTTAGAAGTATATCATTGATTAATTATAATCACATAATATTCATTAACATGACATAAATTAATTAATACTTATAAACATTCATCAATAATCTATGAACACACCAATCAATATATTTACATAATATTCCTTAATACCTATAAACATTCATCAATAATTTGTGAACACATCAATAGTTATAATTTCACATAACAATATTCAATAACATTACATAAAATTTATTAATAAGAAACATTCATTAATATGACATACAATTAATTAATATGTATAAACATTCATCAATAATTTGTAAATACATCAATCATTATCTTCACATAACATCCATTAACATGACATATAATTCATTACTACCTATAAACATTTATCAATAATTCATGAACATTATAATCACATAAGAATATTCAAAAACATGACATCAAATTCATTAATAAGAAACATTCATAAAAAAATCATCAACACATTCATCATCAAACAAGCTTTTTAACATTCATTTCTTCCTTTGTTTTTAATTTTGTTGAAGATAAAGGCTAATAGGCACATCGTGGCTATCTTCAACATTCTCCTATGGCTCTTGTGGTTCTAATATTATGACATGAGGCTTCCTCTTCTTTTTTCAAGGACAAGGCTGATGCACCCCTACAATAAGAAATAAATGGATTTAATTCTAAACATTTTTTTAATGTTATAAGTATTTATTAATCTGGAGAACATAGCAAGGATTTTTATTTACTTGATAGTGCCAAATAGTCTACTCTCACATTTTTTTAATCCCCAACCTCAACATGCTCAACACTAACTTCACACTCTGCATACTCAAAAGTTATCACATAAAGGAACTACAACAATTGCAATTTAAGCTGATAAATTTTATTAATAATTACATGATTAATTTTCAATAGAAATTGAATATGTACCTATATCATTGTGATGCACATAGAGGTCTTCGTCATGTGTAGGATCCATGCCTTCATCATCGTGAGTAAGATTTGTGCCGGGAGTAGTAGGTTACAATAAAAACTCATGTTTGCATTGTTATCATTGTTCTAAATTAACATCAAATAGATTATTTCTCATGAAGTTTTCAATTACTGTTATTATTCATTAGGCTTATTTACCTTGTGTGAATTGGTGCACCAGGATCTTCTACATCTATTTAGCCACTAGAATCTGTGTGGTGGTGGGAAACCACTACTTTATAGCCTTGTTTGAAGCCAATTTGTTTGTTCTCTTTTATGGGCACTACATTAAACTCAATGTCCTACATTTTTTGCATAATATCATCAATATTGAATGCATTTCTTATTAGTAATTTTGTATAAAAAATTCATATGAAATTTTATTTACTGCTACTTACAAGGCAAGATTGAATTTTCATATATCCACCAGAGCCAAGATGGTGTTGACCAACCTTCTCTTTCCTAGATTGTGTCACCTTTGATGTGTCTTACAGCCTATATATGTAAACTTCAAAATATGGTAGAAATATGTTAGATTCAAACAAATACAAATGAATAAAATTTAATTTGAAAGATATCTATAACATATACTATATGCCTTTACCCATAAGAAAGTAGTTGTAAGTTTATTGATATTGCAAAACATCACAAAGAAAAATAATCTTACAACTACTTGATGAACACACATAGTGTGGCAGTACATTTAAACATTTTTCTGCAAGTACATTTAAACATTTTTCTTGGATGTAACTTTGACCATTAAATAAAAATGTAAGGCACATTTACTTGAGAATTTATAATATCAACAAATTTTAGCCTTTTATGTGTATGCCCCTCATTGAGTTACTTTTGTCAACATGCACATTTTGTATTTTTGTGACATCACAATTTTTCAAAACTAAATTGCTAGTATTTCTCCTTATGCCAAAAGAAGAAAATTATATGGTAAAAACCTATTGTAGAAAATGGGGATCTCTCAGACATATATTCAACATCTCTAGAAAGATATGCATGCACAAAACTATCTTACTATTATGGTGTGATACACAATACTCATTCATACAAAACCACATTGTTATTATCCTGCAAGCCTGTTGTTTGCTAAAGTACTCATTCATACAAAACTACTTAATTACTACCTTGTAGTCCTATGGTCTACTAAGAGTACTAATTCATAGAGTATATTGTTGTGGGTAATCTAATGGTTGAGATGGTGTTCAAATTTTTTTTGTTCTTATGAACCAGTTCTTCTGCTTTCTATTACAACTCAGATGAAATCCCCATTAGTTTTAATCCCCCACCCCAAAAACAAAAATTGAGCTTTCATAAGATACATCCATTTCTAGAAATGCAATACAACTTACCCTGAGCCAATTACACCTTGAATGGGCAACCTATTCCAAATTTATTCTTTCCAAGCACAAACTAGGTTGTGGCTATGAAAAGTATGAACCCAGATTCCAATCAAGGGAAGGAAGTGTATGACTAAAAAATGATTATAAACAGTAAACTTAGACATCATAATCTCCTCAAGTTTTTGGGATGGTGCCATAGAAAGGGGGAAATGATTTTGGTATGTGAATTATTATAAGATATTTAATCAATACATTTCTTAGATTGGTCCAAAGCATACAAGGAAATTTGTAAGCAAATTACAATCAATGGTGAAAGTAGCAAATGCATCAATCTCCTACATCGAACACCAAAATGAAGATGTACATAGATAAATTCACCATGCTCTCTGAGATCAAAATAAACAAACAAGTTTTGACAATAAGAAAGTAGAGATTGGGATCTATACCTTATTTTGTTGTTTGCATTGATACTGAATTCTATCATGTTGGTTAACCTCTTTGACTAATCAAACGATATACAAAGTATTTATTTAAATACAAAAGATTTTTTTGAATATAGAAAGTGATTTCTGTGTAGAGCAAACATGAAGCTATTTAGAAATTGATGTATCCATTGAGTTGTAAGAGGATTTCAAAAATTTTCTAGGATGAATTTTAATAGCAACAAAAAAAATGGTATCAAATCTTAGAATGATCAAACATGTACAAAATAAATAATGTAATAATTTATTCATACTCAAATATTCATCACTACTAGATTACCCATCCCATGAGAGAAACACACCCAAAAAATTGGATAAACATGTTTACACACTTCCTTATGCAATTATATTAGAATGCAAAATCTGAACATTACCAGATCTAGGATATAAAAGAGCCAAGAACATTTGAAATCTTAAATAGGAAGCAAAACAAAAGAATTCCTTACAAGAGTGCTAGTGCACTTTAATGGATTATTCTCATAAAAAATATATAGAAAAATCTTCCATAATAGTTGAATAAGAGAATGAATCTTACATAAATAATTAAAAAATTCAACAATTTTTTGGAGGTTGAACTTTCATAAATAATGGAGAATTTCCAAATTCCAAATCTGGTCACATCATAGTCACACAATAAAAGATTATACGGAAAATGATCACATCCACTTAAATCCAACTCTTGAGCTCTTGCAAGCACATAAATTTCATAGATTTGGTTTGAGGGTCGAGGAGATGTGAAAGGCTATGAGATTTAGGGGGAAAGGTTGGTGGGGGGGGGAAGGGTGTTGGGGGGGGGGGCGGGGGGGTGTTCTAAAAGAGCATAATAAGGAGGGGTTCTACAAGTAGAGTGCATAGGGAAAAAATTGTGCTAAGAAAAAGACACTCATGCACATTCGACAACCCATAATAGTCTAATACTACATAAAAACAATGAAAGCTAAAAACAAAGAAATTTTACTTGTTGATTCAATCAAATTCAAATGGTAATCTCTTTTCAAATATTAAAAGGTGAATTTAAACAATGATTATATGGTTATTGTAATAAAGTCAAGAATTTTAATGAATAACTAGAGATCACTAATTTTTGCATTGTTATATTAATACTACCACATAACTATTTTTGTCAGGCGGTAGGTTAATTCCTTTATCTCTTAGTCTCATCTCTTTTGCATGTTCAATGATTTCATTCCACTCTAGCTTTGGCACCATATGAGGACACTTGTACTTTGGGTTGAGCTTTAGAGCCTTTCTATACTAGTCTCTCATAGTCTTTAGATGTTTGCAAGATTTTTTTAGAATTTGGGCTCTGCTCAAAATATTTTGACCAAAGAACTCCTCAATAGTTTTTATGTGTTGATCTTTTAATTTAGGGGCTTTCTCATTCTATCTTTTAACAAAAAATAAAATTGTTAGATAAAAGAATTAGTTGCTATGTACATTGAATATATTACAACAAATGGATGAATGGAAAAATCTAGCAACCAATTATATCAAGCTACATACTTTTTACATAATGTGGACCCAAATATCTTCAATGTTAAATCATAAAAAGTTTCATAAAAAATATTGTTTCCTACAAAATCATCATGGATCATTAGTGTAAAATGAGTTATGAACAAGTACACTCTAAGTAATGACAATTTTAAAGTACCCAGAAGCTTAGAAATTTTTAAGGGAATCACATATTTCTCGACCATCAATAATGATGCCTCCAATAATCTAATACAAGTAACCTGAGCTACTACAAGAAAGGTTGGTAAATTATCACCAATACTGGTATCAGTTCTATCACCATGAGAAGGTGTACCTGTCCCTACACAAAGTTAATCAATGTCATACTATAATCAAATGAACAAGAAACTAAAAATCAAATCACATTTAACACATAAAAAATGTAGCAAAATAAGGATTTACCAGCTCTAGTTGTAGCAAGTGTGGATGTTTGCATGCTCCTTGTTGTTGATCCTATAGTCAGCTATCTTAGAGTGTTGGTTGACCTTGTGGAAGTAGGCATATGGAAATCATCAACACCTGAAAAAAATCATAAATATATATATTGTCTTTTTAAAATATAAATTGCAAAAATATGACAAGAGTAATATAAAACTGATAATAATAATGATGAAGAAAGTAATGTCCCTTCTAATGATTAAGAATTGAAATCACACACTTGTAGGACCTACACTGGTATATACAATAACATCTTATAATTACCTTTCACTTTTCATAATCTACCTTTCCTCATCAAGTATGCCCCTTTGAATATGTTCATGGAGTCAAGATCCCAAATGCGATCTACATGGATCTTTGAGGAAGACTTGGGAAGATATTCACTAATGTACACCATGGTCTAGTAGAACATATATCCCTCAACCATGGAACCCTTAGGACATGCTCTCTGTCGAACCAAGCCATTCAAAAATTTCAAGTCTCTCTCAACCATCCACACTGACCTAGTTAGTATAGCTGCACACAATTCAATCTCCTCAACTAGATGTATGAGGTAGTGTTTGTGTGCATTGATAAAAGTTGAAGGTAGACGCTTTTGCATCTTACACAAAAGTTAAGGAATTTTTCTCTTCCTTTGAAGTTATGTCTTTCTTATCAATTTCTTTAGATGACAACCACCTAGAAGATATTCATCATGCAAAAATATATTAACGAGACTAATAACACTTCTATGCAAAAAATCTAACAAATAACACTTATAACCTCATGTATTTCCCAAGATCATATATAACATGTTTGAAAACCATGTTGTCAAATTTGTGTGGGAGAGATAGAGTTAGAATGTACTACAGTAATAATAAAATGATATTTTCAATCTATTATAAAATAAAACAATCAAAAGTACATGAAATTTTACAAATTTATTGTAAACAGAGAATAATAAAACTTACCTTGATGAAGGTATGTCAATCATACATTTTCATGAAACTACTTATGTTTGCACCAAATCTGATGGGAAATTTAGTTTTTTTACAACTTCATATATGGCATTAGTTTGTTGTTATGTTAATAACCAAGGAATGATGCTCATATTATTTCAGTTTCTATTACTATTTGATTCAAGGAAAAAAATCAATACATGATTGGATTCATCAATGTCATTGCAAATTCTGACCAATTTTTCTTTTTCATGCCTTCCATCCAATATATTATGTAGTGTCTTTGTTACATTCTTTCTAATATGCATAGCATAAAAAAAATGCATGATTAGGAGGTGCTCATAGTATGAAAACCTACTAAATTGTTAAGGATAGATTTTAAGTCCTTTTGGAAGTTTCTCATCGATGCCTTGACGACCCTTAAAAACATCAATTATATCATTAGTAAACAAAAGACAGTATCCAAATTTAAATTTCATATGAAAACCTGCATCAGATAGAATGGCATTACCTCGATGATTCATTCTATTGTATTTCAACTTCCACATGTGAGATTTATTCTTCATGGCTTTAATGTTGTCTCTTCTTTCACATTGAAAAGATATTTTTCAGCAATTCGATACTTATTCTTTTTTTTGGAGAAAGTGTCTATGCTCATCGAACACCTAATTTCTTAATTTTTTTGAATGAAAAAATTTCATCTTTGGACCACAAATTGGATAGGAAAATTTTCCCTTTGTCTAAAGACCTACAAGATTGTGTATAATTGGATGACATGTGTACTATAAGATTCATATTTACAATTATCACATGTAAATTAAACATACAACAAAAATGCATTAGTAAGTTATTACATACCAAATATGTGTTATAATTTTTACATACCACAAAAATGGGCTAGTCTAAGGGCCTCATGTATTATCCATACAAGAATTACATAGAATTGAAATTGCATTTCACCAATTGGTCAAAAGATGTCATACATAGTGACCCCATTATCTCCAACAACTCATCAATCAAGGGCTCAATGTATACATTCATATCTTTCACTTGGTACTTACCTAGTTGAATGAACATAAACAAAACATAATTATTATGGCCATTTTGATATTGTGTTTATAAATTAACTTAGATGACTATTAAATGGAAAAGTACCTAGTACAATCATTGTTAACATTATGTACTCCCTCTTTATGAACATCCAAGGAGGAATGTTATTATTAATAACAAAAACATTCCATACTAAGAAGAAAGATCTTATCTCTCCAAATGGATTAACATTGTTTTCTACCAATGAAAGCTTCAAATTATGAGGTTCTTCTTTAAATACTAGCCACCCATCTTCTATGTCCTTAAATACAAAACCATCCATAGGCATTCACAAAATGTCATCTTGACTTCTATTGTAGCATGGTAATCCATAAATTGTGCCAAGCTAGTACACCTAAATAATCATTGTAGATATGAAATAACGAGACTGTACCAAAGAACACTGTGAGGCACCTTTTTCATTATTTTATCTTATCAATATCTACTAATGTAATAATTAGGAAATTCTATTGCAAATTCATGTTGTTTATGATATATAATATGATCATTGGGATATGCATATATTGTTTAATACTACATTCCAATATCTTTCATAATGGTTGATAATTCTCAGTAAGAGCAAGGTACACTAGTACATTTGAGGCTATTTTTCGACCAAAATTGGTCACAATTTTGACCCAATTTTTTACCAAAGTTCAACTGAATTTGACCAACCCATTCGTCAAAGTTTTTCTTGTTGAAATTTTGACCAACCTACTAGTTGGTCAAAATTTTGACCAATACATTGGTCGAAAACTATCAAACATGTTGGCCCAAGTTCTACCAACCATTGATCAAAATTTTGACCAATGTTTGGTCAAGAACATCCAAGCATTGGTCAAAATTTTGACCAACACTTGGCAGTTCTCATCCAAAAATTGGTCAAAATTTTGACCAATACTTGGTAGTTCTCAACCAAACATTGGTCAAGAACTTTCAAACATGTTGGCTCAAATTCTACCAGTTCTCGACCAATACTTGGTCGAAAACTCCAAGTATTGGTTGAAATTTTGACCAATGTTTGCTCAAGAACATCCAAGCATTGGTCAAAATTTTGACCAACACTTGGAAGTTCTCATCCAAAAATTGGTCAAAATTTTGACCAATACTTGGTAGTTCTCAACCAAACATTGTTCAAGAACTGTCAAACATGTTGGCTCAAATTCTACCAATTCTCGACCAATACTTGGTCGAAAACTCCAAGTATTGGTTGAAATTTCGACCAATGTTTGGTCAAGAACATCCAAGCATTGGTCAAATTTTTTTTTTAGGGTTACACTTATTGAGGTCCACTTTAGCAATGGCCCTTCCTATGAAATTGTTGTCTAAAACCTTTCTAACAAGATAATGTGTTATGAGCTCTTCATCAATGGGATGGAACATGAATGCAGGAGGCAGTTGTGCATCACCCATATCATGACTGTAACTAAAGTTAAGAGCCTATATTATTGAATTCTCTTCCCTATCACCCATATTCATTTCCTTTTCTATGGGAAATAAGGAAGAGAATTCAATAATAGGGGCTCTTAACTTTAGTTACAGTCATGATATGGGTGATGCACAACTACCTCCTAGATTTATGTTCCATCCCACTGATGAAGAGCTCATAACATATTATCTCATTAGAAAGGTTTTAGACATCAATTTCATAGGAAGGGTCATTGCTAAAGTGGACCTCCACAAGTGTGAGCCTCAGGGAGGGTTCAATTCCCTCCTTTATTATTCTATATGTGTATAATCACACACACCCATTTGATCTTGAATGATGATGTACTAAATGTTGAGTGCTCCAAAACCATCCATTTTGTTGGTGTTTGAAACTACTAAGCAACAAAATGCTCAATATCATAGTGAAATTACTCACACAATCTAATGATTAGCCAATTCTTAGTAGCAATTACATGAATAAACCACTTTGACCCAACTTCAACAAAACCAAAAATGGTTTTCTACTATTTAGAGTCATTTTCATGTTCTATGCATGGGGAGTGGGTCCAAGATATTGCTGTCGCTAAGATGGCTTAACATGCTAGCACACACATATATTATTTAATTTTTAATGAAAACATTTTTCCTTGACTCTACTGTGTTTGTCATTTTCAGTCATGTTGCTACCTTGCTACTAGTGAAAAACAAAAACTTCCCAGTAGTGACATAGCAAGCTCTGGCGGAGTCAAAACTTTCAGCCTATAAATGCTAAGTAGGATGCCACCATGTCATTGAATTTGCACAATTCATTTCTGACGAATCACTTATTCAGGGCCCATCTCTTTTAAAATTTCCACTACATCACAACCCTCCGACTAGTCGCTACCTCGCTACCGATGAGAACACCAACTTTTCGGCTAGTGAGATAGCGACTTCCAATAGAGTCAAAACTCTGGTGACAGAGAACAAAAACACATTTATTGAAAATTCATCAATTAATACTCGTGTCAGAGAAGGTGGTCACGCATATTTATGAACTTTCACATGGGAATTTTTACAATTACATTAGTTTTTAAAAAAATTGCCACTTCCTTTAAAATTCGGGCACTCGCTATGTCGCTACAGGTAGGTCGCATAGATTTTTTGATAGTGACTTAGCGAGTCATCAGAGAAACTTACATTTCGGTGACACCATTTACAAATTCCTCCTCGTGCATCCTTTTTTACACTAACAATCCTAGGAGATAGCATGTGACCATAATGCCTTCATATTAATACAGTTTTATCAGCATCAAACTTCATTTTCAGCACCAGGACATAGTTCTTCAATGGTTGCTACATCACTATAGGAAACAACCTTGCAACTTTTTATAGCGAGTACACGACATCTGTTGATTCTAACAAGATCCAATTGCAAGATAAGATTTTTCAAAAGGACTCAACAATGACCTTGACGTAGGCGGGAAAGAATATTCAGCTACTATTAAGACATTCACACAAAAATAAGATTTAAAAGGCAAGACCTAGGGTTTTACACAGATTTTAAAAGATATCAAAATATAAGACCAAAACCTAAAACCCTAGGATCTAACAAAAGAACTCACATCTAATTTTTTCACCATGATTATAAGAAAAATTAATATGTAAAAAATTAGAACAACACATTTCATGCCTTCATCTATACACAATGCCTTTCTAGTTTCTTTCTACTCGCACTCCCATTTCATTTCGTATGATCATCTAAAAATTGTGTCACTCTAAGATCTCAACTATTTTCTCTTGATTGATCATATCATAACTATTGAATGAGAGCTTTGGGATAAGCTTTAGGCATCCATCAAAGCATAAGGGATTTTTTCAGATGGTTCAGATGAAGTAGTAGCATTTTCCTTGGGAGACATGCTTGCAAAATGGAAGCATAGATAAGTCATGTGAACTATTTGACAGGATGCTTGAATGTAATGTGGTCATCAAAAGCCATGGTTGCTAGATATGCACAAAATAGATATATTGAGAGAATTTTTTTTTTTAAAGTTGCAACTACCCTGGTAGACATGCATGAAAAATATGGAATCCTAGATGAATAGTTCAATTGAATCCTCCTCCTGGAGGAAGGCTACAACAAATACATAGTTCAATCAAATGGTCTATAGATACCATCAGGATAAATCACAACTATGGATAAATTATCATCTAGAACTATTTTCACTAGCAGCTAAGATATCAATTTGCATCATACATGGAATAATTTGAAGAGCAGTTAATACACATCAACATCATGAGAAGAAGTGATTTGGTTAATGAACTGATTACTAAATCAATATGGAGTGATACAGAATAGTAAATGAGGAATCTATAATGGGTATTCCAGTTCCCAAGTGCTGCTAAGTATGATAGCTACTATGAAGACCAAAAACCAAGTGGTAATTGATCAATGATCATATATATATCCAATGATGGTCCATGATTACTATGTAACAGGATGATACACAAATCAGGAGAAGCTATATCAACAAACATATATAATCAAGAGGACATCAATCAACATATGACTGAGCAATAATAAGCATACAACACTCATAACCAATACCGATATGGAGGAACAACAATATGTTATGATAATGATTAAGTTAAAAAATGACAAACTTTGAGATTTATTGAACCAATGAACCATATTATTATACTAGCTCATGCACACTGACTACTGAGATTATTACTACTAGCATCCAATAAGGATAATATTATAATCAATAACTAAAGGCTGATTAATTATTGAATGAAAGGATGCAAATTTGACAAGGAAAAGGTGCATCTAGAAATGATCATGAAGGGATACAATCTTCATTATTAAAAAATGTTATACTAACTAATCTTATTGTTAGAAGACTTGTAATGAAAAGGTGCAATTAGTAAAGGAAATGAAGGGACATGAGACATGTCCCATACAATGGAACTCCTCACTCAAGGATGTAGATATAAGAAAGTTTTTCCATTAATCATTTAGAAATACAATACAAATTATTCAAAACACAAAAAAATTTAACACAAATGTCTTATATTCATTTAAAGAGGTTCTTCAAAATCTATTTTTTCTTTCAATCATTTATCTTTATTATTCCTAGCTAAAAGAAATGAATATTTCTAAGTTTTGAATCTACATGAACAATACACAACTTTTATTCAACAGAGGTATGAAGAATACTGATGATAGATAGTTGTTGTCAGTACGCTCTAGAATACTATCAGCTAGCTTGTTCTCATATGTTTTGATTATCTCCAAGTAAAAAGCACACTCTTCCACACTACAATCTCCAAACAACAATCCTAATTAAACACAAAAAAAATCTCCCATTTAAAAGAAAAGAAAATATTTTTTCATGCATGTTTGACCCTATGTTCTGAGTGTTCCTTGGTGGGGTAGTACAAAGGATTCGTGGTGTCTTCCTAGGCAAGTTTGTAAGAGGTTGGAACATAGTAAATTAGAAGCAAATCCTAGTAACAAATCTATAATGTATAGTAATATTAAAACCTGGAAGGATTGCTACCGAAGAGGCAAAACTGATGCTAAAGATAATAATCTGATTTTGGAAGGTGAAGTAAAAGCGATTGCAATAGATGATCTAGTACTCAATTATGAAGTATTTTCCAACACTTCAAAAATTGTGGTAAAACATTCATGTGAGCTAGTATTTTAAGAAAGAAGCCCCATTTTATACATTTGTGAAGTTGTATATTAAAAGTGTTACTCATCATTTTGACTTTTACTAGCTTTAAGGGTGAGTCTCTTTAAGGAAAAGGGCATGTTGTGTGCCTAGACACAAAATAACATTATACTTGTATTGGTATACTTTTTTTCACAACAAAATTTCCTTTGTCCAGGTATAAAAAGAAGGTTTGAATCCATTAGTGGTGACTAGGGTTTTTGATTTAATCATCCATTTGTTAGCCTTTGAAATTTTTTGTTAAAACCCTATGTCTCAGTCCTTTTAAAAATTTTGGGCACAAAATATTTTGAAAAGGGAACTTGGGTGAATATTCTATTTTCCTTTTATTCCATGCCCCTCAGCTAGCCTTTTCTCTCATGTTCCCCATCATCCAATTTGGAAAGATCCACAGTTATCGCTATCTCACTATAAAAAGATGTGCACTTTTTATGCATAGTGAAGTAGGGAGCACTGAAAATTCTAAAAGAACAGGACCATAAAATAAAGGGACAACGGTCAGGGATTTGTGTTGTGGCCAAAACTTTAGTCACATGCACTGTGTTAGTGTTGTGAGGCAAGAAAAGGGACCTAGTAAAAGATAGCCAAAAAATGGCATCAAAACAAAAGTTTTTCGATGCCTCACTACCTCGCTATCAGAAAAAATAAGCATTCCACCATTAGCGAAGTAGCGAGTAGTCATGAAATCATAGAGCACAGTGACCTTCAAGTTTCTCAATAATCGTACTTTGTCAAAGTGGCATGATGAGTAATAATTTTTATTGTTAGAAGTAGTTAATAAAGGCGATGGTGATTTGATTGGTTTTTATTCTTTCGGCATCAAATTTTGTTGAAATCACTAAAGCTCACTACCTCACTATCAAAAATTTTGGGCATCTCATCGTTAGCGACATAGCAAGATGCCATGAAATGAACACATGGTGGCACCTCAAGAAATGTGGAGACATGACTAAGATTTAAGAAAGGTTTGGCTTATTACCAGCAGTGTAGATTTTCCTACATCACCAATGCCTTGGGCCCACACCCCATTCATAAAGCATATAAGGGATTCTGATCATCAGATCAAACTAGAATCAACAGACCTCACTATCTTGCTATGGAAAGTTACAAGTTGTTTACTCTATGCAACATAGTGAGTATGGGACCCACCACTCTTCAGGGTGCTTTATGTACTTTCTCTACCTTTGATTTGGTCTCAGATCAACGGTCGTCGCTATCTAGCCATGAAGAATAGCTTAGAGGATATGTATAGTGAGGTAGCAAAAAAGGGCCCACCACTATTCTTCAAAGCAATGTAGTAATATGTCATCTACAAGATCAAGATCGAATCAATGGATATTGTTGCATCACTATGGCAAGGTGCTCGTTCTTTATGTATGACAAACTAGTGAGCTGTTGACACATGTCCTCAATTGCTAGTGGGTCTAGACAAAAATTCCATCAAGGACAGAGCTATGTACGTGGTCAATTTTCATTGGATTGACTGGCCAATTTTTCAAGTGGAATTCCAAGTTGGCTTTTTCTACATCCCTTGATCGTAGGATTTTCAATGATCGACGACATAGATTCAAACGTAGAAGGTGGTGCCACTCTGTTTATTAATTAGACATGAAAGCTTCACGTGTGAGGAAAAGCAGAGTATAATACAAAAGATTTTCTCATTTCCACCTTACACGAACAAAGATTTCAAGCCTTTCTGAGCAGAAGTAATTACTAAGAAGATCATGCTAAAATTGGCAAGATTGTGAAACAACTGGTTCTTGTAGAAATTATAGAAATACAGAGAGAATGAGAGCTGAATTCAAGTAAGTAGTTACACTGTCATCTTTGTAAGTTTTTTTAGTATTGCAAACCATAATCCAAGATGCCTCTGAAGAAGGGATTTTCAAGTTAGGAAAATTATTTGGATAGAAATATACATGATGATTTGCTTGAGTTACTTCTTGAGTCTACTGCTAAAATAGTATGAGTTAAGAAGTTGACCTCATTAAACCCTAAGTTGAGGATAGCAAATGGATTGTTTGATAAGGGTAATTGGGTTCGGGATGCTCATACCTCACAAACTAGTTTAAATTTGTTTAAGAAATGGTTTGTAGAGAGAAAATTGTTTGCTCCACATGCCAATATATGGAATTTTGACCTAGGAAAGCTAGTGGTCCCCAGTGTTTTTATGGATTATGATCTCCTTGAGGCCATGGAAAAGAATTATGATCAATCCACTAGGGTAGTGAGAAGAGTAGATGGTGAAATTCTAATCACCATTAGTCTAGAAGAGATTAGAGAAGTTTTTCGTTTGGGACCTCTCACTAGGTATCATGTGCCCATTAATTTGATAGATTTAGAAAAAGAGTATATGTCTAAGAAGGATATAGTTAGACAAGGTGCACTGAAGGCCCACATTGGCAAAATTGGAACCCTACCAGCAATAACATCATCCTCTAAAGAACCTTTCAAGAAAACATGCTTCAATGCTAGGGCAATAGAGATATACAGGACCCTATGTAGAGTTTTTAGAGAGGGTGAAGAAGATTTTATCGCTGTCAGTTTCATGTATATGATTACTCAAATCTCCTCTTTCAGTGTGGAAATAATTTTTGATTTTGCTTCTTACTTGGCCAATGAGATTCACAATGGATTGGTTAGGATTGCTAAGGCAAAGGTGGAAAAGGCTTGGGGACATTTCTCTCTGCTGATGCACATGTTTTTGTTTAAGAGGGTCATGTATTTTGGTAAAGAAATGGTTTTAAACAAAGAACAAGAAGGAGAAGCATTTCCAATTTAGTTATGGAGTGTAGATATGACTGGGGAAGTAGAAAATGCTAGTTTTGTTTGATTTGATAGGTACTTCACCTCCAAACTGAGGTGCCTCATATTGAGTGACAATCCCAGGATCCCTAAGGCACTAATGCACCTTGTTAGGCCTATGGATAAACACCATAATTTGAAGGTTTCACATAATTGGGGAGCTGTCATCCCATATTCAATTTCAACTGTTATCAAAATTTATGGATTCAAAGGGACACCCCATGTACTACCTTACCAAGGGCCCCTAAAGGGAGGAGTAGTTGAATTATTGTGGTAGTTGGGAGGAGTAGAAGAAGCTTTTTTGCACAAAATAGGGATCGGATCAATTTTTCCCAGTTGCATAGTAGCCCACTAGTTTGTGATAACCAAGGAAGGATGGGTTTCTCTTTACAAATTTTTGGACTAGTATAAGATGGTTGTATATCACCCTCATTTTTGTGATGTAGAGGGTTTCTTTAATCTGGCTCTTAGGCATAGGATCAAGCTTCGTCCAGTTGAGCATGAGTTTTATTTCCCTGAAGATGTAATAAGGAATGAGTACTCTCTACAGGAGCAAGAGACAAAGAAAGAAAAATGGAGAGTCTATTCAAAAGTTTTGAATTTTATTAATTTTTTTGATGAAGATTACAGTCCTCTTAGTAATGCTATAACTATTGCAGATAAAGTTAATGAGATTATGAATACATTTCCTGAAATAATGGAGGTAATTAATGAAAAAAGAAATATTTCATTAATTCTTTTCCAGATAAAGCCAAGGAAATAATTAGGAGATTGGGCTTTACTCCTAATATATGGATAGGTCCATTAATTACTCAAAGGAAGCTAGGATATACTATCATTCATAATCAAAGGCCCATGGTGGATAAATGAAAATAGATAGTTGCATCTACTAGTGTTATTTTTGAGGAAAGGCCTCCTAAACCTTCTCCTAAGAGGAGAAGGATAATAAGGGAAGAGGAATCTCAAGATGAGGGTTACTCACCTTCCCAAACCCCTATGAGAATTGAGGAGGAGCAGCTCATTGATGAGCAGATTGAACAAATTGGATCACAAGGGGGAGTTTTTGTTACCCAAGCAGAGATTGATGAAGGGAACCCCTAGGAGCCTCCTATGCCAAGTTTTGAGTTGACTATAGCAAATTTTAGGGGAAGGGAATTGGATCCTATTTTGGAACAAGCTAGTTAGCAATTTTTGTCTGATGACAGTTTTGTAAAGTCTAGGGCTTTCCATTAGTTTGCTTGGAGGGAAAACATGCACAATTTTGAGAAAAGATGTAAGAATATGAAAATAGAGCATCTAGAAATGGGTGAAGCCTCCATTCAAAATTGAATAAAGGAACAAATGATTCAAGAGTTCTAGAATATAACCCTTGAAGAAGGGAGACAGATGGTAAAGGCTACAACTATTTTATTATTGCCCAATTGGGACATTGCTGATGCCTTGATTTTCAATTCTATGTCAAATAATTTGGGATTACAAGATCCAAATAAAAAATAATTCTTGGGAACTGCATTTAGTAATGACCAAGCTACTCTTATCATGTGGTCATTGAGAAGAGGATCCAGGGCTGCTCCATCATAGCCTAATGATTCAGGACTAACAGGGAGTATTATTGTGAGGAGAGTTGTTGATACCTCACATGTCCAAGTAGCTCACATGAATGTAGATTACTCTCAATTTTCCTTGGCTATTGCAAAGAGGGAGGAAAAGGAAATGATTGAGCTGCAGAGCAAGTATGAGGCAATTGTGGATGCCTACAATAAAGAGCTAAAGAGGAGAATTGAGCTTGAAAATAAGCTAATGGGGAGGTCCACAAGACCAAGAATAATATACCCTCACCCCCCAGTTGAACCTTTTAAATCCACTACCTTCATAGAGGTACCAAATACACCCTAAAGGCCAGAATATTATACTGCTGAGGACTTTGAAGAAGAAAAGAATAAACTATGGGCCTTGCATGTGGAATTGAATGTGAAATATGAAGAAAGATTAAGAAAGGCTCTTACATATTTGGGGGATAAAATTGAATGGCCACTAGTTTATGATTAGTTGGCTAGGGTGATCAGTATCTGTGATTAAATGAAAGCAAGTGGTGAGGCTTTGAAGCCTATTGTAAATAAGTGGGTAAGAAGGAGAAAAGAGGTGACATCTTTGTGTTATTCTATTATAAAAGTTTCTTGTGATCAAATCGAGAAAATTTTTGATGTTGTTTCTGATCTTATTGACTTTGACAATAAGAGAATTCATTTGCAAAGAATAATAGTTGGCTGCTTAGATAAGTACAAGAGCCAAAATTTTAGTTTGTTTCCTTGTGCCCTAGATAAAAATAATAATTTGAAAATAAAAGATGAATGGGCTAAGGAGCTTGATGATTTATTTTGTTTAAGAATGAATCAAGTTATCAATGAAAAAGGGCATGCATGGTGGGCCACAACAATTGAAGAAATAGTGAAAGCCCAAATATTCTTTGATTCTTTGAAATTGAATTTTGTTACCATTGATAATGAGGCTAAGTATGTGCTCAAGAGGCAGAGTGATATTTGCAATTCAATTGGCTAGATGACACACTGTTTGACAAGTGGATGGCAAAAATAGCTCCTTGTGAACAGTTTGAGGAAATAGAAACTGAAAGTGATGAGGTGCAGGGTGATGAGATCCAAGTCATTGACACCATCACCACACAAGGCCAATAAGGAGAATAAGAAGAGAATGATCAGTCACTTTTAGTTTTAGACCTGAGCCCACAGGACACTAATACAACCAAAGAAGAGGGAAAAGTAGAAGTTATTCCCATTGTGCAGGATAAAGATGATGAAAGCCCATAGGTGGAGACTAACTTGCAATCATTAGAACAAAATTTATCATTAGTTAGCTTGTTATTTGCATACAAAGAGGGATCAGAATAGTTACCAAATCAACAATAATAGAGAATGTAACAGAAGCGGACCCACTAAAAGGAATGTTTGATCTAGGCATCTTCTGTTATCCATATTTTTGTCATTTTGTGATAGGTGTATGTAGTTATCTCCTGAAAAGGACACCTAGATCAATTTCTCTTAGCCTATAGCTTGTTGCGTCTCACATTATATAAGTGAGATTCCAAGGCTAGAGAAGGGTCCAATTTTCTAATGCTTAAATTTGGGATCTGTATTTTATATTTTACCATTTTGGTAATGGATATTAGAGAGAATTGATAGAGGAGAGGAGTCAATTAGCCTCTAGCCTTCATAAAGTTCCTTGGATTCTTGATGGGCCAGAGATGTGGAATTTTTTGACCTATAAACTTCCTAAATTTCCTTGGATTCTTGATGGGCTAGAGACGTGGAATTTGTTAACATATAAACTTCCTAAAGTTCCTTGGATTCTGGTGAGGACATCAATATGATAGGAAAATAAAGATACATCGTGTTGTAATAGAATACACTTACTTTTTAGACTAAAATGAAAAGGGTCCTTAGCTTGTTTGACCTTCTTGAACATAATGAAAAAGGGTCCTTAGTTTGAGCTTCACTTGGTTTCAAGAATACTATAATATTCTCTACTTAACAATGCCAACCATGTGAAGGTGGAAGCTCATCTGGCCTCACCCCCCTCCCCCTAACATCAATCTAAAGTACCCATTATCATCTAATTACATACTTCATTCATTCATTCATCCATTTATGAACTATAACATTCAATCAATACAATCACATAACATTCATTAATACGATATAAAATTCATTAATACACAATACTAATCAAGAATTCATTAACACATAACAATATTCATTAACATAAAATAAAAATTAGTATTTATACAAATCATTCATACATAATTACTTAGAACAAATTTCTTTTATTATCCAACAAGGTTTATCAAAGAAGATTTTTAAGACATCATTTCTTTTTTTTGTTTTTCTGAGCTCTCTTAAGAAAAGCCCTCATAGGAGCATCCATATCTATATCATTCTCCTACTCTTCTAGCATGTGTAATGTCAAATTATGATGGCTCCTTCTCTTTGGAGTAGTAGGAAGCTATTGCACTAAAGGGGGCTCTATTGCAATAACAAGTGAATGGTATAAATTGGCATACTCTTTTTCTTTTTCTAACTATTACAAGTCTGTAATTAAGTACAAATACAACATAACATGCATTTTTCTTACCTCAGAATACCACATCATGTACATTAACATTTTGATCCACCACCGTGTCAACATGTTGAACACTTGAAACATGTTCCACTCCTTCAGCATGATGTTCAATGTGCTCTGAAATATTCAAAAAAAGGATACACTTCAAATTACAATTGAAGATGTTAAATTGTATTCATAATTGCATAGTTAATTTCTAATAGAGAATTAATACCTCCACCACTATAATGCACATCATAGTCTTTGTCATGAAGCAGGTTCTATGGTAGGATATGAAGGCTGCAGTAAAATGATATACACATTGTTATGTAGTCAATTTACGTTTAAAACTGATACCAAAAAAGAATCTTCTCAACTATTCAATTTCATTTACTTTTCATCTGACCAATTTACTTGTGAGATATTATTTGGTGCACTAGATTCTTGGGCAAGGCTTACAGATTCTTCACGTAGGCGTGTAGCCACAACTTTATAGCCTTCCTTCAAGGCAATTTTTATATCTTCATCTGTGACCTCCACATTGAATTCTATGCCCTATATTTTTTGCTTGATAATGCCAGTTTTCCATGTATGGTTTCATTAAACAAAACTGTTTACAACATTATATTAAAAAAAATAAAAATTCATTGCTCTATTTACAAGTCGAGACTGGAAATTCATATAGCCACCAGAGCCAAGTTTGTGTTGGCCAACCTTTTCTACTCTTTCTTTTGTAGCCACAGATGTGTCCTACAATCTATGAACAATTTCAAACATCTTAGATTATATATTTACAAATATCAATAATTAGTGCATGATTACAATGTACTCAATACTATAATGACATACCTCTTTTCTCCCTATGCTACTTCATTATCTCTATCTTCGCATAGCCTTTTCTCCTTTGCATCTTCTATTATTTCATTCCACTCCATTGGTAGAATCATAGGAGGATGATCGTACTTTGGGTTATCCTTAAGAGCCCTTCTATATTGATCCCTCATAGTCTTTATATGTTTTGCTACCCTTTTTAGAAGTAGGCTAGCGTCAAAAATATTTTTCCCAAATTTCTCCTCAAAAGATGCAATCAGTTGATTTTTTAATTCCACAAGTTGTACATTCCACCTTTTTAAAAACAAATAGATTGTTAGATCAATAACTTTAATATATTACAATAAATGGAAAAAAAGAAAAATTATATAGCAATGATATGAAGCTATGTACCTTTTATGTATGGTGGGTCCAAATAGTCTCAATGTCATATGAAAAAGATGTTTAAAGAAAACATTATTACCTACAAAAACATAAAGGATTTATCAGTCCAAAATGAGTGATGTAAAAGTAAACTAAATTTACACTTTAAATAATAACAATTTTAAAACACTTAGAAGCTTTCATTCTTTTAACAAAAACATAGTTTTCTTATTCAACAATAATGTCCCTTCATATGGACCAATACTAATCACACGAACTGCTCCAGGAAATAGATCAACTTCAGTAGTACTACTCTCTGTTGGTCTATCAACTGAAACATCATGACAATTAAATGAAAATTCTAGTACTGCTCTCTGTTGGTCTAGCTCCCTACCTATCTCCATGTCTCTTTATGTGTGGGTATATATATGTATGTATGTATGCATGGTGTGTGTATGCATGTGTTTGTGTGTATGCAAGCTTCTATAGACATCATTTAAGCACTGATATTCTACTTCATTGTTCATCAACATGTAAAATTACATTAAAAATAGCACATTACAAAATATAGCAAAAAAAGGTTTTACCAGTTCTAGTGGGCATAGACGAGGATGTTTGCATGGTCCTTGTTGTCGATAATGCACCAGGTAATACTAGACTGCCAACCAAAGGAGAAGTCCACACTTCATCATAAGCTGAAGAATAGAATATTGTTAGCAAATACATTTGCAATGGATAAAGATCAAATGGGATACTAGCGAGAAATGTCCACAAAAAAAGGTAAGTGTTATAATGTTAATCAAAACAAACAAAGTGTTACTTACATGAATGTTGTGCGCAAAAACCCTCACCATGTTCACCATATGATGTCGCAACTAGCACATATGTCTATAAAAGAACACATAAAATTAGAGATCATGATCCATAAGATACTATAAAATATTAATATCTATTGAACTTCTATTACTACTTTAGTTAAATTACTGCTTACCTTCAAAGATTGGATTGTACGGTCCAATTCTATTCTTAGTGCCTCTTTCTCCTCACTTCTATCACCCTTGATGATAATGTTAACAAGTTCATCAGTGTATCTTTGCTTAATTTTCTAAGTGGTGAATGCAGGTTTAGTACTAAAGGCAATGTCATGTAGATATGATGCCCGTATTTTAGATCGCATTTGATCAGCAATCATTCTAGCTTTTTCCTATCATTTGTGACATCAAATATCGGTATAATTTCATCAAAATAACTCCAAAGCCATAAAGAAAAGAACATAATAATATGGCATTTTTTTCTATATTAACATTAAAATTTACAATAATTAATGTTTACCTCTATTGAAGGTGTTTGAGATGGTGTATCCATATCGCCCTATGAAAAAAATTAGTAAGTCTTAGAAACCAGTACCGAAATTAAAGTAATAGAATTACCAAAAGAAATATTAATAATAAAGTAGATTTTATATGTAAATCATTTGTCTTAAGTTAAGAATTTTGTGTAACTAATGTTTATATCTAAAAATATATTTTACATGTTCTACTTAATGTTTATATGTGCACATATGGTTTGGAAAGAAAAATTTGGTCATACAAGACCCCATCATAGTTGACATTGATCCTACTTGGACATTTCATTGATCATCATGATCTTCATCCATGTCATCATCATCATCATAATCACCATCATCGTACTTGTCACTTTGATCGTCATCGTCACCACCACCATCTTCATCACTGTCATCATCATCTTGATCACTATCATCATCATGACCATCATCACCATGATCATCACCATCTTCATCACCATGATCATGATAATCATCAGCATCATCATCATCATTATCACCATTATTGTTAGCATGACCAAAATCATCACCATCTTCTTCTTCATCATCACTAGGTAACTGTCACTCCTGATAATTATTTACTTCCTCTTGTGCTTCTTCAATATGTTCTTCTTCGATCACATTATACTTTACCGACCTTCCTCTTGGGTCATGTCTAACAACAAATGACCAACCTAGTTTGTGTGGAACACCAAAGTAAAACACTTGCTTGCATTGGTTTGGAAGAACATAGCGCTCATCTCCAACTGGCTCAAATGACCTTGTATTAATTATAGTAAATCCACCATTGTGTTCAATAATAGTCCTATTGGGATCATTTCAATTCAGTTGAAACTTGAACTATTTGATGAAAAATAGAACTATTTTAAAGTTGCACTCAAGTATATCATCCAAAATTCCATAGTATCAATTTTTAGATTGTTGAGGATATATATCAGTTCTAGATGAAATATTGGTGACCATGAAGACAACACTTATCCTGTAATCACACATTTTCTTCATTTCATCTAACTTTTTTGTGTGAAATTTATAGCCATGGTAGTACATAAATTTCTAGTGTTTGACCTACAATTATTCGAACATGTCAAAAATCTTCTCATTGATCTATGAGTTGATATTAAACTTATGTCTCATAATTAGTAATCTTATGCATACTTTTGTATCTCTTAAGCCATATATTAGATCAAGTAACATTGGCGTAATATTGAGATCTCCATTATAATGAGCTTCTTTAACCAATGATGCAACACCATCCCATGTTAATGAGTGACCATTTTCATGAGACTATTCAATCCATACTATCATCCAATCAAGATTGTTCGCAATATACAAGTGTAGTATATCCGACTCATGACCAACTATAAAGAAGACAATTACACCACTTAAAAAAAACTTATATATATTGATGATGGATAAGAATTATTAAATTAAAAAAAAAAAATCTTATAATCACCTCTCATCCTCCTCAATCTACCTTTCCCTGTCTGGTACTCCCTTTTGAATTTGTCATTACAGGTGGGATCCCAAATGTGATCTATATGGATATCTACTGCAAACTTTGGAAGATATTCACTAATATACACCATGGTCTGGTATATCATATATCCCTCTATCATAAAACCCTTAGGACGTGCTCTTTGTTGAACCAAGCCCTTCATAAATTTCAAGTGTCTCTCAACCATCCACATTGATCTAGCTTGTACAGGTCCACACAATTCAATCTTCTCAACTTGATGTATGAGGTAGTGTTCTTGAGCATTGAAAAATGTTGGAGGTAAACACTTTTGTATTTCACACATAAGCTATGGAATTTTTCTCTTTCAATAGTTTATATCTTTTTTCATCAATTTCTTTAGATGATAACCACTTAAAAGAGATTCAACACGCAAAAATACATAAAGGAAATTTCAAATAAAATTATACAATAGATTTCAGATAAAAAATTACAAATCTAAGAAAAAACACTTCTAACCTCATGTATTTTTCAAGATCATATATAACTTATTTAATACTGTTGTCAAACTATTGTGGAAGGGATAGATGTAGGATGAACTGCAATCATTAAAAAATGATCATTTCAATATATTATTAAATAATGCAATTAGTACTACATTAAATCTTACAAATATACTATAAATAGAGAACATGACTTACCTTGAGGAAGGTATGCATATCATGTGTTTTCAACCCTGGCCCAAATCACCTTTCTTTGATAGAAGAGTGCTTATATTTGCAAAAAATCTTGTTGGAAATTTTTCTTTTTTTATTACTTATTTTAATGCATCACTTTGTTGCTCTATTAATAACCAAGGAAGGGCACTCGTATTTATGCGGTCTCCTTTGTTATTTGATTCAATGAAAAATTTTAGTGTTTGATTGGATTCATGAATGTCAGTACAAATTTTAGCAATTTGTTCTCTATCACACCTTCTATCCAACATTTTCCATAGTGTCTCTGTTACATTCTTTCCAATATGCATAGCATCAAACAAATGCGCAATTGGGAGATCTTTTTAGTATGGTAACCTACTAAATTGAGTAGGATAACTTTTCATTCCTCTAAAAAGTTGGTCATAGATGCCTTGATGACCTTCACGAACATCAATTACAGCATTAGTAAATATAAGACAATATCAAAATACAAATTTTAAACTTTGGATGACAAATTGGACATTACCTCGATGATTTAGTCGATCATATTCCAACTTCCATAAATGAGGTGTCATTCTTCATGGCCTTGATGATGTCTCTTCTTTCCCATTGAAAAGATGCTTTTCGACAATTCGATGCCTATGATTATTGTGGAGAAAGTGTCTAAACTCATCAAACACTTGCTTTTCTAAACTTCTCGAATGATGATATTTCATCTTCAAACCACAAACTGGACATGCAAATTTTTTCTTTGTCTAAAGACCTAAAAGATCATGTATAATTAGATCATGTACAATTATCATGCACAACTTAAGAATTCAATAGTAATGTGTAAGGACTATAATAGAAAAAAAATGTGATCTTAACAATATAACATACTACAAAAATGAGTTAGCCCAGGGGCATCATGTATTGTCCATACAAGCATTGCATGGAATTGAAATTGTCAATGTCCTATCAGTCTAGAGATGTCATACCTAGTGATGCCATTCCATAACTTCAAAAACTCATCAATTAGGAGCTCAATATACATGTTCATATCTTTAACTTGGTATTTACCTAGCAATTTAATGAACATAAACATTACATAATTATTATAACCATTTTCATACACTATCTATAAATTAATTTAGATAACTATAAAACAAAAAAAATACCTGGCACAATCATTAAACATTATATGCTCTCTTTTTATGGACATCCAAGGAGGAATGTTATTGTTAATAACAAAAATAGGTCACACTGAGTAAACAGATCTCATATCTCCACATGGATTGACACCGTCCACCACCAGTGAAAGCTTCAAATTAAGAGGTTCTTCTTTAAATTGTGACCATGTTTCTTCTATATCTTTAAATGTAAAACCATCGGTACACATTCACATAATGTCATCCTAACTTCTATTGTGTGCATGGTAATCAATAAATTGTGCAAGGCTATGCACCTGAATAACTGTTGAAGATGTGGAATAATGGGAATGTACCAAAGAACCTTGTGAGCCACTTTTTTTGTTATTTGATCTGATCGATATCTACTAACATGACAATCAGGGCATTCTGTTGTAAATTCATGTTGTTTATGATATAGAATGTGATCATTGGGAAATTTTAGATTGTGGTGACTGATCAGGAAAAGTACTGTACATACTTCATAAAGTGGGCTAAAAATTTTTGAGCCATGGCCGACATGGTAGCTGACATATTATGGCCGACATATGTATAACCCTAAAGCAATTTAATACTTGTATAAAAAGAGCTTAGGGTTGGGTATTTTTCATTATTTTGTGATGTGAAATTGGTTCTTGCGGCGGTATTGAGTTGTAAAGGATTACGGATTGTAATCAGGTTGTAATCACTAGATTGTAATAAGATCAGACTTGTTGTTTGGTGGACGTAGCCTAGGGATTGGGTGAACCACGTTAAATCTTGGTGCCTTGTGTTCATTTCTGTGTGTTCTATTATTTTCTATTATTGGTTATATTTGCATGTAGTTTTTAATTTTTGTTCGTGGTTTATCCTAACAAGTGGTATTAGAGCGAGGTTGTTTTTCAGTTATCCTCTATAGGAAAGTCTCACTATTAAGTGGGAGTCTCATGGTTGAGTGGAGGCGATGGAAAATTAGGGTAAGATGAGGGTTGACAGGTTTAATGGGCAAAACTTCCAGTTATGGAAGATGCAAATGGAAGACTATCTATATCAGAAGGATTTATGGAAGCCGTTGGAAGGCAAAGCCAAGAATTAGGGAACTATGTCAGAGGTTGAATGGAATCTTTTGGACAGAAAGCCACTCGAAAGCATTCGGTTATGCTTGGCACCATCGGTGGCATTTAATATTACAAAAGAAAAGATGACAGAAGATTTGATGAAAACCCTAGCGACACTGTATGAAAAGCCCTCCACTTCAAACAAGGCATTTCTCATGAAGCATTTATTTAATATGAAAATGGCAGAAAGTGGATCTATTGTAGATCATTTAAATGAGTTTAATACTATTACTAGTCAGTTATCTTCTATGGGTATCAATTTTGATGAAAAAATTAGGGCTCACTTGATTTTGTGTTCTTTACCTGAAAGTTGGAATGGCTTGGTAATGGCTATGAGTAATTATGTTCCTGGATCTAGTACCCTAAAATATGATGATGTGATCGGTGTTATTTTAAGTGAGGAAACTCATAGGAAATCCTCAGGTGGATGTACATCAGGAAGTGCTTTAAATGCACAAAGCGGGGGCCGAACGACTGAAAGAGGAAGTAACTCTGGAAATCGTGAAAAATCAAGAGGAAAGTCAAAGGGGAAGAGGTCTCAATCGAGAGGACCAAATGATTGCTGGTACTGTGGGAAACCAGGGCACAAAAAGAAAGATTGCTAGAATCGAAAGAAAAATGAAGGAGATAAATCAAATGGAGACAAGGAGGCAAATGTGGTAAGTAACAAATCCAAAGAGGATGCTTTGCTTCTATCTTTAGAAGTGTTGATGATTCATGGGTTTTAGATTCTGGTGCTTCACTTCATGCTACACCTCATAGAGGTTATTTAATTGATTATGTCCAAGGGGATTTGGGGCTTGTTTATTTGGGGGATAATGAACCCTGTCAGATTGTTGGAAAGGGAAAAATTAAGATTAAGTTGCAAAATGGGAATCATTGGCTACTACATGTGGTAAGACATGTTCCAAAACTAAGTAGGAATATAATTTCAGCAGGGCAACTCGGTGATGAGGGTTGTGTAGTTACTTTTAATGATAAAAATTGGAAGGTTTAAAAAGGTTCCCTTGTAGTAGCAAAAGGTGTGAAAGTAGGAACCTTATATCTTTGTATAGGTCATATTGTTCCTTCTACTTTGATTGTTTCAGAGAAAAATGAATGTTTAGGAACAATTGCTGCAATTGAGCAAGGAGAATAAATAGCTGTTGTAGATTCTGATACAGCGTTGTGGCACAATAGACTTGGACACATGAGTGACAAAGGTATGAAATTACTTCATTGAAAGAAAGTTTTACCAGGTCTGAAATGTGTGAATATGGATTTTTGTGAAAGTTGTGTGTATGGAAAACAAAAGAGAGTGAGTTTTGTAAAGACAAGGAAGGAAAACAAAAAGGAGAAATTAGAGCTTGTGCATACAGATGTATGGGGACCGGCTCGGGTATCTTCCCTTGGTGGCTCTCATTATTATGTTACATTTATTGATGATGCAACTAGAAAAGTATGGGTTTATTTCCTTAGACAAAAATTTGATGTATTTCAAACTTTTAAGAAATGGAAATGCTTGGTTGAAAATGAGATTGGTAAGAAATTAAAATATCTTAGATCTGATAATGGTGGTGAGTATTGTAGTCATGAATTTGAAGATTATTGCTCCACTAATGGTATTCGTAAATAGAAAACTATTCCAAGGACTCCACAGGAAAATGGAGTGGCTGAACACATGAACAGGACTATAATGGAGCGCGCAAGGAGCATGAGGTTGCATGTTGGGTTGCCCTTACACATGTGGGCGGAGGATGTCAATACTACAGTATATTTGATTAATAGAGGTCCCTCTACTCCTTTGGGTTGTGGTATTCCAGAGGAAGCATTGACTGGTAATAAGGTGAGTTATTCTTTTCTCAAGACCTTCGGTTGTGAAGCTTTTACTCATATAGACTCTAAAAATAGAACCAAGCTAGAAGCTAAATCAAAGAAATGTGTCTTTGTTGGATATGGCATTAATGACTTTGGTTATAGGCTTTGGGATTTTGAAAATCTTAAAATTGTTAGAAGTCGAGATGTCATATTCAATGAGAAAGTGTTGTACAAAGATCTGGTGCAGCAACATGAGAAGAAAGAAGATGATTATGTAGTGCTAGATGATATTCCAAAAGCTGATGTTCCAGCCATGATGTGCAACAACTGCAACAACACATACCACACACACCAGTAAATGTTAGATGGTCAACAAGGCAAATTAGACCTCCACAAAGGTTTTCTCCCTCTTTGTATTCTATTTTACTTACTGATGTTGGTGAACCTAAAAGTTATGATGAAGCTATGCAAGTGGATACTAAGATTCAGTGGGAGTCTACAATGAAAGATGAAATGGACTCTTCGCTGAAAAATAAGACATGGGATTTGTGCAAGTTGCCTGCGGGTAAAAAGGCTTTACAGAATAAGTGGGTTTACAGGTTGAAAGAAGAGGAAGGAGGTAAGAAAAGATTTAAGTCTGGGTTAGTTGTAAAAGGATTTGCACAGAAAAAGGGAATTGATTTTGATGAGATATTTTCTCTTGTTGTTAAAATTACTTCTATTCATACTATTTTAAGTCTTGTGGCTACTGAAGATTTGCATTTAGAGTAGATGGATGTTAAAATAGCCTTTCTTCATGGTTATTTGGATGAAGAAATATATATGGCTCAGCCATAGGGTTTTGAGGTCAAAGGTAAGGAGAACTTAGTGTGCAAATTGGAGAAAAGTTTATATGGCTTGAAGCAAGCACCTCGGCAATGGTATCTGAAATTTGACAGTTTTATTCATGAGCACGGATATAATAGGTGTCATTCATATTATTGTGTTTATTTTAAGAGGTTGGATGATGATAGCTACATTATTTTATGTCTATATTTTGATGATATGCTTATACCTGGGTCTAACATGGATCATATTAAGGGGCTAAAATGCCAGTTAGCACATGCATTTGCTATGAAGGATTTGATGGCAGAAAAACAAATCCTTGGTATGAAGATTTGCAGAGATAGGAAGAAAAGAACCTTGACGCTATCTCAGGCTGATTATGTTGAGAAGGTGTTGCAACATTTCCGTATGGAGAATGCTAAATCTGTCAGCACACCTTTACCTAGTCATTTGAAATTGACTAAGGAGATATGTCCCAAGACACAGGAAGAGGAGGATAAGATGTCCAAGGTACCCTATGCTTCAGCTGGAGGAAGCTTGATGTATGCTATGGTATGCACTAGGCCAGATATTGCACATGCAGTGGGAGTCGTTAGCAGGTATATGAGTCATCCAGGATTTGAGCATTGGAATGTTGTCAAGTGGATTCTCAGAAATTTGAGAGGAACATCCCATAAGTTTTTACACTTTGGGGGCTCTACTACTAATTTATAGGGCTATGTGGACTCAGATTTGGCAGGGGATATTGATACCAGGCAGAGTACTACAGGTTATGTCTTTACTGTTGGTGGGGTAGCCATGAGCTGGGTTTCTAGGTTACAGAAGATTAATGCTTTATCCACTACAAAGGTAGAGTATGTTGCTGCTACAGAGGCAGCCAAGGAGATGATTTGGCTTCAATTCTTCTTAGAAGAATTGGGACATCCTCAGAAGGATAATTATTTGTTTACAGATAGTCAGAGTGCCATTCATCTTGCTAAGAATTCAGCTCTGCATTCTAAGACCAAACACATACAGTTGTGGTACCATTTCATTCGGTCAGTTTTGGAGGATGGACAGTTAAAGCTAGAGAAGATACATAGCAATGACAATCCAGCATATATGTTGACAAAGGTTGTAACAAGGGAGAAGTTGAACTCCTCTTCAGCTTCGGTTGGTCTTTTAGGTTGAACATGAATAAAAGAACATCAAATTCTAGGGTGGTTTGATCCAGTGGTAGTCCCATGTGGTAGTGGTATTGCTATAGGATCAATCTCCAAGTGGGAGATTGTTAGATTGTGGTGACTAATCAAAAAAGTATTGTACATACTTCATAAATAGTGGGGTAAAAAATTTTGGGCCATGGCCGACATGGTAGCTGACATATTATGGCCGACATATGTATAACCCTAAAGCGGTTTAATACTTGTATAAAAAGAGCTTAGGGTTGGGTATTTTTCATTATGTTGTGATGTGAAATTGGTTCTTGCGGCAGTATTGAGCTCTAAGGGATTACAGATTGTAATCAGGTTGTAATCACTGGATTGTAATAAGATCAGACTTGCTATTTGGTGGACGTAGCCTAGGGATTGGGTGAACCACGTTAAATCTTGGTGCCTTGTGTACATTTCTATGTGTTCTATTATTTTCTGTTATTGGTTATATTTGCATGTAATTTTTTTATTTCTGTCCATGGTTTATCCTAACAGGACATGCATGTATTGTCTAATACTTCATTCCAATTTGATTCATAATGTTAAATAATTCCTAGTATGAATGAGTCAAAATGTTTGATGGTGGTAACACAAAATCACTGATCAACCTACAACAACAAATATGCATTGTTAATATAATGAATAGTAATTGTATGCTAACACTGAAGATGAAAAAAATTGCATACCTTAGCATACGTGACATTGCTACATTGGATATACCATTCATAACCTTTAAGTTCACCAACAACACTATAGATGAGAGTAGAGTTGTTTGGAAGCCTTCGTATAAGGGCTCATGTGCCTTCTCAAGTAAAGGTATATCAAGACCATCTTCATCATCATTATCATATTCACTAGTACCATCATTGTGAGCCTCTTCATCACCTACCCCAATACCATCTTCTTCAATCGTGTCCTCTGGCAAATTATCATCTTCTTCCATGGGAGTATTATCCTCAGCTTGGATATTCACACCTCTATGTTCCTCCAGTAGGAAATCCACATTCAGCAATGGATGAAAATTGTGGCCCCCTTCAACATGACCATATTGCCTACAATGACTCTAAGCTGTTGTGATTAGAATTCTTTGATTCTTTAAGCCCTTACACTTTTTGCAAGGACAATAACATTTATTAGGTTTTCTTTGGTACTGAGCCCACAATGCAGCCATTGTCTCATTATTTTTTTCTGGGTTCATATTGTTAGGCGTGGTCTTTCTTCACAGGAAAATATACCTGCAAATAAATTAGACATGTTGTAGTTAATGTTTATATCTGCACATATGAAAATTGTTGATTAATTTTTTTAAATGTAACTAAAATGATCCTATAATTTCTAGAAGGCCTCGATGTTTGCAAAATGTGGATTTATAGACAATGTATCTTAGTTATTTGCAAAATGCCTCAAAGAGATGTCACAAGGTGAAAGTTACTTAGGTGCTAACAGCAACATGCCATGACTAATCCTAATAGCAGTGACTAATGTGATTAATGCATCAACTAATGAAGATGAATAAAAGACTGAAAAATATTAATGCAATCTTCAATCAAGAACATGTGAGCTCAAAAGATGGGTAAATCTCAAAAACTCGTGAGCCTAAGATCATTACAATTTCAGCCATGAAATAATTGCAATTGAAATATGTTGAAAAATAGGCCTAAGTAGGTTGGCCTAAGGGTCAAAAGAAGAAATCAGATTTCACTTAATTATAAATCAATTAGCTTATGCAAGTTTGGCCTCATGGTGGTTGTACAATTTTAAAAAACTTAATCCTTAGACCATTTAGGCCTAACATCAAGGAATATGAATTTAGGACTTAAATGTCTATAAAGGTTGGATGTTGAAATTCTTTGGAACATCCAAAACAATTCCATAAGCATATAAGAAGAGCAGATTGGCGAGTTCCACCTTGGAAGATGATTTTGGGAAAGAAATTAGAGATCAATATATCTAAACTCAAATGGATTTAGTGTTTAACTTGGAGTTTATAAAGGAATATTATATTTGGAGGGTTCAAATGCTTGTAGATATGAGTTTAGAAATGCAACATTTTTTTACAAGCAACAAGGTAAGTGTTGATAAATATTTTGTGGGAATCATAGGTTTGGAGGTGTTACTAGGTGTTGGGATAGTCATAGGTCTTGAGGTTCCATCTAAAGGAGAATTATATTTTATGACAAGGAATGTCATGTTAGGGCTATATGAAGGTGTTGGATCCATTGGAAGGATCAAGAAACGTTTGGAAAGGTGAGTTTGGTAAAACCATTGGTTTAGGCACCTAGGAAGGAGGGTTTGTTGGTTGGGTGTGTAAAACTTGATGGAATCTCCTATGAATTTGAAAATCCTTTGCTTGGATGACAAGATTTTTTTTTTTGAGGTCATATGGTTTGTGAGATGAGATATGTTAGTGGTTGCTTTGTAACAAAAGGGCTAAAAGAGGGTTAATTGTGGGGTAGCAGTGTTGGTTTGGGCATTTGGTCCAAGGGAGTAGCATGAGAATTTGAAGTATGTTCTGTAGAATCCAAAATAGTATCTAGATATGGTCTTAGTTTTTTGAGATTTTTGGGAAAAGTGAGAGAAAAGTGTGAAAAACCAATTAGGCATGGCTAATTGAGAAATAGGCCTAGTGAAGGGCTTGTAGTGGGTTTTTGGTATCAGATAATAAGATGAGTGTTTGGTAACCTTGGAAATAGGTTAGTTGAATTTTTTGAGATGTGTGAAGGTGATAGAAACACCTAGTTGAAGTGAAGTCAAGATTTGAGCCTATTGAGGCATTGTGGGCATTTGATGGTTATTGAACAAGATTGCTTGGTGAATCCATTTGAGGGGCATGGGATGATTTCTAAGATGTAGAACCTATGGTGGAAAAGAGAATGGTATGTGCACTTTGATAAAGTTTGGAATTGATTGGATCAAGGAGAGTGATCCTATGAAGAAGCTTGATTGTGTTATGAGAACACTAGGAAAGTCCCTCTTATTGTGAATAATTGAAAGTCCACCCAGGTCTCTACATCAATGTCGAGAGCTAAAGGTGGAATGATTTCAAGGTAGGAAAGAAAGCTCCAATAATTCCTCTTTAAAATTATAGCCAAATTCCTAAGCATTCCAATCCAAATTATTGTGTATCAATAATATTTAACACAAAATAATCCTAAGAACATTAAGTAAGTTATATAAGAAAATGAATGAGAGAAATTTGGTTACCTATTACCTGAAAATAAAACCAGTTGATGAGGCAAGGTGATGCAGGGGCATCATATGCTCATCATAGGTACCTTGAGGGTCCAGGTCATCACAGAGGACATGGAGAATCTCATGGTATCAATTGGTCCATTTTGCAACCAATCATGGCCTTTAAAAGCATAAATAGTCATAATATTGTATAATGTCTTGAAAGACTTTCATATTGAAAAGTTTTATTTGGGCATGGAATAGGATCTAGAGGTTGTATAAGGTAGAGGAGTCATGTGATAGGGTCTAGTATGATGTCATAATAATATCAAGTCCTTAAATAAGTTAAAACATTCAATAAGTCCCTTAAAAACATAGTTTATTGCTTTAGAAAATTCAAATCTTGAATGTAATGGCTAGATGGGCATTTTCGAGGGAAACTCCATAGTTTAAATTTTATGAAGGAATAGGAAGTGAAAGGAGTTGGAGTCAGTTAAAGGGGTTGTTAACTATCTCCTGAAACTATAAAAATATATGATTGTATGGACTGTCTTAGAAAAAACTAAATAAAAGTGCTTGGTTTTAATAGCAGGTTGAAGGATTTTCATGTTTCTTGCACATTTTTTGAATTGGAATGCATTGTGTTATATTCTTGGACATTTCTTGATGTCTTAAACCAAGATTTGAATCCAAATTTGTAATTCATTTGTTCAAATTCATAGATTACTGGCTGTAGTAGGCAGTTTGTTAACAATTTTGAAGTTTTTTTCAAACAATCAAGGTCATTCCATGAAATTTTATCTGATTCTTCATGGAATGGCAGGTTTCTAACTTGTATGAGTGCTTCTAACTATGTAATGAACCACTAACTTAAATATTTGGTGGCCACCATACACAAAAAGGGTGAAAGTAAGGATTATTTGGAGGGGACAGTCATATGGAGAGAGATTTTCCTTAAGGAGGGTAGGGTTTGAGAGTTGATTCATGTTTATGGTGATAAAACATAGACGTCTGTAGTTTGAATTAGTCTAAGAAACCTTGGCATGTGGGAGATTGGTGATACCCTAGAAATAAGGGTTTTGAATAGATGAATTGGGGCTTTTGGGGTTAGGAAACCCAGAGTGGAATTGAGTGGAGATTTTTCTAATTAAAGACATTTTAGAAACATATGCAAGTTTTGAATTCCATACATTGAGTACTTCTATAAGTTTCTTTGTAAATTCACTATTGCTTCATTGTTGAAATAAGGTCATTGTGAAGAATCGTTGATACTTGCCAAAGGAAGCCCATCCAAGCTTTACATATGTTTTGAATGAAGATAAAGGGTGTTTGAAACTATGTCATTTGTGAAAACCAAAAGATATCCACCATTTTGTCTTGCTGCCATTACAGAAGTTACAATTTTACATTGACAACATTTAGGTGAGTTATGCATTTTGGCTTGTAGGGTATGGAAACTAAAAGGTGTTGATGGGAAAATGTTAGATAGACTATAACAACCCTACTAAGACCCTAAAACATTCCTAGAGTTGACTAGTTGTGGAACTTGCCTATCAGGACCTAGAAGGGTCACTAGGAACACTCCTACAATCTTGCTCATTTTGGGTTTTTACTTGGGTCCATCACCCTATCCTCTACATCACAAGGGTGCATGAGTTTTCAAAACTTCATGTGCTTCTCAATCAGTTTCTATGGATAACAAGAAAAATCTTCACATACCCTCATACATTTTAATATTGAAACACAATCAATATTTTGTTGATAGGGAATGTTTAGTAAAATGAAGTAGAGAAAAAGAAACACAGTTGCAGTAGAAAAATAAGGTTAAATGTAGTAGTGATCATTGCAAAAATTCCAACAAGATCGCCATGAACCATCTGAGAATCAAAAAAATCAAACATAGAGGCAGCCCAATGTGCCATCATGCTCTTACAATCTTATCCTAATTTTCTTCCTATATCTAGATAACCACATTTTCTCACTGCGATGCTAACATTCTAATCTGATACAAGCCACAAGAAATTGGAATTTTTTTAGTGTTTTCATTTAGGAATATTGTTAAGGAAATATATGGTAAAGGTGCTGATGAAGCTAGAATGATGAGAATTCCATTAGTTTCCTAATTTCCTTTCTTATTCATGTGCACTATGTTGTAATGTTATTATATTATCTAATCTACTATCCTCTAGTTCTTTATTGTATTCATCTCCAACTAGTCAAATCTCTTGGACTGTTATATCCATTACATATTTCCCTCTTTAAATTTTAATAAACCTTCATCCTATATAAATGCAACTATATTTTCTAGGTTTTTGTCACAAAACATCCAGCTGCTCTATGGTGATTTGCTAGTTTAAAAAAATTGGTTTTGCCAATATGGCAAAACAATCCCAAAATTAGTCTAGTTGTGTTTTTTGTAAAATATAATATATAATTTGATATTCCTATATATATATTTATATATAACAATTTATATGTAAATACAATAATGAATAAACTAATAGGAAGATATATATTTCACATCCCTCCTATATATCTTTATAGGATTACAAGAATATTATATTAATTAATCATTTTACTAATTTATATATAATTTTTTTATATAACATGATTTTGGTTTGCATATATTACACACGTCATTGGTTGTCCAATGGGGAGTGTAGATTATCCAAAACATCCAATGCTATTGCTGTCAACTCCATGAAAAATTCCTCTGCTTCGGGTCTGTCCTACCAAACTCTAGCCCACTTGAAGCATTCAAATATGGTTGTTAAGCCTTGGGGAACCTTCCATAAAATTGTAAACAATGGGCACCTAGAATTTTTTTATTAACAACATTTTGAGCTCCTAGACTTACCACATTTTCTCCTTCATACTCTCCATGCTTTCTTTTCTGTAGATGCAAACAAATTTGTACTAGTCTTGCAACAACAACACCAAATAAATCTCAAATGCTTCAAATGTATGAGGATCACATGGATGCAATGAGTGCTAGGTGGACTATTTGTAATCACAAGAGATGAGCTCTAGTAAACCACTACTCTTGCAATTGTTTCAAGATTGGTACTAATTAAACATCACATAATTTGACATAACAAAAAATACCACCTAGTTGTTAATGAAGGAGCTAAGAAGATCTATGATCAATGGTTCATAGGGCACACAACTTGTTGAAGGTTTTGCAAATGGTATGGCAAGCTAAGAAGGCTTAATCTGTGCCAAATGTCAATGCCCTTTTTATGCCCAAAATATGGCATTATGTAGTCTATAATTATTATCAAATAACAATTTTTATTTATTTTTCCATATTTCATGATGATGTAGGTAGCCATGTGATCAAGAAATGTACAAATCTAATATGAAGGCGTTAAAAGGATTAAAATAGTTTTAAGATAGCAAAACCAGCAAAATAGATGTTTCCTTCTTTGTTATTTGTAATGTAGGTAAGGAGTAAATTATATCCACAAAAGATGTTCTACAAAACTACCAAAAATTAGAATTGATGATTCTAGGAATGAGTTCCAAACCTAATATATAAAAGAGATTAATTTTAACTTTTGACATCGAGAAACTAGCCTAGAAGAGAAAATTGTTCCAAATCATGCAACGCCAATTAAGGATTGTTCAAAGGGAGGCATATTCTCAAGCATGAAATATCATAGAATTTGTTGAGGAGAGGGCATCACCAGCCAAGAAATACCATACGAGGAAAGTGAAGAATGGATCCCTTGCACTTGCTACCAAGTTCAAAAGATAAGAAAGAACAAGGGGAAAAAATGCCCATCAAAGAAAGAACAAGGAAAAAATGCCCATCAAACCGATGGAAGAGAATTGGACATAATGATTCCTTGGATTGAAAAGAAGAAACCATGTACAAGTTATACAACTACATTGAATACAATCATGGAAGAAATGATAATGAAGAAACGAAAGAATAAGAAATTTCTTTTGAAAGGTGTAAAGGCAACGAATCTAAAGAGAAAACAATTGAAACTCTACCTTATGCATTTGGCCTTGTTGTTTCCAAATCTAAACTTCCTAAAGACCAATCACCTCCTTTTCAAAATATCAAGTTTCCAACTCCAACCATGAGCAACTTAGGGCAGAACCAAGGCATCCAATTTTTTGTCTGGTGATGGTGCATCAAGTATCCAACTCCAACAAAACATCCCATGTGCACAAATAACAACAATAAACAAAACATCCCATGCACGCAAAAAAAAACAAACATGAAATGTTTTTATTTTTTACATCTAAGCCTCCAATTTCAACCAACATAGGGCTTAGTTTTTTTTTTAAAAAATTCCTTCTACATTTTGACCAAACTAAAAAAAATTAGTTGATGGTCAAAAATTTTGGTAGAAAAATGATGTCAAATGTAGTAGTGGTAGAATGTTTGATAGTGGTAAAAAACACTCACCTATCAACCTATGGAAGAACATTGTTAATATAAAGAACACTAATGGTAAACTAACAGAGAAGATGACAAAAATGACACTATACCTTAGCATACATGATATTACTACATTGGATATAACATTCACAACCTTGAAGTTTACCGACAAGAATACAACAGAGAGAAGTGTTGTTTGGGAGTCTTAGTACAAGGGCTCATATGCCTTTTTAGTTATAGGTATATCAAGGTTCTCTTCATCATCATCACTAGATGCATGACTATCATTATCTTCATCATTTTCATTAGTTGAGCAAGTAAATTCTTCTTCAATCATGTTCTCTAGCACATTATTAGTTGCACCATTACCAACATCTTCAATTATGTTCTCTACCTCAGGATCATCTTCTTCCATGGGAACATTACCTTCTACTTCAATATTGACATCCCCATGTTCCACCAATTCTATATCCACACTCACCAAAGGATGAAAATACATTCCCCTTTTAATGTGGTCATGTTTCCTACAATGTTTTTGAGCTTTTATGATTTTAATTCTTCGATTCTTTCAGCCCTTTCATTTTTTGCAAGGACAATAATATTTTTCACTACCATTTCTTTTGAAGTGAGACTACAATCTAGCAATTATCACCTTTTTTCTGGGTTTGTATTGTTAGACATGGACTTTCTTCACAAGAAAATATTTGGGCTATAAAATTATATCAAATATAAATAGACAAGCATTAGAATTATCTTGTATATAATTGATAATAATTAAATAATTAAATATTACTATCTCTTTAGTAAAGATGGCATCTAAACAAATCAAATGAACTATAAAATATAAATATTGGCATTGATTTTGAACAAAAATTATTTATTTATGTATGTTGCCACTTGAAATATGTTTCTACAACAAATGTGAGTAAAGGTATGGATGTTTTTGGAAAGATCAATTTAGGATCAAGAAACACTAGGGGGTGGGGGTGAGGGGGCATGAATAATTTTATTAGATTTTTTAAAAGAATACGAGGTACATCATTCTATTAATTTTATCAAACATACATCTTTTATACAAAATCACAATGTGATATATGGTTTACTTGTGTGTAGAAACTTAAAAGGCATATGTTTTTGTGGAAGAAATAAGCAGCCTCCAATCGAAATTAAGGACTACCATCTCAAGTTTATGAGCAATTCCTTAAGAGTGTTGTCTTATGAAGATGGATTGCAAATAGTATTCAATGACAGATGTCATAAACCATTTAAGGAACTTTTATGCCTCTAAATTCCATATTACATTTCTAAACTATCAATAGAGTTTGAGAAACTTGAGCATCATGGTTACTGTTGTGGCCCTTTAATGCACGACATGAGTTTTTATGAGGTAAGATTTTCCCTCCTCAAACCATGTCATTATAATTAACTTCCATTCATTAAGGCGCATAATAACACTTGGCATCCATTAAGATTATTGTTGAGAATGGGGTTAGAGATTCTAAGATTCTTCCTAGAGTAACTTCAACCTATGATCACTTTGAGTGCAACTGAAGGGAGAATGAAAGAACATGAAAAGATAGGTCATTGCTACAAGATCATGTGAGGTACCTATGTATAAAGGAATCTTTCAAAAACATCATAAAGGGGAAAAATCCATGGGAAAAAGCCCCTCCAAAAGAGAAAGAAGATGAAGAAAAAATGTACAAGTGAAAAAGGAACAAGGAACCCAAAAGGAACATCTATCACCAATGTATAGTCATTTTTCCCACCAATTGGAGAGAACAAGAGAAGGTATGCAGGACCACAATGTATAATCAAATAAATCAATGATGGATGTTCAACAAACAATGATGAAAATCAATAATGTTAAACAATGTTCCTCTTGTTGGGAATAAGAAAAACTAAATATGTATGCAAGGTTTCTTTGCATGCCAAATACTAAAACATGGGAAGAAAATCATAATGCATGATGTTTGTAAACTTTTCTCAAATATTACATAAAATTCTCAAAACACAAAATGAAAACATGTAATATTGGAACCCCTATAGTGTAAAAGTGGGCTCATATTTTGCAAAATGTCCAAAGTTGGTGCAAGGGCCCAAGGTCCTAAATAAGGTGGTCAAACACCAATGTTGGATAGACTAGGAGGTTAATAAGTGTCGAATATGACACAAGATATTTAGGCAATCTCAGAGAATCCCTATAATGCATTTAGAAAAATTTCTTACATGTTGTAATAAGGTATATAGGCAAGTCAAAGGTTGGGCAACATTGGTCAACACTATGAGTTGACCAAAGATCATTGTTTTCATGTTCTTTAGTATTCTTGCATGATTTTTTAAGGTCTGGTAGGCACTAAAAGTCATTTGTTTTGAAATATTGGAAAATTGCAAAAATTGCCAAAAAAAAGTTGTCATGCAACTTTTCTTGCAACTTTTCTTCCAAAAATGGAAGATCAACAATCAATTTATTGTTTTAATCAAACATGTAGCAATTAATTTGTAAGTTCAAGGAGTTTAACGTATAAATTGAATATCTTGGACCTAGGAAAGGGTTGGAATGTGTTGTACAAAATTTGAATCAAATAAACAAGTGTTTTGGTGGGAAAGAGATGTGCAAACAACAAGTGTAAATCTGAGATCTTCCTGCAGTGTTTAGTATGTACCTATGTTTATGGTGAAAAGTTATGATTTTTATCATTTTTTAGTTTACTAATTAGTTTATATTGAATAGAATTAGTTTTTGTTTGGTTTTCAAATATTTGTGTCTATTGGTTAACCTAGACTATAGTTAAGGTTTTAACTGAAATGGCTCCTCCCTCCTAATTCCCATGGTGGAAAGCCCTAATTATTGGTCTATAGAAGGATATTAGGATGGAGATGTCCATTTTAGTTCTTTTTTTACCACCACCCACCTACTTAGTGGATTATGGTAACATTTGAGGCTAAGCAACTAGTATGCTTAGCATGTTGACAGTTTGAAATAACATTGCAAAAGATAGAGAATAGATCATGGGTGCTTGATATTGGGTGATAGAAATATGGAAGGATGACCTTAGTGATGGAAGAATTTTTTTGATGTGGGTCTCAAGTTTCAAGGCTTAAAAGCCCAAACAATGTTATTACACCCATTACTTGCATCAAAAGTAGAATTCAAAAAAAAAAAAAAGACTTTAAATTAAACTAATATGGTTTTCTAATGCATAGAACTAGCTTTCCAATACCTAAATGTATGCAAAAATACAATTTTGTATATGCAATAAATGGCTCCAAAAAAAAATAGTTCCATTATGCATACAAAAATTGCACTACAAAATTGAGGTGGTTATAGATCTACATTATGGTGACCACTATGAGCAAATAACATTAATCATGTGGGTAGGGAAACACCCAAGAGTGGTCAAGGCCTTCAACAAACCTACGCAAAAAATATCACCTACCCATAAAATCTAAAACTAATGCCATGATAGCACAATAATTACACCTATCAATGGAATATGTTAATTAAATGTCAATTGTAGGGATCTAGTGTTGTGACTGTAAATTTTAAAACTTATAAAAATCCATTTAGGTTTATACATTTCGATAAGTTAACTCTCTAAATCCTCACAAATAGGTCCAAATGTATTGTCTAGCTTATTGCATCTTTCCTTGATCTCTTGTAAGTGTTGTCTTGCTTGGGCAATAAACAGTTTGGCCTTCTTAGCTTTTTGTGACCACCAATACACATATCTTGTGTTATTTTAAAATCTTTGACAATGTGATGAACAAAATCATGACATTTATGCCTTGAGTCCACAATATGCATCTCATGTGCACCACTATCAACTTGAGTATGAACATAGGAAGACTCAACCATGTTATTGAGTTCTTATGAAATGGATGCTACCTCATTATCAAAACTATTTTTACAAAAATAAGAATAAATGTGACAAATAAGGTTGTTTTGTAATCTTATGAAATAGTTTTGTAGAATGCTATGTTCTTGTCACCATTAGACACCCAATTTCTGAGAGATAGGTTCCATATTTCCTATGTCATCTCATATTGTAAATAACTGCAGCCTTTCTCTCTCTAGATTTTGTACCTAAATAGGCCACATTTCAATACAATATTTTTATAGTTTGTGACTACATTTCAGGGAGTTGATCATGATATTTTATTTCTTCCATTTAAAGCTCTTTAAGTTTTATAAAGGTTTCTTACATATGTGCATTTCTTACAAACAAGGTACTAGATTGGTTTAATGGATGATGCATGTTAGTACTCTCTTTTTTTGGAGTCATCCAAGTGAAATTTTTTTAATAATGTCCTATGTGATTGCAAAAATTATTTATCTTGAAGGTTGTGTGTCATGTGCTCAAAGATATTATAAATGTATTTTTTTTGTTTTGTACCTGTATTGGTTTAGATCACTTTCCTCTAACCTTTGCAGAAAAACCTTTGTCTGGAAAGGTAAACAACCCCTTCAAGTTTGAAAGAATGTGGTTGGCTCATTTGGATCTTGAAAAATGCATACATGAATGGTGAAGCATTAAAGTTGTGTTAGGATAAACCACGGACAGAAATAAAAACTACATGCAAATATAACCAATAACAAAAATAATAGAACACACAGAAATGAACACAAGGCACCAAGATTTAACGTGGTTCACCCAATCCCTGGGCTACGTCCACCAAAAAACAAGTCCGATCTTATTAAAATCCAGTGATTACAACCTGATTACAATCTGTAATCCCTTATAGCTCAATACCGCCGCAAGAACCAATTTTGTATCACCACACATGAAAAAATACCCAACCCTAAGCCCTTTTTATACAAGTATTAAACTGCTTTAGGGTTATAACATGTCGGCCATATGTCGGCCATAATATGTCGGCTACCATGTCGGCTACCATGTTAGCTACTTCCAAAAAAAAAAAAATATGTACAGTATTTTCCTGATCTCCCGAACCCCACTATTTATGAAGTATGTACAGTACTTTCCTGATCTCCCACTTGGAGACTGATCCTGTAGCAATACAACTACCGCATGGGGCTCCCACTGGATCAAACCACCCTGGACTCTGCTGTTCTTTTATTCACATTTAGTCTAAAAGACCAACTGAAGCTGAAGAGGAGTTCAACTTCTCCCTTGTGACAACCTTTGTCAACATATCTGCTGGATTTTCATTGGTATGTATCTTCTCCAGCTTTAACTGTCCATCCTCCAAAACTGACCGAATGAAATGGTACCGCAACTATATGTGTTTGCTCTTAAAATGCAGAGCTGAATTCTTAGCAAGATGAATGGCACTCTGACTATCTGTGAACAAATAATTATCCTTCTGAGGATGTCCCAATTCTTCCAAGAAGAACTGAAGCCATATCATCTCTTTGGCTGCCTCTGTAGCAGCAACATACTCTGCCTCTGTAGTGGAGAGAGCATTAATCTTTTGTAGCCTAGAAACCCAGCTCACGGCTGCCCCACCAACAGTAAAGACATAACCTGTAGTACTCCGCCTGGTATCAATATCCCCAGCCAAATCTGAGTCAACATAGCCCTGTAAATCATTAGTAGAGCCCCCAAAGTGTAAACACTTATTGGATGTTCCTCTCAAATATCTGAGAATCCACTTGACAACATTCCAATGCTCAAAACCTGGATGACTGCAATACTCACCACCATTATCAGATCTGAGACATTTTAATTTCTTACTAGTCTCATTTTCAACCAAGCATTTCCATTTCTTAAAAGTTTGAAATACATCAGATTTTTGTCTAAGGAAATAAACCCATACTTTTCTAGTTGCGTCATCAATAAATGTAACATAATAATGAGAGCCACCAAGGGAAGATACCTGAGCCGGTCCCCATACATCTGTATGCACAAGCTCTAATTTCTCCTTTTTGTTTTCCTTCCCTGTCTTTACAAAACTCACTCTCTTTTGTTTTCCATACACACAACTTTCACAGAAATCCATATTCACACATTTTAGACCTGGTAAAACTTTCCTTGAATGAAGTACTTTCATACCTTTCTCACTCATGTGCCCAAGTCTATTGTGCCACAACGCTGTATCAGAATCTACAGCAGCTATTTGTTCTCCCTGCTCAACTGCAGTAATTGTTCCTAAATATTCATTTTTCTCTGAAACAATCAAAGTAGAAGGAACAATATGACCTGTACAAAGATATAAGGTGCCTACTTTCACACCTTTTGCTACTACAAGGGAACCTTTTGAAACCTTCCAATTTTTATCATTAAAAGTAATTACACAACCCTCATCACCGAGTTGCCCTGCTGAAATTAAATTCCTACTCAGCTTTGGAACATGTCTTACCTCATGTAGTAGCCAATGATTCCCATTCTGCAACTTAATCTTAATTTTTTCCTTTCCAACAATCTGACAGGGTTCATTATCCCCCAAATAAACAAGCCCAAAATCCCCTTGGACATAATCAATGAAATAACCTCTATGAGGTGTAGCATGAAAAGAAGCACCAGAATCTAAAACCCATGAATCATCAACACTCTCTAAAGACAGAAGCAAAGCATCCTCTTCGGATTTATTACTTACCACATTTGCCTCTTTGTCTCCATCTGATTTATCTCCTTCATTTTTCTTTCGAGTCCAGCAATCTTTCTTTTTGTGCCCTGGTTTCCCACAGTACCAGCAATCATTTGGTCCTCTCGATTGAGACCTCCTCCCCTTTGATTTTCCTCTTGATTTCCCACGATTTCCAGAGTTACTTCCTCTTTTAGTCGTTCTGCCCCTGCTTTGTGCATTTAAAGCACTTCCTGATGTAGATCTACCTGAGGATTTTCTACGAGTTTCCTCACTTAAAATAACACAGATCACATCATCATATTTTAGGGTACTTGATCCAGGAACAGAATTACTCACCGCCATTACCAAGCCATTCCAGCTTTCAGGCAAAGAACACAAAATCAAGAGAGCCCTAATTTCTTCATCAAAATTGATACCCACAGAAGATAACTGACTAGTAATAGTATTAAACTCATTTAAATGATCTACAACAGATCCACCTTCTGCCATTTTCATATTAAATAAACGCTTCATGAGAAATACCTTATTTGAAGCGGAGGGCTTTTCATACAGTGTCGCTAGGGTTTTCATCAAATCTTCTGTCGTCTTTGCTTTTGTAATATTAAATGCCACTGATGGTGCCAAGCATAACTGAATGCTTCCGAGTGCCTTTCTGTCCAAAAGATCCCATTCAGCCTCTGACATAGTTCCCTGATTCTTGGCTTTTCCTTCCGACGGCTTCCATAAATCCTTCTGATATAAATAGTCTTCCATAACTAGAATTTCTGCCCATTAAACCTATAAACCCTCAGCTTACCATCATCTGCCATTGCTCCCACTCAACCGTGAGACTCCCACTTAACCGTGAGACTTTCCTGTAGAGAATAACTGAAAAACAACTAGGCTCTGATACCACTTGTTAGGATAAACCACGGACAGAAATAAAAACTACATGCAAATATAACCAATAACAAAAATAATAGAACACACAGAAATGAACACAAGGCACCAAGATTTAACGTGGTTCACACAATCCTTGGGCTACGTCCACCAAACAACAAGTCTGATCTTATTACAATCCAGTGATTACAACCTGATTACAATCCGTAATCCCTTACAGCTCAATACCGCCGCAAGAACCAATTTCGTATCACCACACATGAAAAAATACCCAACCCTAAGCCCTTTTTATACAAGTATTAAACCGCTTTAGGGTTATAACATGTCGGCCACTATTTATGAAGTATGTACAGTACTTTCTTGATTAGTCACCACAATCTAACAAGTTGAAGGCAAAAATATGTTCAAAGTGGGAAAGAAACATGGACATGTAAAGAAAAGGATCCAAAATTTTGGAATAAGAAAGTCTTTGGAGACATATTCTAAATGAAACTGGAAACAAAAAATGATCTTAAAATTATAGGATAAAATTTAAGAAGAGGGCTACACTAGACATCTAATAAATTCTAAGAATGACATTCTAGTCAATTGCCACAATATAACATCTAAAGGGTAAATATTTTGAAAGAAAAAATTGACAAATTTATGGTTCAAGGCCAAAGATATAAATACTTAATATTTCTATATGATAGCTCTTAAGAATAAGGTAACAAATAGAATAAATAGCATTCAACTTGACACAAAAAAGTTAGATAAGGATCAAGATATCAAGGAAGAAATGGTAAGGTATTTTTCTATAATCTTCTATCGATTGACAATAATTTAAACTCTCTTGATCAAAATGGTCTTATCACTTCTATTCCTTCTAGAATTGATAATATTTTGAAAAAATCTCTTAGTTCTATCCTATCTTCCAAATTGATTAAGGAAGCAACATTCTCATTTGAAGGAGAGAAGTCCCCTAGGTTGGGCAGTTTTCCTATGCTCTTTTTCCATAAGTTTTGGCATGTTGTTTCTAAGAACTTCTCCAATTTTGTCAAAGAATTATTTTGCACTCAAGCTCTACTAGAGGAAATGAATTGTACAATTATTTCCCTTATTTAGAATAAACCAAGAGCTAATTTTGTGGATGGATTTAACACAATTATCCTTTGCATCTTTTTATAGAATATTATTTCCAAAGTCCTAACTTTGAGGTTCTTGTCTCTTCTCCCTAAAATTATCCATGTCCAAAAAATAGGTTTTTTTATTAGAAGAAAAATTTGGGATTCGATAATTATTGTCCATGATGACATCTAATCACTAGAAGTCTAAAACAAACAAAGTTTTTTAATGAAATTGGATCTGTCAAAATCTTAAGATAGATTTGATTGAGATTTTTGTGCAAAGTTTTAAAGGTTTTTTATTTTAGTTAGAAATTCATTAAATTATTCTTTTCTACTTTGTCTACTATTGTGTTGGTGAATGGAATGTCTTCTAATTTCTTCAAAGCTTCATGTAGTATCAAAAAGGGTGATACCATTTCTCCTATCTTTTTTTATATCATAGTGGAATCTTTGGGTAGGCATATTGGAAGATTTGTTCAGGATGGAAAGATTTAGGGTCTCCAACATTTTTCTAATTTTTCTCCTTATTGATGCAAGCAATTTTTTGATGACACCATCATTATGCGAATGGATTTTGTCAAAGAGGCAAAAAAGAATTAAGATTTATCTTTCTTCCTATACTTAATTCTATGGTCCAACTTATCAATTAGACCAAAAGTTCCATTTTCTTTATCAATAATTTAGAAGAGACAAAAAAAAATCTAAAATCCTTGATTGTAAGATTGATTTTTTTCCTTTTACCTATCTTGGTCTCCCATTAGGAATCAGGCCTAGGAATTCCATCATTGACAAAATTAATAACAAGTTGACTGGTTAGAAAGGAGCCCTTTTAAGTCAAGCTAGGAAAATCCAACTTTTGAAGTCTATTCATCAAAATATGCATGTGTATGCATTAAGACTTTTCTCTATTCTTGCTAAATATGATAATATAACTGAAAAATCTAGAGGAAGTTTCTTTGGATGGACACAAAAGAGAAGGTTCATTTTTGTTAGTATATTAGGAATTTTTTTGCAAAACAATTAAGAAGAGATGTATTAGTATCAACTCTATCAAGATGATTAACAAATTTCTTCTCTTAAAGAGATTAAATTTCCACAATCCATAGCAAATAAACTGATATAAAAAAAATCTTTACACAATCGAATCCAGAAATATATCAGTTTATTTAAATTTCTTCTCTAAAAAAAATTAGAGAATATTTGAAGAGGAAAAAGAATGGAGCTCTCTAATTAAGAAAAAGTATGTTTGTGTAGCTCCTAATCTTGAGGATTACCTCTATTTATATGTTTGGATTAATGGTTACCAAGTCTAGAATAGTATCCATTAAGATAAGAACATGTTAAGCAAGGAAAAAGATGGAATCTTGGGAATGGAAGGAGGATCAAGTTTAGGAATGATAGTTAGATTATTGATAATCTTATTTTTCAAGATCTTATCCTCTTCCATCATGCAGAAAAATGCAAGAATTTACTAGGGATTGAAGCTATAAACTACTAGTGAAAAAATGAATGAATTATACTTAAGGATGTGAATCATACTCTTCCTCCTATTAACTAAAATCCAGAATCCTATTTTAGAAGACCAAGTCGTAATGATAATATGTTTTGCAATCACAATTTTGATGGAAGGTTCTTTGTTTCCTCTATTTTGTCTATGAATTTTAAAGACTTTGAGACTTCATTTTGGTCTAAGCTTGGATTAACTCTCTAATTCCTAAAATAAATATCTTTTACTAGTTGTTCTTTCAAAATAAGGTATTGACTATTGGAAATTTATGCAAGAAAGGCTTTACTCTTCCTAATTGATCATGGGCTATGATTTCATCATTTTTTTAATCAAATATGTTTGCACTGCTATTCTTTAGCCCAAATGGTCCTATGTGAGAAAATAATACTTTTTTTTGCCTTAATAAAATTCATGAATCCTTTTGATTAGTTTTCTATGTCTGCTCATTTCTCGAGATGCTATGTTCAGTAGCCTTGGAAGAAAATTTTAGTCCACATTAAGGGTATAGTAATGTCTCCTTCCATTTGTTTGAATCAATTTTCAAGTTTTAAGGTAAGTGTACATTTCAAGCTTCAAGGTCAATTTTCTTAAGGAAATTTATGTATTTTCTAGTCTCAGGTCTAGCAAATTTCATGGTCTAACAGATTTTTCCAACTATAGGCTTATTAGATTTTGTCATTCATGTAAATATTATGCAAGTTTATAACCAATCCCCTAAGTCTGGTGAAACATCATTAGTTTTATTTTTCATCTCAAAACCCTAATTAGTCACTATAGGGATTTTAATGTATTCTAATAATATTTACATGCCAAAGAGATTCGATCTCATTGAAGGGTATCTCTAATGGTCAGTCTGTAGAGATTGTTTCCATGTGAATGAATCAAGTTCCTCTAATAGCCAGTATATAAAGACAAGTGTATCTCTAGAAACCAATCTATAAAGACACCAAAGATGTGGAGAAATAATGGAGATCTGGTTCCTTATTAGTTGCGATTTCACTCAATATACGTCTTGATTAGATTTTTAGTCTGTGGGAAAATCCAATTTTTGAGAAGCTAGGTATAGCTTATAGCCATGTAAATAAGATGTGAAGGATAGAATCTTCAATTTTGGCTTGCAAATAGCATGAATCATGAAATACTAATTTCCTCCTAGATAATGTGAAGAATGCACTTAAGAAAATTGAAGAGTACTAGATGGAGAAAAATTAAATTTGGTTTAAAATAAGATAAGCCTTGAAAAATTTTCTCTAACCCTTGCCTTCAATGGCATTGTAAAAATCTTCATGAAGCCACCCTCCCACCCTCACTTTGCCATGTGAATAAATGAAGTTTCATTCTTCTTCTTTTTTTGTTTATATCCTTGATAACATCAAAATTTCAATGCTAAACTTAATTATCATCAAAATTTTGACATTATTGGGATCATATTTTTTTAATAATGAATTTGACAAGCCAAAATGGCCTACCATCAAAAAATTTGGTTCAAAATTACCCCCAAATGTACTAGTGTCATCAAACATGGCATGCATTTGCTCACACCAGTTAGCATTTTGTTCATTGGTAAGTGTTTCAATATTATCCACTATGGTGTTTAATGTAGATAACATGGAAGCCAATGCAAGTATATTGTTATATGTGGTTTGAAAATCCCTCAGTTCAGTGAGATTTTCATATATCAAATCTTCAATTAGAGGAGGTTTTTGAAGCAGTATGGGATCATTTGTTGGACAGTTTTGAGGGGGTACTATATCATTTGGTGGAGGGTTACTAGGAACATTGTTTCCTGGCTTAGTGTCACCATTTGGGTCAGCCATGCATATTAAATTGCAAAACATAATTTCTATTAGAAAAACCTAAATTTCAACAGTTTTTATTTTAAAAAACCTCATTTATAACAATTTCTATTTAAAATAACTAATTTATATTAAAATTCATTCAAATCATAAAAAATACAAAAAAAAATACCTGTATATTTGATACATGTTCCTATATCTTATACCCAAAATGGAGCAACACAAACAAACCCAAAACACAAATGGTCAAAATTGCTCTCATTTTTTTTTTTAAATTTCGTTTTCCAGGTTTTGGGTATCCAATCTCATATCAAATACCCAATATAATATCAGATACTTGATATGGTATCGAGTACCCAATAATGGATCTGATACACGAAAAGGCTTGGCCCAACCTTTTTGTCTTTGTATCAGGATGGGTGGAAAAAAGTCAGAGGATATTTTGAAATGATTTTAAACATTTTCAAACTCCACTATTTTCACATTGCCACATTTTGGCACATCATGATCTTGCACATTCCCTCAAAATCAATATTTTTATATCAAATTCACATGACTAGTCACCATCATACATATGAATGCTTCTTATGTGTGTTTAATGGAATTTTAGTTCATTTTATTTTGTAGTCTTTGAAAAGTTTATAGAATTATATACTTCTTTATAGATCACCACACCACAACTCTTGTGTATCTCTTAACATATTTCATAACATATTTATATTTCATAGTGAGAAATTCTTCTCACTATAGTTCAATGTTTTTACTTTTTAGATAAGCATTGTGTAACAGAAGAAATAGGATGTTTTGTTAAAAAATCTTGAAAAGAGAATCCAAGAGTTGTAGAAGAAGAAAGAAAATCTATTGGCAACAAGAGGTATAAAGAGATTGAAGGTCATGATTGACTGAGAGCACAGATGTTTACAAAAGGGACTTCATAGTCTTTCTCTATTTAGACAACATAATAATTGTGAGTATTGGTCCCTATTTCTTACTAGAAACAACCTAAATTTCTTTGGCTTGCAAGTTTGAATAAATTTCTTTAATTTCTATGAAGAAATTTTTGCATGTGTATCAACTAAGAAAAACAACCTTAATGAATGATTTGTTTTCCTCATTTTTTCTCCTTTCTTTAGTGAAGGAGCATGATTTTAGACAAGATTCCATTACCTTCAACTATTTTCCTAATGGGACCATCCAGATGGAGAGAAAGAATGAAATAGGATGCTATTAAGTAGGTGCCTTACTTAAAGCCTTAACCAAAGGTAGATAGTTTATTAGTGGGTTAGATATTTTTTGTTGTCGTAGTGGACAAATCTAGATATATAGTTAATGTTTCCTCACCTAATTCCTCATATTCATGTTTGTATGAGTAGTTAAAAGCCAACTTATAGTCCCCTAGCCTTAATGGTCTCCTATAATATACATGCATGTTACTATAGCTTGTGTAATGATAGGAATGCACTAATCTTGCATAGGCTTTAAATCTAAAACCATTAATTTTTTTAAGAATTTGAAAGAAATTGATAATGAAAATTTTACAAAAATGAAAAATGATTAAAAGAGACAAGCATGGAGGAGAAACAAAAGGAGGCTAATATAACCCTTGCATTTGTAACATGAAATCCAGAAAAAATAAAATTACTACTCTGAAATCCATAGGCAAAAACAAATGGCAATTGCAATAATATACAACAAAAGAAATGCATGCATAGAACATCTAGAGAGGTATCTACCATCTTTATAAAACTAAACATTTAAATATGCCTAAGGCACAAGTATTGCAAACTTGAGCTTTGTTACCCACATTATGAAATACAACACATGTGTAGTTGCAATATGTAGTGATGTTGTTTATTATCACCCTATGAACATGATTTATTACTTTCACATGGGTTTTATAAATAGAAACATAAGTAAATAAAACAATTTAATTAAAAACAACATATAATATTTAACATTGCAAGAGTATTGCTACAGAATTTTCCAGACTAATCTTGCTATAGAAATGTTTGGTCCTTTTCTTGGTTATGCATCACAGAAAAATGGATGCAAAAGTCTCTACTTAATCCTCCTCCATTTATTTTAATTTTCTTTAGTAACGACATCTCTTTCTTCAAGATGTTGGACAAAAATTAGTAGACAAGAAAAGGCAAAAGATTCAGTCTATTGTCATCTTTAGTTGTTGCCCAGATGCATGCACACACATGCAAAGTGGAAGCAAATGGGACATAAAGATTTTTTAAAAAATTCATTTTCCAAACTCCTTAGACACCTGTCTTCATATATTCAGAATTTTTGAAGGGAAAATGAAAAATACTACTGGGAAAATTGGTCATAATCTATAGAAAAACTGAAATAAAAAATAAAAAATCTACTTTAATAGAAATAATTATACAAACCATAGGATAAGAGAAGAATGCACAACTCTCAAAAGCGAGATTAATTCAATTTAGAGTAATGAAAACATTAGTCTCGCCTTTAGCTAGGCAAGAATAATAATATCAAAATCCAATGTTGTGTTTTTGATGTCTCTTACAATGATAGACTCCCATGATTGACCTTCTACAATTCAAGCCATAGATAAAAACGTTCTAATCATATTTTTTAAGAATCTTTCCTCTTCATACAAGTAGATATGACTAGCTAAATGGGAACTTTATATCCAACTTCGAGATTTTGGCTGCTCATTTCACTTTTCTAGTATTTCATGAAATCTTTGAGTTTCCTTGCATACGACTCTCTATCTAAATTTTCCTATTGTTTTCCACCTATCAAACCGCATTTACTACAGGGGTTTTTAGGATAGTTTATAATGGCCCCAACTAGTGGTGACCCAGTTGTTGATACTAGTGTGCACGTTGTTGCTTCAAAATGCCATGGCACCTCCTCTGAAGAAATGACCTCACAAATTTGTCCCAAAGGTTCTTCACAAGGTAATTGTGATATTATCCTTCCTTTGCAAGAATTTGATGCTACTTGTGATTAGTTAGAGCAAGATACCTTGATAGGGTATTTTGTAGGTAGGACTCATCCTAAAGCTATGCTCTAAGAATGGGTTAACAAGAGTTGGACCCCTCATGGAGTCCACCTTCATGCTGTGCAAAACATTACCAAAGGTTTTTTTATTTCATTTTTCCAACCTGTGTCAAGCAAACATGATGTTTAAAAATGGCCCTTGGTCTATGCACTCCTTTCTACTTGTTTTTCAAAGATGGTTGAGAGACTTTACCGTCTCTGATGACAAAAAGCTTAGGGTCCCTATCTGGGTTCAGTTCCCAAGTTTACCCTTGCTGTCCTAGCCTTTTATCAAGTCTATTTCCAATACTCTTGGAAAAGTTATTAATAAGGAACATGATTTTTTTTTTAATGCTCATCCTTAGAAATGCATATGCATTGAGGTTGATCTCTCCAAGGACCTCAAGGATTCTATGGAAATATAGATTGGTTCCCAAACCTTCTCTCAAAAGGTGATTTATTTGAACATGCCCAACATCTATTATAGGTGTCAATTAGTAGAACATAAGATAATGGATATCCCTTTGGTTGTGCCTAGGGTTAAATCCCCGCCTAAGGAGGCCCTAACTAAACCTATCAAAGGGAAGTGGAAAGATGAATGGACTATAGTTGGTGCAAGGGTAAAATTCCCTTAGCTCCAAAATAGTCATGTGCAACTAGTGTTTTGGTTCCTCCTAGTACCACAGGAGTGAAAACTCTAGTTATTGTGGGCCGAAGCTAATTTTTTTGAATTCAAACTCTAGTGTGTCCTAGGTTTCAAACCTTAGAAGTTCACATATGATCAAGGAAGCTACAAGGGCTAAAAATTATGTAGTGATTCACATGCCTCTTGTGGCCTCTTCCATTATGACCCAGAATGTGTGACATTTCTCGCAGTCCTCCTGGATGTGCTAAGACACCAAAGAAAAGATGGGCCATCAATCTAGAGAATTTCCCTACTCAACTCGACCATGCTTCCACTTTTCTACAAAATAGCTACTCCTCTCTTGAGGATGAGGAAGATATGGAAGAGTTTTCATGAAGTTTTTATCTTGGAACATAAGAGGTCTTACTAACCTCTTCAGAAAGTACTATGTCAGAGATACCTATCATAGACTTGGTAATTTAGATTTTCTCTACATGCAAGAGGTTAAATTTTTTGGTTTCCTACTTTCTTCTACATGTCATTTCATTTGGCCGGATGACATTATGTTTTCTTCCAAGCACAAAATTGGTAGAGGTGGTGTAGTTACTCTATTATCACCTTGTCTTCATTCTACTATTATTTTGCATGTTTTTGACCCCACACACAGAATAATTTGGCTTATGCTTTCTATCAAAAATCATGCCTTTGGAGTAGTTAATGTTTATGCTTCCAACGATGCTATGGAAAGATCTCAATTGTTAGGTTGGATGGTGGACAGCTTGTCTTCAACTACTTGGGTTATGTGTGGTGACTTCAATATGGTTGAGGTGGCCTCTGACAAAGATCACATTTTTCCTTTTTACTAGACAGTTGGGTAAAGGAAAGTCTAGTACTACATGCATAATAAATTGGGCCTTTATGATCCCAATTCTAACTGCCACTAGCATAGAGGGGTCTAGCACACCTAGTCCAACTTTTGAGCTAGCTCTAACCATATTCTAAAATGTTTCGATCATGCTATGATTATTGCATAATATTTTTTTTCCTTTTTTGAGGTTCAAGATTTACTTGTCATTCCCTTGCTAGATGTAACATTATCATACCACTATCCCATTTATTTTTCCATCTCTTGACATACAACTATCCAACATGTTGTCAAGACTTAGTTTTTATCAATACATCAGTGCTAACGCATGCCTCCACTATTGCTCATATCTTACATGTCTAGAATTTGGAGCCACATTTGCATTCTTAGATTAGTTGGATCCAGTGGAGGAATGATGCCATCACCATAACTGCTCAATTTTTATGCATCTATGGGTAGCAGTTGGCAGTTTTCAAACACTGGTCTTATGAATCCACCACCTTAGCTCTAAGAAAAGCTTATGAAGCTCTCAACCTCAACCCTTTTGATGTTGACTTGCAAATTTAACTCACCAAGCTTCATCATGACAAGCAAGTTGCAGATAATCATGTTGCTCATGGGGCCCAAATCAAAGCTCACCTCCATTGGTTGGAGGTTGGTGATAAGGATTTTAAAGAATATTTTTAGGCTCTTAGAGCTTGTCACACCAATTTTGGGATTAAAAAGAATAAATAAGGAAATTTTGTTCTTTCTAGTCTCCCTAACATCCTACAAGCTTTTGTGCACCACTAAAAAAATGTTTTCACTTCATAGGAAATTTTCATTGCTTGGGAGGAAGCCCTCAGAAAGTGTATCATCGTTACTCCAAACCACCTAGGAGTTGAGCAATGAGCCTTTTGTGAGTAGCTTCTCACCATCTGAGACCTCAAGGAGGCAATTTTTTCTATGGCTGATGAGAAATCTCCTAGGTGTGACGGGTTCCCCTATGAATTGTACAAACATCTTTGGGAGGCTATTGGTCCAAACCTACACAAAGTTTATCTTGAAGCCTATCATTCCAAGAGTCTAGGAGCTATTATTAACAAAGGAAACATAAAATTCCTACCTAAAGTTGGCAATCCCGAAGACATTTGTAATTTGTGGCCCATTACCTTGCCTAATGTGTCCTATAAGATTATTGCCAAGGCAATTTCTCTCAAAATCTGCCATCTCCTACCCTTAATTGTACAGCCAGAGAAAATTGGCTTTATTAAGTCCAAGCGTATTCTTGACAACATCATTGTAGTTTGGGAGGTAATGGAGTGGGCTCACAAGTCCAATCAACCATCTGTGTTTTTGAAATTTGACTTTGCTAAAGCTTATGACAAGGTTGAATGGCCTTTCATTTTGGCTATGCTTCAAGCTCTTGGTTTCGGCCCCAATTTTCTTCAAGTTGTGGAAATTCCTTTTGGAGATGCTAATGCATGTATTACTATCAATAGCTCTCAATCTTAAGCCTTTGGGCTCTTTCGTTCCATCTGACAGGCTTTCCCTCTAGCTCTGGCCTTTTATGTTCTTGCAGCTGAAGTTTTTGGATACTTGCTAGCCCACTCTATTTCTTCTAGTTTGGTGCATGGCATTTCCTTACCAGATTCCTCCTCCCAATTGGTCAATGGCCACTTTTTTGATGATTCCTTTCTCACTCTTTTGGAGGATGAGGAAAAGATCAATAATGCCTTGCAATGTTTGGATCCCTTTTGTCAATCTTCCAGTTTAGCTATTAAATGGCACAAAATGATCTACTATCAAAAATTGTTTCTTCCAACACTACCATGGCTTGACTAGTTCCAATGGAAATGGTCCATTCATAGGAAGATCTTTCAATTTTTGGGCATTCCTTTTGCCTTTCAAGCCTCGCGAGTTGATTTATGGAATCTTGTACTTATCAAGATTGGAAAGAAACTTAAATAGTGGCTTATTAAACCCCTCTCTCTTGTGGGTAAATTATATATTTTCTCAAAGGTTCTGGTAGCTATGCATGTTTATTATTCCTCTTGTTGTGCCCCCTCCAAAGCCTCTTATCTAAAATTAGATAGATTACTTCCTGAATTTCTTTGGGCTTCTAGCGCTAACCATGATGGCTTCCAAAGAGTGGATTAGGACTATTGTTGCCTTCCCAAAGAGTCTAGAGGACTTGGCCTTCTTTCCACTTGAAAGCAAGGGCTTGCTCTTTGTGCCAAGTGGATCATTTGTGCCATTATAAGAGATGAAGCCCTAAAAGTTTTGGTTCGACATTGCATTTCTTTTGGAATTTCCACCAATAGACTTGCATGGAAGGGGATTAGCTTTTGAACCCTTCTTATCATGTGTGAACATGTTCACATATAGGGCCCTTTTATTATAAGGAGCATCTGGAAATCTTGGAAAGCTATCAAGGCTTGGCTTTGCTAGTCTAGTGATGGGTTTCGGGATGGACTCACTTTGAATCAATAGAACATATGGTGGTATCCTTTGTTTTCCACCCAAGGTATCCCTTTGTTCAAGACTCAAGGTGCTTGTGCTTTGCATTTTTTCAAACTTGACATCAAGACCCCTAAGGACCTCTTTTCCAGGGTCACTATGAGCCTTAGATCATGGGTAGATATGAAAGTTTAGTTTTGTCTTGCTTGTTCATATCAAGAAACTTTTGATTGATTGGTTGCTACAATTCTAGACCATTTACTTCATAAGGTGGGAATTTAGTCTGTTCATCCTTGGTGGACTAACTGGAAATGGTATCCAACTACTCCTTTCTCTAGCTATAAGCCCAGCTTGGGATATTGTTGGCTTTCTCCCCATCTACCAATGGTGGATACTCTCAACCAACATTGGCATTTTTAGTCTTCTCTCTCTTAGTGGAGAAAGCATTTTGACACAATCTAGAATGTCATTATAGAACCTAAGATTGCCCACTTTGCTTGGTGTCTAGTTTTTCTAGGTCTTCCCCTTGGGTGTCGACTCAAACATATTAGGGTTGTAGATCCTTGGTGCCCTTTCTGTAGGCAACCAGAGACATTTTTGCATCTCTTTTGGTTTTGTAGACATCCTCAACAGTATTGGCACTGGATTCATAATTTATTTAGCCCTTTTGACCAGAACCCTTTTCTTGGCATATGGTTATTTTGGGTGATTCCCCTAGGTTTCCCAAGAAGTTTACCCAGATCTGGCATGCCTTTAGGATGGAGATTTTGTTTACTTTATGGAAAGATAGGAATGTTTGTTGGTGTAAATACATATTTACTATTTACACTTACTTAAGCTTACTTAGGTTAATGAATTATTTTATTATTTTGCATTATTTTATTATTTTATTTTTTGAGACACTTAGGAGTTTGCACACCTTTTTTAGTTGTCATGTTGAGAACACAAAAGTATGCAACTCTATTTCAGCACATGGTGTCTACAACACTAGATTTTTCATCATTCAATTATTCGCACTCCCTTTTTTGCACATGTTGTCTACAACATTGATTTGTGTGTTACACCCTTGTAGGCTTATCCTCTCATCATCGCACTTACTTTCGTTCTTAATGGAGGATAACCCATATCTAGTAGACATGTGCCTAGTTGTATCACTTATCATGTAGTTGATTCTGAGGCATTCTAGATGTATCTTAGAGGCCTTTTATGTATAGGCATTCCAAGTGTACTCTAAGCATGGGATATTGAATGAATATATTGTCATTTTGATCATACTCTCTCTTTCTAGTCTATAGTTGTGCTTGTGTTTGAGTTCTTAGTTCTTGGGTCAATTTTTCCCTTAGGAAAAATTCTTACATGGTATTAGAGCGCTTGGAGATTTTCTCATCACATAACCATTCAAGACCACTGATTGCTTTAGCACCTCAACCTGAATATGAAGTACTACAGAAATTCAGAGTATCTAGAGCCAGATCTGACCTTGCCAATATGTCTAGAACATTGATTCAGTGAAAATCAACTATAAACTAGGCTATCTTTAGCCAAGGTTGACTGTGAGGAAAACAAATTTTGTAAATCAGAACCCGGAGGCCCTGATTTGCAGTTTGGGTATGGTCATTTTTTGCATATCTATTTGATTATTTTCGGATTTCTATTTTTTCTCTACTTTTTTTACTGTGTTATTTCAAAAAAAAAATTCCTTTAGGCACCCTGCAGAGAATTTTTTTTAGCAAAACTGGGCAGTGACACCCCAACTCTGCCATTTGGAGTATTTTATTTTTGTGTCATAGGGATTATTCAGAATTAATCATAGTGGGCACTCAAAATTTTTTTGAACAATGCAGAGCATTAATGATGGCCAAATCTAGTGATAACACCATTCTTCAGTGACCTGGCTTACAAATTTTTGGCCACTCATCATACACCGATGACCACGCCTTTGTTTACAACTTGAGTGGTTTACCATTTAAACTACCCTATGGCCTTTGTTTTGATCAATGTGGGATTTTAGTTGGTAAAACCTGACAAATATTGTTTAAAATCTGGCGTTGTTGCTTCAACACACTCCCACACATTTCCAGTGTTGCATTTAATAACTCTACCCTGCACGTAATTGTCTAGCCCTACACACAAAATTCTTAGCCTGTGCATGGAGTTATTTGGCTAGTGTTAAACTTCTAGCATTGTAGACTTTAAAAATCCACCAGCATTTTGGCCATTCTCTAGTCGTGATAGACTTTTTGCTATCAATTTTTTGGGAAACTGCCACCCGCAACAACAAAACTGGCAATGGGTTTTTAAAACCCCTAACCATGCATCTTTTTCTTATTAGGCCATGCAAACCCTCTATCAAATCTGCCCCCAAGTAGCGCACTTCAGATTCTAGTCACCTGCAACATCCCTAATATAGGACATGCGTCATCTCTGGGCTAAGTCACGTAGCAAAACACTTGTGTAGGTTTGTCTGCTAGTCAGCACCCATGAGGCGTTCGCGTCACAGCCATGTCTGCTACATGATAGAATTTTTTTTGCCACGTCAACCATACCTTGCTCCACGTAGCATCCTATCAACCTCCCAGTCAGTAACCACATAGGTGGCCACGTCAGCTACCATACCCTGCCACGCAAGCACATTCCATACAAACACGTGTAAAAATCCATACAATAATATGGTCCATTTAGTCTGACACATCAACAAGGGGCCTTTTTTTTGCTGATATTAGCCAGTCACTAGGTTAAATTTGATGGTCATTTAACCATCAAACCTAGCCATTTACAATTACTGTGATGGTCATTTAACTGTCAAATTTAAATGTGCAGTTTTCCTGCCAGACCCCTCTCCAAATTGTTTTTCAATTTTGTAGCCTAAATTTGCAAGCCCATAACTTGGATATTCGGACTCTGACTTAGGTGTGATATTTTTTGAAATTGGGTAGAAATTCCTAAATTTTCTATTGGTGGTGTTCTTTTCTAGTTTTGGTGTGAGGATTTTTCAAAAATTGAAATTTTTTGGCAATTGTACCTATATAATCCTGCATTTTGCAACTTCAAATGCTCCATACAGGCTCATCTGGTCACCTTTTTAGGTTCCATTTTTTTTTAAAGTGCATTAATTTTTGTCTACTTTCTAGATCTACAATAAAATTCTAGGGTTGTGTGGATAAAATTCTCACTTTCAGAACTAAGGCTTTTTTCTACAATGTAAAGCTTTGCTTACTTTTCAGAATTGTTGTACATCTGAGCTACAGTGCTTAGTGATAGATTTGTGCCTCAAAAGGTAGTTGTAAAAGAAAAATTAGAAAGTCCACTTTGTTCATTTTGATAAGTGGCCCATTGTACATGCACTACTTATAAAGTGCCAAAAGGATCTTTTTTAGGGGGGTGGATCTTTTGATTAAGTGAAAAGGGACGGTGTGTACTATGTTCTTGTGTCTCTCTTTTGTGCTCTTTTCATTTTCTACATCATGGTTTCATCTAAATGTCCACCTCTAACTTCATGCAATTATTCTACATGGAAAGATATTGCTTGGAGTAGATTAATGGAAAAAGGTTATAGTCTTTATGTTGATGGTACAATTCCTAAACCCAATGATGCTAAAGAACTCCTTGAATGGAGGCAACAAGACTTAAAGGCTTTAGGAATTATCAAGAGTTATGTACATAGAGATCTCTTCTTTCACATTTCTAGTTGTAAAGAATCCAAACCAGCTTGGGATAAACTTGAACAATTGTATTGTAGTGTCCGCCCCTAAGTTGCATTTCAGTTATCATTGCCAAACTCTTTTAGGCCAGTTTTATTCTTGATGTTTAGTACCATTACTTTCATATTCTCAGATTTTTTTTAGATTTAGTTGATTATATGATGAGATTACTTGGTACTCTATATTTCATGCATGTATGATGAGTATTCAGTGTTTTCAGTTATCGATGATGATTAGTTAGATGGTTTATTATCACATGTGTTTTCTTATGGATAGACTTAGAATTAATTAAATTTGAATGTGACTCAACGTCTTGGGATCCTTAAGGAATGTAACCTGTTATGTATGCTTGTTAATGATTACATGTTATTGCTTCCACTACTATGTGTTCGATGTGTATGTTATACTTTCTTACTTCAAAAAAAAATGTTTAGCAAACTTAGTAAAACTTTAGGTTAATTCTTTTGGATCCCTTGGCGGGGCGTTACATCTTGTATCAGAGCCCGAGTTTCTACATTGGGAGCTCTGGGTATATTGGAATGCCACTAGTGTTAACTGGTTGAACAAAAACAAAAACTTTAAACTATTATGTGTATCTCTTTCAAACTAAAAATTTAAACTAGTTGAACTGAAACCTAACTTAAACTATTAATTGTATATTTTTCATACTTCAACACTTAGACTTCAAAACTGAAATTATACTGAAACCAAAATTATAGGCAAACTGAAAGTTGAAATTATTTTGTTTGCAAAACATGTGATTTTTATCTATGCTTTTTAGTGGTATGTTTTATGGTTATTATAGTATCTTGTGTCTTGGATATTATTGTAGGATGGTATTTGGGACGAGGTCTTCCTTTAGAGGTCATGGAAGGGGCCATGGACAAGGTAGAGCTATCAGTGTCCATGAGTCTATCCATGAAGACCTTAATCAGGAAGAGAATAGGGAAGATCATGTCAGTGAGCATCAGGAAGAGAACCATAGAGAGGAGCATGTTGAATTAGAGGAGATTGGTTTGAGGCAAATGATGTGAACCATCATTGATTGCCTACCTCTTGTGCATGATCAGGATAGAGCACATCGAGCAGGACATGAGCATAGACCTAGGTCTAGGAGCCCTCCAAGGGATCGACATAGATCCATTGTATCTTCATAGATGAAGGACCTTCAGAGGTCCAAGGTCAAGCCCTTTAATGGGCAGGGGTTTGGATATGTAGCTGAGTAGTGGCTTATTGCCCTCGATAGGATTTTTGCTATGCAGGACTTTGATAGTAATGTCAAAGCGAGGTTTGCTATCACCAACCTGGAGTTCTTTGGGGCCACTTGGTGGATAATTAAGGAAAAGAAGTTGGGCTTAACCATGAACAATGTCACATGGGAGTTATTCTTAGAGAGCTTCCATGAGAGATTCCTACCAGAGGAATGGAAGCAACATAGAGCAGATGAGTTCCATAACCTGAGATAGTACACTATGACCGTTATAGAGTATGAGTGCAAGTTCTTTGAGCTCATGCCCTTTTCAGGATTCAATGACAACCCAGCACAGTTGGCGCAACATTTCATCAGAGGTTTGAACAACCATTTAATTGGGGGTGTTAAGGTGTTTGAACCTAAAACCCTCAAGGATGCAGTACATCGAGCCGTCCTTGTAGAGCAAAGTGTGAACCTAGGACATGGGGGTTTTGTAGGAGCACCTTCAGCATTAGGATTAAAGGGTGGTCAAGGAGCAGGTGGCAGTAGGAAACCTCCTTCTGGGGTTAATCAACAGCAGGGAGGAACTTACCCTCTAGCACAGAGTGGTGGCAGTGGTTCCAATACTAGGAACTATCACAACGCTCATCGCAACAAGCACAACCAGTATGATCAGCTATCTCAGAGTGTTTAGTCTTATCCTAGTGGTGGTAGCTTCTAGCAATCTAGTGCACCTAGAGTTTAGAGGAGCTTCAATGGACAATGTTTCTCATGTAAAAAATGTGGACACAAGTCGTCTCGTTTCCCTCAAGGGAAACCATAGTTCTCAGGCTAGCGACCCGCAGCTTCAGAACCTAAAGTTGGTGACATGCGTAGAGTCCAAAGAGTGTACTCAGTGGAGTCATATCCTCCTACAAGGGGAAAGGGTCCAAGGGGACCCGCACAGTGAGTCCTTAGCTTTACTTTTCTTGTAGGCTTCCAGGAGTAAGCCTAAGTCTAGGGGGGGTGGATGCAGTGCCTTCCCCTAAGTTGCATTTCAGTTATCATTGTCAAACTCTTTTAGGCCAGTTTTATTCTTGATGTTTAGTAGCATTACTTTCAGATTCTCAGATATTGTTTTAGATTTAGTTGATTATATGATGAGATTACTTGGTACTCTATATTTCATGCATGTATGATGATTATTCAATGTTTTCAGTTATCGATGATGATTAGTTAGATGGTTTATTATCACATGCGTTTTCTTATGGATAGACTTAGAATTAATTAAATTTAAATGTGACTGAACATCTTGGGATCCTTAAGGAATGTAACCTGTTATGTATGCTTATTAATGATTACATGTTATTGCTTCCGCTACTATCTGTTCGATGTGTATGTTATACTTTCTTACTTCAAAAAAAAATGTTTAGCAAACTTACTAAAACTTTAGGTTAATTCTTTTGGATCCCTTGGCGGGGTGTTACATGTATGGTAAGGTGGATGAAGAAAAAGGATTTTATATTGAAGACGATCTACTTCTCTTGGATCCAAAAAACTTTTATACACTTTAGGATTACATAAACAAAGCCAATGAGTATAGGGCACTTCTTAAAGATTGTGGAAACCCCATGAAAGATGAAAAACTGATTCATCACATCCCGAAGAGGCTACCTTCAGAGTACACTTCAATTGTTTCAAGTTTTAATACTCACAAGTTGACCATGGGAATTGCTTACTAGAAGCCTACATTTGATGCATTGTCAAAAATGTTGATTGTTGAACAATCTCACTTGATGGATTTAGGACTTCTCAAGTCATCAAAGTCCAAAGCCTTGGTGGCTAGTGATGAGCACCGATTAAGTCAAGGAGGGACAATTTCTAGCAACAGTAAGAGGAAGCAGTGGAAGCAGAAATCACAATCTAAGACACAATAGTTCACCTCATAGCAAGATAGTTCTTCTTCCAACAAGAAGGGAAGTAATGAAAAGAAGTAAAAAAAAATTTGTGCATATTGCAAAAAGCCAAATCATGATGAGCATCATTGCAAGGAAAAAAGAATCAATGAGTTAGAAAATCTACTTAGGAAGAACAAGATTCAAGTGCCAAGTACTTCCAAGGATTCAACTCCAAGCTCTTCAAAGGGTAAAGGGAAAGCAATTATGGAAAACACAAGTTCTTCTTTGGAACAGATACTTGACTCAGGTGCCTCCTACCAAATGGGTTCTTCAAAGGGAGATTTTTCTTCATTGAAGGAGTCAAAGGTACCACACATCTTCATGGGAGATGATACTAAAATGAAAGTTGAAGGAAAAGGACATGTGGAAATGGACAATAGGGAATTTAGAGATGTTCTCTACATTCCAAATCTTAGCTCGAATCTCCTCTCAGTTTACCAAATCACTCACCTTGGAGATGGTCACATAGTTGAGTTCCTTCAAGATTCAGTGATGGTGTGCAGTCTCAGAGACGATTCATTGGTTGTAGTGGGGAAAGTGAATGATGAAAATAGGCTTTATTCCTTCTCCCACTTTGTGCCTAAGTCTCCTCCATAAGCCTTGTTGACTCACTCTACTTCAAAAACCACATTATGGCATGAGTGGTTTGGTCATCTTGACTTCTACTCTCTTCAGTAACTTGGCACAAAACACATGATCAAATGTTTACCTAACATCAACTTTTCTAAGGGAGAGTGTTCATCATGTTCAGTGGATATGCATCTCGAGGAAAAGTATGATAAAGGGAAGTCTTCACGAGCTCCAATTGTTCTTCAATTAGTTCACATGGTTTTAGTAGGACCCTTTGTAGTGACTTCAGTCAGCCATGGCTATTACATCCTTGCTTTTGTTGATGACTTTTCAAGATTCACTTGGGTCTACTTCCTTCATCACAAGAATGAAGTAGTTCATAAGCTTCAAGACTTCAAGACTCATGTTGAACACAAATCAAGGAAAGCCATCAAGGTATTACAGGTGGAAAATGAGAATAGATATGTCAACAAAAGACTTAAGGACTTTTGCAAACATGAGGGAATTGATCTTTAGAACCCATCGGCATTCAGTCCGCATAAGATAGATGTTGTAGCTATGAGGATTAGGACTCTCAAAACCATGGCAAGTTGCATGATAAAAGCCTAGTTTCTTGATCCTACATTAGAAGTTGAAGCCATTAGCAGTGCTACTCACATACTTAATAGGTCTCCTCATAATGCCTTAGCTAGGAAGACTCCTTTTGAGGCATGATGTGGCCAAAAACTAGTTGTGAGTCACTTCAAAGTCTTCAATTGTCCAACATGGGCATACCTTTCTTCCAAGGGTTGAAAGGCACTGACACCTAAGCCTTGTACTTTCATAGGCTATGAAGACAATGCATAGGCTTACAAACTTATGGATCTAGAGACTTGTGAGATTTTTGTGGAGAAGGATGTTCACTTTGAGGAAAGTTCACCCAGCTTATCCTCTAATCCTCTTTGCACTTCATACACAGTGGAAACTGATAGTGACACCAATGATAGTGCTTCAATAGATTTAGACACGTGGGGTTCTATCGATAGTTGTAGTGAGAGGTCACATCATTAGTCTAGTCCACATGCTTACATTGCCATACTGAAAGGTCCAGCACAACATGGTACATATCATCTTCCAGCTCTAGCTTCAGTTGATGATTACATGGTAGACATTGTAGGTTTGTTCATGGAGTCACACACTACAGACTTGGGAGACACCCTTGAGGACTTACATCTTCTCATTGATGAAGGTGATCCTTCTACAGTTGTTGCAAGGGCTCACTTTGACCCTCATGTCCATTCTCTACATGATCAATCTTCACAGATTGGTGTGATTGTGGATCCTTATGAACAACAATTGGAGAAGGTCTCTTTGTCATTTGAGGAGATAGATGGTTCATTGGAACAAGTTCAACAGACATCCTTGCCAGATCCGCATTCATTCTTTTCAGCATAGATGGAAAGGGTGAGCATCAACATCAGCACAGGGATACTTGAGCAAGTTTCAAGGCCACCATACATCTTCAGGATTGTACCTTTGCCTTTGTTTCTTCCTAAGGGGAGGAATGTCATTCAACAGTCTTGGAGCGGCTTTCACTGACAGGCATTCTTCATTTGGGGGGGAACTACCTTGTCTCTCTTCCTCTTCTTTCTTGTGGGGGGGACATTTTCCTCTTATGAGGTTCTTGTTCTTCTCATTCTTCACTTTTGTATATATTGGATGTGTGTTGTAATGGGGGGTCTTGATTATTCCATCCATCCATGCATCCCTATTTATCTCTCTTTTTGGGGGAGAGTTTTTCTCATGAGATTTTCCCTCTTTCTTTGCTTTATGAGAGATTGCATTATGTACATGGGTAACTAACATGGCCTAGTAGCTGGGACCCATCCTGCATTTCATCCTAGTTTTCGTAAGCTTAAGGGCATTCCCCTAAGTTGCACTTAATGGGCGGTGTTGGTGTAAATACATATTTACTATTTACACTTACTTAAGTTTACTTAGGTTAATGTATCATTTTATTATTTTATTTTGTGAGACACTTAGGAGTTTGCGCACCTTTTTGAGTTGTCATGTTGACAACACATAAGTACACAATTCTATTTCAGCACATGGTGTCTATAACACTAGAGTTTGCATCATTCACTGAGTTGTCATGTTGACAACAGAGTTATTTGCACATGTTGTCTACAACACTAATTTGCATGTTACACCCTTGTATGCTTATCCTCTCATCATCCCACTTACTTCCATGCTTAATGGAGGATAACCCATATCTGGTGGACATGTGCTTGGTTGTATGACTTATCATCTAGCTGATTCTGAGGCATTCTAGATGTATGTTAGAGGCTTTTATATACAAGAACTCCTAGTGTACTCTTAGCATGGCATATCGAATGAATATATCATCATTCTAATCATACTCTCTCTTTCTGGTCTACAGTTTTGCTTGTGTTTGAGTTCTTAGTTCCTAGGTGAATTTTGCCCTTAGGCAAATTCTTACAATGTTGTTATTTTCACTCACAGTTTTCTCAACATTAATGTCACTATGTACACTAAAGCATGCATTTGTAATAATATAATGATGCATATTTAGGTACAAGCCAACAAGGTGGCTTTGCAAGTGGCCCACCTCTAGGAGCTACTTAATCACTAGGGTAATGCTCCCTATATGATTACCAGAGTTTTGCCTGATGTCTTAGCTGATGCTACTCAGCCTAGGGGCTGCCGCTGGGGGCACAGCTCCTCAAGTTGCCGCTCGCACATGCCTTGCTTGCAGGTGGTGGTGGTGGAGGTTGGGACTCTGGGCCTAGTGGCTCCCCTAGCTGGTGCTTGGCATATTGTACCTGGTAAATGGCTCGTTCACTTGGATCTTGCCATCTCACCCCCGCAAGTTGATAACAAGGATAAAGCTCAAGCCCTTGATAATGCTGCTGATGGTTGGACTATTCCCAGCTTGCCTGCCAATCCTAGAGATGACTAGGGATTCCACAATCAAGATGGACCACCTCCCTCGACTGACACTGCTTTGAAAGTCTAAAGATGTTTCTTGTAAAAAAATTTGATGAATAGTTGTTGATTCCGGCTGAAGCCATATGAACTCTCATGGGATGATCTTGTATCCCACAACCCTTTTTTGTGAATTGTAACTTAGTATATTATTTTTTAATAAAAAAGAAATATTCGCAAAAATAAAATAAAATTGAAAACTTTATCATTTTCACTATCTAACTTTTGTTTGGGCGTACCAATCCAACTATAGTTTCATGCAAATATTCGTACAAGTACTTCGAACCATGTTACTCTTCAGTTATCAATGAAAGAGTTGACAGATGTCATTGAAATTGGTCACCTTCACTTCCTGATTTTACTATTCCTCCAACCCTCTTTTCAATCGCTCGGTCAAAGGAATCTGTCAATGCTTCCAACGGAGAAACTGGTGGGTCTTTTCAAAGACTTGCAAAGCACTTTTCTTCCCTGAAGAATGGCAGGTGGGGACAAAAGAAAACCTAATAAAAAATTTGATGTATGAAAAGGTGTGCGAAGATTTATCAAAAATGACAAATGTTTCCTTACTCAAAGCAATTTTAGCATAAAAGTTGCAGAGCTCTCAACCATTCAAACCATCAATTTAATCAAGCGATCAATCATTCAAAGCAAAAATATCATGGCTTCAAACTATTTAAATATCAATTCCAAGAGGCAAAGCTCTTAGCTGAAAGGATCCTTGTTTTGAAAGAATGACAGGCATATTGATCAATAGTGTTTTGACTGATCATTTGTAACTACTTAACTGCATTCAGTTACATAATAAATATAGACTACTGTGATGCCTTAGACAAACATAATTGATGAATAAAATGTTTGTACTCTAACTAGTAAAAACATGAACTGTGTAATCAGGTATTAAATATTCAATTGCCATCCCTATTTCACTAACATCTATGACATGGAAATGGTTAAATCACGCAAGTCTTCCACTAATATTTTTTATATTGAATTGGTAGAAAGGGGGAACCTGAATCAACGAAGGGCGTTTCTTAGATTACTGAAAGAACAATGAGAAGAAACAGCTCCAAAAATGGAACAGCTATAAACCACGCAGGTCTTCCACTAAGCTTAGTTTTTATGAAACCAATCACTATTCATCAACTTATAAAATAAAATGTAAAGCAAAACCTTTTGCAAATTGGCGACATCTGCAATCTTGTTATATTTCAATCAAATATACACATAAATATATATTAATCCAATTTAATGATTTGAAAATTATAAATATTGATATTCTTATTTGTTATAATGAATTAAAAATGAAAATGTAAATAACAACTAATGAATCTTGTTTAGTAGTTACAAATTATATTAAATCTATTGTTTATAGATAATCTAATAATTCAAACTATTATGTTCATAGACATTCTCTATAGTCACAATACATGTTGTTAGGTTTGTGTACATAAAAAAATTGTAGTGGAAATTACAAACGCATGATGTGAATGCTTTAGTGTTGGAAAGAAATGCTTGAAAATAGAAAATGAATTTGTTTCTTATATTTCCTTTTGTGGCGAGAATTTCATTTCAAATATTGTGTAGATGAACTTTCTCTTAGCTTGATATTAATGGGTGGTTTGTGCGCTTCCTCTAACACCCTCAGAATTTTTCATTTCCACCTTGGACATTATACCAGTAGGGTTGCATACAAAATATTGCCAAGGTTAATTACAAAGGAAGTCTCTTAATATGAGCACATACAAGGGTTTGATAATCTTTGAGTCACTTATTCTTGTGCAGTTTCATAATCATTATGTATTCATTATCTAATATTTTGTATACTTATGATCCTAGTCTTAGTTACTTCTATGATCACATATTGTGGTAAATGTGCAAAAAACTCTAACCTAGAACTAATAGTTAATTTTTTTGATTTTCTAGAGCCATGATATCAACTCAATCAGTTTCTTATTTTTCTATTTCTTGATCTTCCCTTGTCAAACATTCATGGGAAGATATCGTTCATACCTTTCCAACGTGGTTTCATATTGAATGGAAACTTTTTAAACATAATGTTATGACAACTAATTTAATAAACAATGTCATTTCTCACTCAAAAGGATAAACTTTCTAATTATTTAAATTGATAATGTGAAGATAGATCCATCCATAAAATAGGTTAGATATCCTAGTCAAATAATTTCATGTGTTCTAGTACAACTAAATTTCTCAACATTTATAATTTGCAAGTTTCTCAATTCTTATGTCACTATTATGATGTCACCACTAAGAAACTATTGTACTTTGGAGACTAATTCTTTTAAAGAAAAATAACTTGTTTAATAGTTACACGGCTTCACTAAAAATAAGTTGTAGGGACCCACTTCTGTGATGATGCACAAATGAAAATTTCATATGATTAGTTTAGGATTTGGAATATGGTTTCAAAGAACTGTATTTGCATAAATCTCAAACCATTCATAAAGTTGAGGGAATTAACACTAAATAACAAGCTTTAGACACTCTTTGTACCATTATCTATTATTAGAAATAAGTTTTCATAACTCAAGAGTGTACTCTATCTCAAAAAATTACTTTGATTCAATGCCTAGATGTGGTTACCTCCCAAAAAATAGCTATTTAGAAACAGACCTACAACTTAATAGAATGGATAAAAAGGTGATAAAATGTTCTTGATATGGTGAAAAATGGTCCATATAGTCTAAGAATTAAACAAGAAACCATTTTAGATACATTATCATGTAAAAGGGTAAGCAATTGGGCCTAACTTAAGACCCTTGTGAGGGCTAAACGCTACACTAATATTGGTTTTCACTCTTTTGATTAGATTCATTTGGATGTAATTTAAATTTTAAAAATGTAAGGATTGGACTTAATTATGCAAATTTAACAATTTAATCAACTTAAATAGACAAATGTAGATTAGGGAGTAAAGTAAGATGCATGAAACTAGAAGGGGATGCATAGATGAACCAAAGTTTGAGACATAAGATCAAAAGATTTAGATATTATAGCTATTTCACATAGTATGAAAGGAATCATACCAGTAAGGCAAGGGTGAAACTAGTTTTAGGACCCCCTAAACTCACATCTAGCCAAGTTTCAAATAAAACATTTAGACTATGGCACTATGCATGTTAGTCTAAGGGTACTATGGTGCTAGGATATGTAGTTCATGTGACTTCTCTACATAAATTCACTTAGTTAGCTCTGTATTTATCTAGAGACTACATCTTGTGCCTCTAAATTGGGCCCAAAACCTATTTTTAGACCTTTGACTACACATAACGAGGTAAGTATGTTGTTGGGTTATCTATAATCTTGCCTAATTGAAACTCATGGTTGTGATCAAAACTACAAAGACGACCATGAGAAAGACAACTTACACTTGGAAGTGCCAAATTTAAATGATTATACCTTTGTGGTGATGCACTTCCCTTTGAATGAATCATACAAGAAATTTGATGAAATCATATGACATGGATCATAACAAAATAAATCATAAAAGTATAATTGACGACAATATTTTGAATCTTGATGTTCCTTGAACTCAAATATACACTTGAGACAAATATTTTCTCTTGAGATGAAACTTGTGTGTGAGATATATTAAAATGCAATAAGAGTGGTGGCATATTTATATGCTTATAAAAGTTTTTCTTTTCATTTTGGTTGACTTTCAATAGTCACATCCCAATATTGAGACCAAATTTGTTAATGTTAAGTCCAACATGTTATTCTTTTGAATTTTTTACCTAAAAACAATTGAATACATGGTAAGGCCACATTGTCTTGAAAAATTACCATGACACTTTAGGTAGTCTTGATATAATAGGGGCCTAATATGAGATCTAAAGTTTATATTAGGATTTTTTTTTTAAAAATCCATAATCAATTACTTTAAAATCTAATTGTATTGTATGGAACTCAAAATAATTTTCCCTACCTAGCCAACATGCAGAGGGGCTTTGATCTGCCTGCAGAGGCCGCAAGAGAAAATTGCTCACTTTTGCTTGCAGATCTAGACGTAACATGAGTTTGCAAGGTAGGTTAGGTTGGGTAGGTTAGGTATGCATGCAAAGTTGGTTAGGTTTCCCTCCCTCATCTATAATGGAATGGGTGGGAGGGGTAAATTAGGCCCCATCCACCACTCTTCAACAACAACAAAATAGTAGGGGTCAGGCCCCGGGCCTTATAGATAGTAGGGGAGTTCTATAATTCCTGCCCACCCTGCTTGGGGGAGGGTGGTGGATATAGGATAACCCCTCACTATAGACCCTCCCACCCCTTAAAAGGGAATGTTAAAATAGGGACCCAAATAGGACTACATTAATACCTAAAAAAATATGAGATGCATATAATTGAATTAGGTACTAATTTAAGGGTGTTCATGGTCAAAAATTCTTATAGCATTGGAAAAATAAATCCATCATAATGAGAGTTTAGAATTGGGTTTGTTATTTAAAGGGGTAGATTTCATGACGCTAAATTTAACTTTGACTTTAGAAAGAGTATGAAGTTATGATCATAGTCACGCTACAGTATAATGAAGAGATATAGCATCTAAGATAATGAGAATGATACTAATTTTGGGGGATGGTCTAACACTAAGCATAGGATTCTATAAATCCATGCCAAAAAGAATCAAATAAACAAAGAAGAAACTTTATATCTAAAGAAAAAAATGTTCCAAGTCAATTATTTGTAGATGCCTAATCTTACCCAAAAACTTCCCTTTCCCTAGTGTATGTATTAACTTTAAGCTCTTAACTAGGCCTAATTATAGTTGAAATTTTAAAAAAATGATTCCATATAAGGATTATTTAAAACTAAGTACACTTGACTACAATTTATGTTTCTTTTTTCAATAGATCAATGAAACTTTAAGAAATCTTAACTTGGCCAATGGTGCCTAAGGCACTCTTTACCCACCAATTTGAGTGTATTCTCTAATATGTTAGTATTAGGTTGTTTCAAGTTGTTGGTGTCTGAATATGAGCATTGGAGGTAAATTTAATTTATAAAATACATTGGTAACCTATAGAAATAAATCCTTTCAATTTACAACACATAAAGAAACTATCAAGAAATCAAAATGATTTTTCATCCCACCATATCAAATGAGCATCCTATTTATCTAAAAATTATGTAATGTTACAAAATTCATAAAATTTTCATGTCTTTATGATTAATCCCATTTATGGCCATGTTATTTTATTGCTTCAAAATTTTGTGTTCACATTTAAATATTCTTGCATCAATAAGTTTAAGGCATAAGATTCAACATTCATCTTTAGAACATCCATTTTGATTAAATTTCATTGTTAAGACAAGAAAAGAAAGAACTTCTACAACCTCCACTAATTGAAAGATGTCCTCCTAGCACCCAAGACAATATAATGAATGAAATAGAAAGAGGGAAAAAATGAATTAGAAGTAATCATTGGTAGGTTGAAAGCTTGTGGAAAAACTAATCTTATGAGAGCACAATTGGCATCCTCACTTGAGTCCATTATGAGCCATGTAGCTTCTATTAGTAGTTAGTTGAATATTTGGCATGTTAAGAGAGAAGAAAAAAGAAGATGTTATGCAAAAAAATTATCCAGTAAAGATGTAAGAAAAAAGGACATAGAAAAAGGTAGAATATGTGCATTATTTAAAAAGCCAGGAGAACAAGATATTGTTAAACATACAACTAAAAGGTTCCCCATCCACTAGTGCATACATGATGATATTCTAAATAATTTTTGGGATAGATGATGGATGGTCTTTGATGCCCCTCCTTGCAATAATCATGAGGTTCCAATGTATTTATTAAAGAAATTATATTGTGAATTTATCTTTGGGGAGATCCCCAATTATTTTGACAAGTTAGATTCTTACTATAGAGGTGGGTGGAAGTCATTTGAGAAGCCAGGGGCACATCATTATCCTAATGTAGTTAGGGCACTTGTTGTCAAGCTATAGGGTGAGCATGTCATTATTCCTTTAGTTGTGAAGGAACATTTAGAGATTAGAACTCTAGGGAATATCAATGTTTTGACATAGAACATCATTCATTATGCCAGTCCATTAGTTGAGGAGGAGCCTTCTGTGCATTGTGGTCACATGTGCACATCATGTGGATCCTTATGCAGGTTTGGCAGTCATGTTGGACACACTATGAATGATGGGCTAGTCACTAATGAGTTCCTAAATGACACATTTGGCATTGACACACATGTCAATTACAATTATAATAAACTAATTTGATCATATTTCATATGTACAATGAATGAAAAATTAATTAGCATGTCTTGACATTGTTCAAAATTTAGGTAAGAGTGTTGATGGCCCTAGTACAAATTCCCCATGCTCATTTTACATCTCATCAATGAGTCAAGTGGTATGTATCGATTTAATCATTTAATCAATACATATCTTTATTAAGTAACTATATGAGGGATTGACAATTTTTTTTATCCGTGTGCATTAGTTCTCTGTTGGACCATCGACATTCATAAGGGACTGTGAGTCTAGGTATGATACGAGCTTCGTAAAGGTGTACATTTCTTTCATATTAATTCAATTCATTTGATTATATTATATTGTATAAAAAAACATGTACATTATACTATATGATTTGTAGTTGTTGGCATTAGAGACTCGTCATCTTTTCTAGTCCATCAATCATGGAGTTGTTTCTACAATGGCTAGTTCAGAGCCATTAACCAAGTTATGAAATAATTTTCATAGTTTTAGTCATTATTTATAATAGTTTTCTCCCATCCCCTTCTCTGCCCTCCCACCCTCCCTCCCTCTCTCTCTCTCTCTCACTATCCTACCCTCTCCCATCCCCTACTCTCTCTCTCTCTCTCACCCTCTCCCATCCCCTACTCTCTCTCTCACCCTCTCCCATCTCCTACTCTCTCTGTATCCCACCCTCTCCCATCCCCTAATCTCTATCTCTCTCTCTCTCTCTCTCTCTCTCTCTCTCTCTCTCTCTCTCTCTCTCTCTCTCTCTCTCTCTCTCCCTCTATCCCTCCATCCCTCCATCCTTCCCTTGCTCTCCCTCTCCCTCTCCAACCCACTACTCTCTCTCTCTCTCTCTCTCTCTCTCTCTCTCTCTCTCTCTATCCGAACCTCTCCTAATTTCTCCCTCCATCTCTCTCTTTCCCACCATCTCTCATCCCCTACTCTCTCTCTCACCCTCTCCCATCCTCTACTCTCTCTCCCTCCCACCCTTTCCTATCCCCTTCTCTCTCTCTCTCTCTCTCTCTCTCTCTCTCTCTCTCTCTCTCTCTCTCTCTCTCTCTCCCCCCCCCTCCCCCTCTCCCATCCCCTACTCTCTATATCTATGCCACCCTCTCTCTCTCTCTCTCTCTGTATATACAGAGAGAGAGAGAGAGAGAGAGAGAGAGGGTGGCATAGATATAGAGAGTAGGGGATGGGAGAGGGGGAGGGGGGGGGGAGAGAGAGAGAGAGATAGAGAGAGAGAGAGAGAGAGAGAGAGAGAGAGAGAGAGAGAGAGAGAGAGAGAGTAGTGGGTTGGAGAGGGAGAGGGAGAGCAAGGGAAGGATGGAGGGATGGAGGGATAGAGGTAGAGAGAGAGAGAGAGAGAGGGAGAGGGAGAGAGAGAGAGAGAGAGAGAGAGAGAGAGAGAGAGAGAGAGATTAGGGGATGGGAGAGGGTGGGATAGAGAGAGAGTAGGAGATGGGAGAGGGTGAGAGAGAGAGAGAGAGTAGGGGATGGGAGAGGGTAGGATAGTGAGAGAGAGGGAGGGAGGGAGGGAGGGGAGAGAAGGGGATGGGAGAAAACTATTATAAATAATGACTAAAACTATGAAAATTATTTCATAACTTGGTTAATGGCTCTAAACTAGCCATTGTAGAAACAACTCCACGATTGATGGACTAGCAAAGATGAGGAGTCTCTAATGCCAACAACTAAAAATCATATAGTATAATGTACATGTTTTTTTATACAATATAATATAATCAAATGAATTGAATTAATATGAAAGAAATGTACACCTTTACGAAGCTCATATCATACCTAGACTCATAGTCCCTTATGAATGTCGATGGTCCAATAGAGAACTAATGCACACGAATTTAAAAAAATTGTCAATCCCTCATATAGTTACTTAATAAAGATATGTATCAATTAAATGATTAAATCGATACATACCACTTGACTCATTGATGAGATGTAAAATGAGCATGGGGAATTTGTACTAGGGCCATCAACTCTCTTACCCTAAATTTTGAACAATGTCAAGACATGCTAATTAATTTTTTATTCATTGTACATATGAAATATGATCAAATTAGTTTATTATAATTTTAATTGACATGTGTGAAAATGCCAAATATGTCACATAGGAACTCATTAGTGACTAGCCCATCATTCATAGTGTGTCCAACATGACTGCCAAACCTGCATAAGGATCCACATGATGTGCACATGTGACCACAATGCACAGAAGGCTCCTCCTCAACTAATGGACTGGCATAATGAATGATGTTCTATGTCAAAACATTGATATTCCCTAGAGTTCTAATCTCTAAATGTTCCTTCACAACTAAAGGAATAATGACATGCTCACCCTATAGCTTGACAACAAGTGCCCTAACTACATTAGGATAACGATGTGCCCCTGGCTTCTCAAATGACTTCCACCCACCTCTATAGTAAGAATCTAACTTGTCAAAATAATTGGGGATCTCCCCAAAGATAAATTCACAATATAATTTCTTTAATAAATACATTGGAACCTCGTGATTATTGCAAGGAGGGGCATCAAAGACCATCCATCATCTATCCCAAAAATTATTTATAATATCATCATGTATGCACTAGTGGATGGGGAACCTTTTAGTTGTATGTTTAACAATATCTTGTTCTCCTGGCTTTTTAAATAATGCACATATTCTACCTTTTTCTATGTCCTTTTTTCTTACATCTTTACTGGATAATTTGTTTACATAACATCTTCTTTGTTCTTCTCTCTTAACATGCCAAATATTCAACTAACTACTAATAGAAGCTACATGGCTCATAATGGACTCAAGTGAGGATGCCAATTGTGCTCTCATAAGATTAGTTTTTCCACAAGCTTTCAACCTACCAATGATTACTTCTAATTCATTTTTTCCCTCTTTCTATTTCATTCATTATATTGTCTTGGGTGCTAGGAGGACATCTTTCAATTAGTGGAGGTTGTAGAAGTTCTTTCTTTTCTTGTTGAGGGTTTTTATTTTGATTTTATGGAGAGTTTTCATTTTGATTTTGTTAATCGGGCTAGGAATTTGGTGGTTGATTATTCACATTTCCTCATAAGAAACCAATTACATTTTAAATAAATAAATAAATTTGAAGAAATTTTTTAAAAGCATACAAAACAATGCAAAAACAATAGTAGAAAACATAGTTGATGATCCCAATCTTGATCTCCACCGACGAGGAGGCATTTTGAGCAGGAGAGTGAGAAAATTCTTCAACTTCTACAAACCATGTGTGTGCTATCGAGGGGAAATAAGGCACCATTAGAAATAAACAAGAGAAAATGGAATGAGTTGCAGGTTTGTAGCCCATATATATATATATATATATATATATATATATATATATATATATATATATATATATACCACACTTCATCTAGTCCATTTAAATGCCAAAATGCTCAAGAAATAAGAACTATGATCCAGTCCATGCACATTAAGCCAACCCCTTCAATAGGTTGAGTATGACCTTATATAGTTGACCAAGGTCCAAAATAAATGGTCTTATATAGCTATGAAACCCAAAGCATGAAGTTTCTCTTATGTAACAAAATGTTGGCAATGTTGTTATTGACAACATTGAAAACTTTCCAACAACTTTTACAACTTTTTGAGTTCTCCATTCAAACTTGATCCTAAGCCCACCAAACTTCACCAAATTCCTATATAAGGTTTTAAAACATTGAAAAAAGGACCTCAAGTCCTTTTCTTGGTCAACATATCTCCAAAATCATAAAAATACCCTTTTTGACTTGATGTGGGCAACTAAGGGCAACTAAGGCCTAATAAAGCTTTGTATTCTAACACACCACAATTTAGGACCAAGCTAGTCCATTTATTACTCTAGTGGTGTGAATAGTACCACTACAATCCAAAACAAATCAGGAACCCTCAGTCCTCCATGAGCCTTGCTGAGGTGCCCCTACACCATACTCCCCCACAATAAAAAACTATGTCACACATGTGGGCAATAGGTCTTTAGACATGCCAACTTTTTTGAAGTCTACCTTAGAAATCCAAGCTTCCTTCTCCACTTGATGAGGTGTTCCATGTACACTTTATTCTGGTGGTCTTCTTGACTCTAGAGTCCAACACCTTTTGAGCTTCCAACTTGATTGGTAAAGGCACCATTGTAGGGTCCAAATCAGTACTGACTCCTTCACTATTGTGAGAAATCTTAGGCAATGGATGTTTGAATTGAACTATGTCTTTCACATTGAAGATATGATAAATTCCTAACTCTGATGGCAAATCAACCTTATATGCATTGGCTCCATATTTGGCAATGATTTGACAAGGTCCCACTCTATTCATTTTTAGTTTAATTGGCACACCCTTCTACAATCTGGATTTGTTCCAGTGCACCATGACATAATCTCCTATAGAAAATTGAATGTCCCTTCTCTTCTCATCTACCTTGTCTTTCAACTTGTGTTTGTTATCTAGGATAGTCTTCTTCACTTGCTCTTGTATTTCTTTCATAGTTTGAATGAAGTCCTCAGCATGACCACTTCTATATTCCATTCCTCCAAGATCTTTTAGTTCACATACACCCCTTGGATGCATCCTATACACAATCTCAAATGAGCTTTTGCCTGTGGTTCTATTCTTACTATATTCCTTAGTTAGGCACCTCAAGAGATTACCCAACACTCTGTTAACCACCTTAGTCTAGCCATTTGTTTGACGATGGTAGGCTGAACCAAATGAAAGGTTTGTACCAAGTCTTATCCACAAGGTCTTCCAAAAATGGCTCATGAACTTCACATCTCTATCTAAAATAATACTCAATGGAAGTCCATGAATCCTCACAACCTCCTTAAAGAACAAGTGTGCAATGTGGCTAGCATCATCAGTAGTCTTGCATGAAATGATATGCTCCATTTTATTGAATTTGTCAACCACTACATAAATATTGTCATATCTCTACTTGGTCTTGGCTAGACCCAGTTTGATGTTCATTCTTACATACTCCCATGGTCTATTTGGGACTACTAAGGGATGGTATAAACTTGCATTACTCATTCCACCTTTGGCTTTGATACACACCATGATATTCAGTATATGTAGTCACATCCTTGACTAGTTTTGGCCAATAGTAGAATCTTTGGACCAATTCTAGAGTTCTTTTCACACAAAGTGACCACTTAGGCTCCCATTATGCTTTTCTTGAATGAGGTTTTACCTTATTGGTCCTCTTGGTTTCGCTTAAATAACAATCCATTCTACAAAGTAAATTCAGAGAACTTTCTATGGAAATGGTTCTCAAAATTAGAATATACCTTGTATACTTCTTTAATGTCTTCATACTCCTTATAGAGATCCTTGAAACCCTCTATCCCAATGCTATATAACTGAACTTCTTGGATAGTTATCAATCTCTTGCTCAATGTATCTGTTGTCTTGTTCATTTGCCCCTTCTTGTGCTTGATTGTGAAAGTAAATTTGTGTGAGTACTCCATCCATGTCAAATTCCTATTACTTAACTTTTCTTGAGTGTTAATATAACTTAGGGCTTGGTTATCAATAAATACAACAAATTCCTTAGGCAACAAATAATGTCTCCACTTCATAAGAGACCGAACTAAGGCATATAATTCTAGATTGAATAAGAAGAATATTTATTCTTTCCTTCATTTATTTTTTCACTAAAGAAGGCTACTGGCCTACCTTCTTGAATCAACACTCCTACTTCCAAGCCACTTGCATCACATTCTATGGTGAATAGATTTTCAAAACTAGCTAACTATAAGATAGGTTGGGTGGCTACTTGTTTTTTCAACAACTCAAAGGATTTATCTACTTCTAATGTCCACTTGAACTTAGACCTGACCCCACCCTTAATGGTATCTAACAAAGGTGCACATTTACCACAAAAATTCCTAATAAATTTTATATAAAACTAGGCTAAACTATGAAAACTTCTTAGTATAGTAGATGTGGTAGGTGGTGGCTAGTTGAGAATAGCTACAACCTTCTCTTGATCCATCTTCAAGGACCCCTTTGACACTACAAAGCCCAAATACACAAGCTCTTGTTTGAAAAAGTCACACTTCTCAAGGTTAATAGAAAGCTTCTCCTCATATAACCTCTATATTATAGCTTCAACATATTTAATGTGCTCCTCCTTGGTTTTTTTGAATATTAGTATATCATCTAGATATACAACCACAAACTTTCTAGTGAGGTCCTTAAACACTTCATTCATGAGCCTCATGAATGTGCTAGGAGCAATTGAGAGGCCAAATGGCATCACAAGCCACTCATACAACCCATCTATTGTCTTGAATGTTGTTTTCCCTCATCTCCCTTTTTAATCATGATTTGGTGATATCCACTTTTCTAATCCAACATTGTGAAGTACATTGCCCCTCCAAGACAATCCACAAGATCCTTAATCCTAGGTATACAAAACCTATACCTAATGGTGGTCCTACTTCTAGCCCTTGAATATATATATAGTCTCCACTTTTCTCCCTTATTAGATGCTAGTACAATAGGGACTACACATGGACTTATGCTCTTCTTGATTAGGCCTTGATCCAAGAGCTTTTGCACTTGCCTTGCTACTTCCAAGTTCTAGTTAGGAGTGAGCTTATATGTTGCGTTGTTTAGTAAAGATGCACCAGGGACATAATAAATTTGATAGTTGATCACCCTTCTAGGAGGTAAGGTGGTGGGAGTTCCATCACTTACAATCTCTTTGTACTTCTTAATCAATACTTGTATCTCTGTTGGCAGTGTCTCTTTGACTATCTTTTCCTCTCCTTTGGACTTCAGTACAACTACATAGCTTTGGCTCTCATCATCCTTGAGATCCTTAATAAAATCCTTTCCACTACATAGAAACACAGTAGGAGTCTTGGACTATGGTTCTTCTCCTTCCAATAGAGATTGGATCTTGAAAGTCCTCCCTCCCTTCTTAAATGATATGGAATTTTCTTTTCCATCATACATTTCTTTTTTGTTAAACTATCAGGGTCTACCCAACAATAGATGGAAAGCATCCATTAGTAAGAAGTCACATAACATCCTATCCTTATACCCTAATATGGAAAACTCAACCCAAGTCTGTTCATTCACTAAAATACTTTGATCCTTGTTGAGACAAGTTACCTTATATGGATTCACATGGGGTATCTTGGTCAGTTTGAGCTTGTTGACTTCCTCCTCTGATATTATATTATTAGTAGTGCCAAATTCTACTACTACCTTGAAGACCTTTCCAAGAATGTTACATTTGATCCTAAATAAAGCTCTCTTATGATTAGGTTCATCTTAAGCTAGTTGCTTGATCAATAGCCTCCTAAACATGATATTTTCACCCTTCTATGATTCTATGTGATCCGCTTTAGGTTCTTTGCCACTAGAGTTATCCCCTTGAGCATATGTCACTCTCTTGTCATGGTTTGAAGAAGAAGGTTTATTAGGGAACTTATATGTTGGATGGTCTAGTTGAGCACAATTATAACACTTCATGCTACCAAAATAAGAGTTACTTCTTCCTAACCCTCTACCACTATTAGAGTCTTTACCCCTTTCTCTACTATAACCCCCTCTTGGAGTACTTTCAATATTTTTCTCAGCGAGTTTGGTCTCACCTTCGTTCCTCTGCTCATTACCTCTACCTTGATATCCTTCTCTTTGTCCCCTCTAATTTCTTCCCATGCCTCTATCTTTGAAGTTAGAGTCATCCTTCTTTCTGTTCTTTTCTTCCACCTTTAAGGCTAGTTGATGGCATCTCTGAATAGTAGTAGGTGTCCACAAACCTAGCTCTTCTTGAATGTTCCATTTCAAAGGACCCGAGTTATATCTAGCTACTTTTATTGGCTCTTCTTGCTTTTTGGGCCTATGGAATAACCTTTGAAACTCCTCTATATAAGAGGCCACATCCATATCTTTCTTCTTTAGTCCTTGTCGCATCTTATTAAGTTGAATCTCATAGTCCTCTGGTAGGAAATTCTCCTTCAATTTTGTTACCATTGCATTCCAATTTGCTATGGGATTCTTACCCATCAGGTAATCCTCTCATCTTGGACATATTTCTACCTCTAAGTTTTAACTTAGCTACCTTGAGCTTGTGTGCTTCTGCCACTTCTTTACATTCGAAGTGATTCTCCATTCCATCTATCCAATCCATTATTGCATCAATGTCCATCTTCCCACTAAATAGTTGAACACCCTCCAAGGCCTTCCCTCCTATGGCTTTTAAGGCCTTCAAGAAAGGTTCTTCATTCAAGATAGGGTCTAGTTTAGGGACAACATCTCCCTCTACTATCTCCTTACCCCTATTATCTCTCTCTTCTTCCTTTTTCTTGGTTGCATCAGCAACTACATCTAACTATATCTTCACCTCTTCTAAGGCTTCTTCAAGGAGTCTATTCTTCTCCTTTTTCACATCAACCTCTTTGGTTGGCTCTTCATTTGTCACCATACTTGACTCACCTATTGATTCCCTAGTAGCTACATACATATACAAGATTCCCAAATCTTTAACTTGATTTGATACCACTCTAATGTAACACTAGTCTTGCTCCTATCCCAACTTTCTTTAGGGTCTCTTTGGGTCTTTCTCTTGACCTAGAATTTTTTCTCACTACCCTATTCTCTTTATGATCCTATTTATGAGGTCCTCCTCCCTTCAACTAGTGAAAAACAAGTAGATAGAACAACAATTCCACACACTACTTCCTAGGCATGTAATAGCCCTCATTGCTTCCTCTGCACTAATTCCACAATCTGCCCCAATACATGTATAACTGCCATCTCATACAATGGTTTTAACATCTAGGAAGTCATTTGGACCCTTTTCAAGACCTACAATCACATTCTGCATTGAAACTCTAATCAAGTTCCAAGAAACACAATAGTTGCTTCTAAAATAGGGCTACAAGCAAATTAGGCCTCTATTTGATGAAAATGTTGAATAACTTGGAAAATTCCTTAACAAGGGGGAAAATTAAAATTTTCTCCAAATACCCATTTCAAGGACCTAAAAGATTCTTAAGCTCTTGGGATTCCAAATAGTCTATATCATTTACGGCCTACAACTATGCCGAAAAAGCAAGGTATACAAAGCATTAAAGCCTTTTTGATAAAATGTATGTTTTCCCCTCCAAGATTCCTTCACCAGTACCTCCCATTGCAGTTGGTACTTTACAACTCATGTATCTACAACTTTCCAAGATTTGGTTGAAGCTATCAATGCCTCCAATCCCTCATAACACCTCTACAACTCACTATAATCCTAGCCATGCAACTTTGGCTGGCATAGAGCATAACCTTAAAAATTTCTTCCTTTCATTCCAAGGCCCATCCTTCACTATACAATATGTACATGGATTCACCTCCCTAATCCCAAAATCCCATGCAAATTCCACAATAGGAAGAGGGCCTATGACCCTACCTTTGCAGTTGTTTGGTTTAGGACAAGAGAGTGACATGAAACAAAATATTTTTAACAACTAACTGGAAATCCATAAAACCCCAATCTAACACCACAAAAAACATTAAGATGAATTGCTCTAACACTTCTATTGTTTACTAAACTTCATCTAATCCATTAAAATGCCAATTCAAGCCAATCCATTACTATGATCAAATCTGTACACGCACCTTTACTACTAAGCCAACCCCTTCAACAAGTCAAGTATGGCCTTAAATAGTTGACCAAGATCCAAAACCAAAGGTTTTAGACATTTATGAAACCCAAAGCATGAATTTTCTCTTATGACAACATTGACAACTTTTTAGCAACTTTTACAACTTTTTGAATTTGCCATTCAAACTTGATCCTAAGCCCACCAAACTTCACCAAATTCCTATCTAGGATTTTAAAACGTTGAAAAAGGACATCAAGTCCCTTTCTTGGTCAACTTAGCCCGAAAAATATAAAAATATACCCTATTTGACCTGATATGGGCATACTTGTAGCTAAGGGCAACTAAGGCCTAATAAAGCTTCCTATTCTAACACACCTCAATTTAAGACCAAGCTAGTCCCTTTATTACTCTAGTGGTGTGGCTAGTACCACTACAATACAAAACAACTTAGGAACCCTAGGTCCTTAATGAGCCCTAGTTAGGTGCCCCCACACCATTTTTATTTGATCACACAAAAATACTATGTTCTATTTTTCTAAAAAACCAAGAATATTTTTTCATGCATGGATGGTTTGAACCTCTTAATCTTATCTATTTTTAAAGTTCGTTAGTAATATGAAAACTCAATTCAAAGTTCTACAATTCTTATTCTTTACACATCTTCTAATTCAGAGTGCAAGACCCTCCTATTTCTCTTTGAAGATTAGGTTTACCCAATTTTAGAAGAAGGAAAAAAGATCATATTGTTCAAAAATAATTCTTCAAATATTCTTAGTTTATATTGTAGTTTATTATGAGTTCCTACTAGATGACCATCTTGGAATGGGTATGGACACTTTATTTTCCTCAAGATGAGGGAGTCTATCTAGATACAAGGTGCATATATTGTTAAGATAATTTGAAGTCTTGGGACTCAATCAAGGCCTTGATCATTTATGCTCGTAATGACTTCTCTAATGGACTCTAAGTTAACTAGTAGTATATTCAAATGGTGGTCTTATATTACATATGTTTGAATTCATCCTCTTACTAAAACCCCTTTAATTTTTTCTTTGAAATGCTTTTGTATAACAATCAACACTCCCCTTAAACTTCTTATCTAAAGCAACAATTTCTTTTTATCACAATCTCAATACAAGTTGGAATTCTAGTTATCCAATTATGATACCATACTTTCTACACTATTATTGATGCCATGCCTCCTCATATGTTTGACAAAATAGTATTAGTTCCTCCAAGCCTCAACAAAAAGATTAAAAATGATAGATCATGAAGCATTAGCTTATAGTGTAAATGGATTGCATGTTATCTCCTATTGGTAAACCAATCAAATAGTCAGTGCCTTTGGTCTTCTCATAATACTTGGCATCAATAATTTGAAATTATTGATGGACAACTATTTTTAACCTAAGTTGACTAATTTGGAAAACTTACATTCATTAGCAAGGCCTCCTACTTGGTTCTCATTTCTCTCACATGGGTGTCCTTAACCCCTACTATTTATTTGTGAATAATTTGAGTATCTTTCTTGGTCATTTTTCTTAGTGTTACACTAAAGTTCACGAAACTTTGAGCTAGATGCATGGATTCTTCGATTCCTCTTTGCCAAACCACTTCAAGTTGTGTATGTGGTGTTGTTGGATTATTGGCCATGTCACCCATTTAAATTACGAAGTTTAACATTATTTCATGGTTTATGCTCTATGTTTGGAAAGGAAGAAATCAGTCTCTACTTTCAAGTTCTTTTTTTAATGTTCTATTTTCTTTATATTCTCAAGTTATGATTTTATTTTCCATTCTTATGCAAATCTAGGAGCCAAATCACTAGTTACACAAGAAGGCGCACATCAATAGGAATCCTTAAACAACAAGGTAATACTCCTTGCATGATCATCAAAGTCCAAGATTTTAACTCCCACATAATTGTGGATGTGCACATGGTCAATGGTCAATTTGTTTAGTGAGATCTAAGATCCCAATCTCAAGGTTCTTGCACACAAAGTTACTCACTCCACGTCCCTTGTTAATAGTCTTAACACTCTTAATCACTCTCTATGTCATTTCATTAGTCTTGCTACTCTTGACTAGTTGAATTTTAGCAAGTTTCCTCACTTCAAAATAGTTATTCCATTGAGTATGCTCAACAATCTATTGAATAGGATAGTGGTTTTATGGTATATAGGCAAACCTAATGACTATAACTACTACTATTGTACAACTTTCCTTTTTTAGCCATTTAATTTCAATCTATTAATATTTGAACTTCCATATGTTAGAATTCTTAGGTGTTTTCTTTTTATAACCCACTTTTAAAAAAATTATTATTATTTTTAAATTATTATTATCTTTTTAATTTATTAAAAATGGCAACTTATTCATTCTAAAAAGATGTATAATAAAAATATATAAAATTAATTTATAATTATTTTTTAATGTATATGGCCCTAGATGAAACCATGTGATCTCATATTCAGTAGAAAGTGAAAGATGGAATCATAAGCCAAACATGTGTTTTTAGGTGAGAAGTGTGATAATCTATAAAAGCACATGGTTGCACCATGATGAATTGAAAGTCTAAAAGATATTATAAATATAAATATTAAACAACAACAATAGATCATCGATCCCGTTTCTTTGATTGTCTCAGTAACAAACATATCATCCTGCATATGCTCATGATGTAAAAATTGAAATGACTACACATAGAAAGAGGCATCTTTATTACCATGAAAGTCATAAATTATTATTATCAATCATTATTTGCCGATAATAGCCATGATGAGCCAATCCAGATGAAATTACAACGTCATTACAGAATATTTATTTGTCATTCCATATCATCTTTTATCTGGAATCTGTCCAGATATAGTACAGAGGAACACTTTTTCCTCTCCTAAAAATAACATCTTAATCACAACAACTAAGGAAAAACAAAGTTTTATTGAATCTATATAATCTGAATACAACGAGCGAAAAATTCACAAGCAGGCACTCTGTGTGAAGGCATCTCTGGATTTATTAAAACGGAACCCAAAGAAGTTTTGACCTTCAACATTACAAGAGAAGACAATCTAAAACTAGAAAACAACTCTCTTACTACAAAACTCTTCTTTTCTTTCTCTGGACAATCTGTGTAATCACGAAACAAAAGTATTCTACACACAGTCAAAGAATAAATAATATACTCTAAATCTCCTAAAATCTGTAGAACAGAATATATACCACACAATTTGTCCTACCCACTTCACAAAAACGAGACAGAAGTTAAATAAACAAAAGATTTCAATCAAAGCATCTTTAATGGGCGCCCCTGGCAAGCATTTCATCATATTGCAAAAAGGAAACTTGTCTTTGTAATCTCATCTGCTGGTAAAATCTTGAAATAAACTCCTCTGCTTCTCTGTCAACACGCTCTTCTTCACAGCAACTGAATTTATTATTATCATCGCCCCCACAAAAGGGTGAGAGAGGCATTGTGGATTCATCTACGCCAGGCAGATCTGAGAAATCAATGTTGTTATTGGAGAAATATTCAGATTGAGAAACAACAATGGAGTTTGAATAGCAATCCTCTTCATCAACAGCACGAGGCTGAATGCAAGGAATAGAAGGGAAAAAGTTAGGCCTTCTCTTCCCAATGTGAAAGGAAAGGGGAGTATTGCTGCAAGAAAACTCATATTCTTTGACCCCAAAACCAGTGCTGTAATGGCGGCTCTTCCCATGAGAATGCTGAAACATCAAGCTTCCCAGAGATTTTCCAAGCATTTTCCCTCTTTTCATCATCATTTGTAACTCCAACACCATTTTCCTCTTCAAGACAATTTCTTTCCTCAGCATCATGAATGCCGCCTTCACCATATTCCATAACTTCTTCGCCACAGCATGATTTACATGAGAAACAACCTCCATGGCTATGGAAAAATTACCGGAAACAGGGGAAAACAGGGGGGGAAATAAGACTTGAAATTGCTGAGTGTTGAGAGATGCTTAAGCTCGCATTAAGCGAGTCCAAGACCTCCCAAGCAACAAAGCTCACATTAATGTTACAACCAAGATTGCCTTCATATAGAGAGAGCCTGGGAGTGGTTTGGATGGCAGGCATACAAATAAAAAAGTTATACATGTGAGAGCGTCTTTTGAGGAGCGGTGCGGGCCAGGGTGGTCGTAAGGAAAGCCAAAATATCTCAATTATATAAAGTGAACACGATGTGACGCGCCTACTTTAAAGCTGTGGTCTTCGTGGAAGGAGTCCAATGTAGCCGTTGGGTTGAAGCTTGATTTCCAAGCCACATCAGAGTATCATATATCAACTATTTTGTTCATTCTATTAAACACTGGTTATTATTGTTATTGTTATTGTACACATGGTTATCATGTAGTGCAAGCTTTCCAAAAGGTACATCATAAAGGTGTTGAAAAAAATTAAATCTAAGTTACTATAGGTATTTAAAAGTTTGTATTCACATGCGATGTGGATTGAATTAGGAGAGTTCTTAAGGAATTGTTACTAGATGCTGAAATATGATATTATAAGACAAGTGTGTCCAAGTAAAGCATAAGGCAGCTGTTAAAATTGTATTTTATATTAATAGATATCAAACGATTGGTTTGCCATATTTGTTTTGCAATGAGGGAGTGGTAGAGAAAAAGAAACAGTTTGAATGGATTACTTATTGTACAATGACATACATACTAGTTATGAGGACATTTAGAAGGGAAAAAAAGGATAGTTTAAACACTTTGTCTGATAAAAAAAAGTACAACAAAACAACATACATATTAAAGAGATCAAATTTCCACAATCTATTGTATTACATTGATTTGTTTCTAGATCTAATTGTGTAAAGAATTTTACCATCAACGTTTCGAATCACACTATGTGATCCATCATCAGGATGAAAGAGAGAAAGAGATGTTAAAAAAAATGTGATTTGAAACGTTGATGGTAAAAATCTTTACACAATCGAATCCAAAAACAAATCAATGTAACATTCGTATTAATAAAAAATGTGGTAATTTATATAAGCACATTGCAAACCACAACGAGTCAAGTATAAGAACAACAACATCTTGTCATAGATTGTCCAATGTGTATATTGATATTCCTACTAGTTATGAGGACATTTAAAAACCAAACAATTAAAGAACTTTGTTTGATAAAACAAAGTAGGACAAAACAACAAGTTGATGCTTAGAATTTACTATCAAATGATGGACCTCAAGAGGAGGTTATGATTTCTTTAAGGCTTTGGTGCCTTGTTACAGGGGATGTCTATTATTGTTAGGTGCCATATGCTACTTGGGCCTCATAGATATTACAAAATTCATTCATTTGTTCATTGATTTCTATTTATGTGTCTCAATAAGGAACAAAGTATCCTACATATGATCGTAATATAGAAGTACAAATGCCTTGATATATTGACATTGCTAAGAGAACTCCTATAACACCTCTACACAAATACACATGCCCCCATTCACCATAGTAGTTATTGTAAGTAGGTTATACATAATATGCTAATCATACTAGTTGATATAAGTGATCTAACTAAATTTGCATGCTTAGCCTAGCTTCCGCAAGTCATATTCTCCTATAGATACAAGTATAACTAAAATGGATGCATAAGCACATATATACCTCCCAACACATAAAAAATGATAAGATGTGTCAACACAAGCAAGCATACAATAAAATAAAGAAAGAAAAGTCTTATATTAAATTACTACATTAAAAAATGAAGAGATAAAACATCCTCTTTAGATTGGAGTATGTCATTTTAGTGCATCCTCCTTATCATAAAATACTTCTTAAGCATGAGAATTTCATGATTCATCTCGTAGTTGCAATTTATTGAATGCAGGATTGTTTTGTCTCCTTTCAAGGAACCTTCTTATTTGGTTCATGCTCCTTTCTGACTACTTGTTTACCTCCGTCACATAAAGAGATATCTCTACTCCAACTAAAATAATTTCTTCCACTTGTCTAATTATATCATCCCTTATCTTTAATTTTCCTTTTTTCTCACTCTGAGTTCTTCATTAAATCTTGTGTCTTGAACTATATTGTCCCCCAAACCACATCTTACATATTATCTTTTCTACTATGTTCCCTTATTCATTTTTATATAATGGTCAAAGTTTTCTACCAAATTGTAGTTATCTATTTAATACTTCAACTTCCTTGTTACTATTAGTAGCATAAATAATTGTGGACCTTCTTTAATTGTTAAACTATCTATGGGTGGTCTCACACCCTGATCCCTTTTATGCCCTTTCATGATCTTTCATAATATTTTTTACGTTCTCTTTACAAGTCTATGCAACCAATACATTTTTATAGAACCTATTGTATCATCTTAAAATAGGTGCACTTGCCTTTTAAGACCTTTTAACTCCCTCTTCATAATTCCCTCTTCAAACCATGGATATGCTTCTACTCAATCTCCTTTTTCCTCTATCTTCTTCCTCTTTCCACACTTATCTTTCTGGCACCAACCCCTTCTTTCTTGGGCATCTGAGGCAAGATCTCTGGGACCAGATCAAATTAGGTCCACCTAGTATGGACTAGGTCGACCTAGGTCAACCTAGTCCCTGACAATTTTGGAGCTCAGGGTCAAAATGGCCTCTAGGGTTTAATTAGTTTTTTACTGTTATCCAGTTAGCCTTGTTTTCTCACCAAAAAAATCATATATAAGGAGACTCAAAGTCTTCATTTTCATATCTCATCTCAATCATTGTTCATTCACTCAAGCTCTTGCTATCAAGCGAAGATTTATGTCTTTTACATTAAAGGAGTTCAAGTATTCAAGTCTTTCAAGCATTTAAGCAAGGAGATTTATATCTAGAGTTGAAGAATACTTTGTGAGCATTTCCTCTTCAAGCTCTAGCTTATTATTGACCATCAAAGGAGGATATCTATATTGAAGCATTCCTCTTCTTCATTGATGCACCTTTATATGCATAGCACCATGATGGGATTATGGTAGATCTGTTTCAAAGAGTGGAGATACCCTACATCCTAATTCAAGATCTACATTACATTTACATAAATACAAGCAAGGTGAATCCTAACATTTATCTTATCTTTCAGTCATTTACATTTATATTTCTCAATTATGGTTAATTTCTTAACCTAGGGCTTGACCAAGGCAAGCCCTTATCAAACCCCAACCCATAAATTTTTTTTGTGTGGGTTGATTTGTAGGTTGAGAGCAAAAAAATTATAGATCTAGAATCTAAAATTCACAAGCTTTTGAGAGTTGTCAATTGTAGATCATCAAACTATGTCAACTTGATTGTATGACTTCTTCCCAAGTTGAACTAGTCCTTCAGTCTCATATTCTAGAGAGATTTATGAGTTTTGTATCTTTAATCATTCCATTCTGAGATTTGCGGATGAATATTGAGATACAATTTAATTTTTGAGTTTTGGAGCAAAAACACATCTTCCTCTACACATTTCAAGGTGAGTCTTTTATATGTAATTTCTTGTCATATATTTACCCTATCTTTACATCTTAATTGGTCTAATTGTTTTTACATAGCATCTAGATTTACTTTACTTAAGCAATCAATTCAATTTCACATTTACATTATCCTATTAAGGGCCAAATAGAGTACATCTCCTAGTATTGCATTCCTCCTTGTAATTTGAATTTATTATTAGCTTCCTTCTTGCTTTGGGTCCTAGAATATAATTTGGATCATAAGTGGAATCATATTCATAAATTCCCCTCTTTCCCTCACACACATATTTGAATGGCTTAGTGACCTAGTAAAGTGGAAGTCAACATCTTGTTTAAAGTCCTTCAATTTTACCACTAAAATTTTTTGGTGAATCCAATGAGTTCCCCCTATTTCTTGGAGTTAGATTGTTTTAGGTGTTTACCCTCTTTGTGTAAGCCCTTCTTTTGTACCTTTCTTTTTAGAGTTAGATTTGGCTATCTTGTGGCTAGATCTTCTATTTATGCTCTTTATTACATTTGCATAGTTAGATCTTATTATGGTTTCCTTTTGTGATCTCCTCTTTTATGAGCTTAATTACATGAAATCCAACCTATAGAATTCCTATAAGGTGATGTCATAGAATCATGGGCTCCTTTGTTCATGATTCCTCTTTTCTTCCCAGGACTCATGATGACACTCACATCTTTACTCATGATCTTAATCCTATAATGGAGCATAACTCTTCTCACTCATCCCATGATGATGATGATGCTTTAAGGGTTCCTCTTTCGCAAGTTGATAATCTTTCTAGTGAATTTGATAAATTGGAAACTTGGCTTGCTCAATACAATCAAAATCATGATAACATTGTTGTTGTTAAAGCTCTTAAAAAGCTTGTTAATAATGATGATAATAATATTTCTATCTTGCGTGGTATATCTCGCCTTATCGATACTCATGCTTAGTCTTTGAAGGAATGTGCTCAAGAAATGGGATATCCTCCTTCTTCCACAACCATTGAACATTCCATCCTAATTACACCGAGAGGCGTTCTATACAATGGCAGCACAAATGCCCAGCACGAGAATATGCCAAGATTCCTGTCAATAAAAAAGAATTGGGAGCAGTTACAAACTTCCAAATTAAATATTAAAAAAGAATTCTCGAAATAATAGCTGGCCAAAATAATAGGAAGCCAAATGGAGGCCGAAATAATAGGCCCGAAAAAGTAGGGCCCGAAAAAGTAGGACCCAAAAAAATAGGGCCCGAAAAAATAGGGGCAAAATAATTTCAATATGATTTTTTTTTTTGTTAAATATAATTTTGCATGCACATTCATGCTTTTTTTTTGCGGGGAGTGGGGGAATTTGAAACAAATTCGTGGAATGTGAAGAGACGTCTGTTGGGGGATATGAGGAGCCTCTCAGAAGTTATAAAACCAAGGCTCCTCATTTCATTTTCATTTTATGTTTTTGCAGGAAGGAAGAGGTGGAGGTTATTGGAGGATTAGATTGGAGTTTTTGAATAGGAGTAAATTGAAGTTTTGGAGTAACATTTTTGCAGGTGAGATTTCTATTTTTTATTTACATTTTCATTTAGATTTAGATGTAGATGTAAATTGAAATTCAAAATTAGTTATAATATTCTACTTTGATTTAGATTTCAATTTTAATTAATTTCAATTTGGTTGGCTCTCCTCCACAACAAACAGTGTATTGTGTATTTAATGGGTGCATTGGAATGCAGATTATCAGCCTAATGGCCAATCTCCAGTTTCCTCCACAAGCAAACCAATCTCTGGAAAGATCCCTCTTCTGAACCGAAAGGATGTGGCAGATTTCTTTCCTCCCCGGCCTCTGAAAACAGAGGAAATTCCCAATATAGTTGCTGATTTTTGAAATGCTGTCAGGAATGCAATAGATGCAGGTATGTTTTTTTATTCTGATCTATCTTGGTTTGAAGAAGAGAATGTTCCTTTTGTTGACATAATTAGTCCTTTTACGAACAGGGTTTGATGGTGTTGAGATCCATGGGGCGCATGGGTACCTTGTGGACCAGTTCATGAAGGATAGCGTGAATGATCGAACAGATGGCTATGGCGAAACATTGAAGAATCGGTACAGATTTGCACTTGAAGTTGTGGAAGCAGTGGTGGAGGAAATCGGAGCAGAGCATGTGGGAATTCGGCTTTCTCCATTTTCGGATCATGCAGAAGCGTATGACTCAAATCCAGAGGCACTGGGACTTCACATGGCAGAGGCTCTGAATAAATATAAGATATTGTATGCTCATTTCTTTAAGCCCAAGATTGATAATTCGCAGACGACAATAGCGAGTGAAAAGAGCCTGATTCCCATAAGAACAACATTCAAGGGAACATTTTTGGCTACAGGGGGTTATGATCGGGATGATGGTAATGAAGCTATTTCCAGTGGCAAGGCAGATTTGATTGCTTATGGCTGACTATTCTTGCTAACTGATATTTCTATTGTATATTCTCATGCCCAGCACGGGAAGTTTTAATCTATATAGTTTATTTTGTGCGTTTAGTGCACAAAATAAAGAATGCATATGCAATCAATTTTTTTATCAATCTTTATGATAGCTTTTTTTTTAAAATAGAAAATAGAAATTATTCTTTTATGTATGTAGAAAAAAATTAGAAAGATTTTATGTATGTAAAAAATTAAAAGAATTCTATATACATCTAGATTTTTTGAAAAGAATTCTATTTACATCTAGAAATTTTGATTGAAATAACCATAATGTAAAAACAAAATATAAAATAGAAATGTTAATATATGTATGTAGAAAATATTAGAAAGATTGCATGCATCTAAAAAAAATTTATTTACATCTAGATCTTTTTAGAATGGAAAAAAATGGATAATAGAAATATCAGTTGCATGTTTGTAGAAATAAATTAGAAAAACATGTATCTAGAAATTAAAAAGATTCTATATGTGTCTAATTTTTAGATTTTACTTTATTCTAAACTAATTATTGATGGAAATATATTTTAAAAATATTTATGTAGTTTAAAGTTTAGATTTTAATTAATTTGTATGCAAATAGGAAAAAGAATAAATATTTAATATATATGTAGATTAATTTCTATTTTTAAAATTTACAAGTAAATGAGTACTTTATTCATTTAAAGTAAACAAGTTTTTAAGTAATATATTTTTATTTTAGAAATATATTAATCATAATGTTCATTTATTATTACTTATTTAATATACTTACTCTCAAATCTAAGACAATAGAAATGATATTTTATTAACTTTGAAATAGGGAAGTGTTAAGCAAGTTCGTTTACAAAAATACCAAAAATATATTTGGTCTTTGATCAAATTGGAGTTAATATTAGAAATATAAATATGATCATTAACAATTAAGCTAAATTCAGTTCAAAACAATAATATTATTTAAATTTAAATAAATCTTTTTGAAAAGAATTCTATTTACATCTACATATTTTGATTGAAATAACCATAATGTAAAAAAAAAATATAAAATAGAAATGTTAATATATGTATGTAGAAAAAATTAGAAAGATTGCATGCATCTAAAAAAATTCTATTTACATCTAGATTTTTTTTAAATGGAAAAAAATGGATAATAGAAATATCAGTTGCATGTTTGTAGAAATAAATTAGAAAAACATGTATATAGAAATTAAAAAGATTCTATATGTGTCTAATTTTTAGATTTGACTTTATTCTAAACTATTTATTGATGGATATATATTTTAAAAATATTTATGTAGATTAAAGTTTAGATTTTAATTAATTTGTATGCAAATAGGAAAAAGAATAAATATTTTATATATATGTAGATTAATTTCTATTTTTAAAATTTACAAGTAAATGAGTACTTTATTCATTTAAAGTAAACAAGTTTTTAAGTAATATATTTTTATTTTAGAAATATATTAATCATAATGTTCATTTATTATTACTTATTTAATATACTTACTCTCAAATCTAAGACAATAGAAATGATATTTTATTAACTTTGAAATAGGGAAGTGTTAAGCAAGTTTGTTTACAAAAATACCAAAAATATATTTGGTCTTTGATCAAATTGGAGTTAATATTAGAAATATAAATATGATCATTAACAATTAAGCTAAATTCAATTCAAAACAATAATATTATTTAAATTTAAATAAAATAAGCCATGTTTACTTTGAAACATCAAACAACTAATTAACTAATACAATAATTAAAATAAATGAATCTATTATGACATAGAAAAATATTTTTGAAGTATAATTTCTTTGTTTTTGAATCAATATGAGTTTTTTTTTCTACTTGAAAAGATAAACCATCCTAATTGTCATCCTTAGTTAACCCTAGCAACAACCCCTACCTTAGCCCTAGCCCCAACAATGATGTACAATATAACTATAATCCAACATTAAACTATAATTATAGCACTAAAACATATCCCTATTGATATTCTAAACTCTAATCATAACAAAAATCTTAGTCCAAACCATAATCTAAACCAAAAACCTACACACTAATATTGGTTATAGTCCTAACCCTAAAATCTAACCCTTAACCATAATGTAAAAACAAACTCCAAAATATTGATCAAAATCCTAAACCTACCTATATGGATAACCATGATATTAAACTCTAAATCTAGTCCCAAGGTCCTAACCATGGTGTAAACCTATAACCGAACTCTTAAAAAATTTACTAATCCCTGATCCTAATCACATTCCCAACTTTAAACTTGAACCATAAACCATAGTTGTAACCATAATCATAAACTTAAACAAAACCCTAACCCTAAAGGTACAATCATAAAATTAATAATAGCTTAGACCCTAATCCTAGCACAAACCACAATCATGACCAAATATAAATCTTCACCTTACCCCTAATCATAATTTCAATGTTAACCCTAACATTAGTTTCAATCCTACCATGATATGAACCCTAATATAGACTTCACCTTGATCCTCACCCTAATCTTAAGTCTAATTAAACCCTGACTAAAACCTAATCTAAATGATATATCTAACTATAATCCTAACTTTAATTATCATACAATCCAATGCTAACCCTCATGTATATTTAATCCCTAATCTTAACTCTAAATATTCTATAAACTCTAGAATTGACCTTGATTCTAACCATAACCCTAAAATCTAAATTGTAACCATAGCACAAAAGGTGGGGACCCCCACTACATGGCACAATTCTGGGTCTTGGAGCCTCGCGAAAGCACTACAGAGTGAGGAAATGTCAGAAAGGTGACATGTAGTAGCATGACGCAATTTTGGGCTTTAGAGCATTGCAGAAACAATGCAGCGTAAGGAGGCGCTAGAATGGAGACTCATGGAAAGAAGAGGAAAGACATTCATGTTGCTAGCAAAAAACTATGAAAAGAGATAACATGATGTCTTAACCTTCCATAAAAAATGCAAGGTTGATCCCAAGGGGGAATTTGGTTTCCCCAAAAATGAATGATGGTCATCGATGAAGGTCTTCCTCTCAAAATAGACGGCATAGATGCATCGTGAATCCTCACCAATGAAGGATTAAATCACAATCGTCGATGTAGATTCTCCCCTCAAAAAGGATGACTGAGATGCAACAAGGAAACTCCTCCCAATGAAGGATTAAGTCACATTCGTCGATCAAGATTGGCTTTATTTCCAATGGATGATTAAGATGTAGTGAAGAGATTCCTCCCAACAAACGAAGAAGATAGCACAAAAGGTGTGAACCCCCTCCATGTGGCACAATTTTGGGTCTCAAAGACTCATGAAAGAATTGTGGAGTGAGGAAATGTTGGAAAGGCAATGTGTGGTAGCATGATGCAATTTTGGGCTTCAAAGAATTGAAGAAACAATGTAGCATGACGATGCATCAGAATGGGGATGCATGGTAGCATATTGTGCAATTCTAGGCTTTAGAGTGTTTCGAAGACACTAGCGTATAAAGAAAAGTTAGAATGGGAATGCATGGAAACATCTTGCACTTTTGGGAAGATGGGAAGATAGCTCGCGAAGAAATAAGAGTTATCGAATCTCGCAGCATGAATCAACCCAACCAAGAAAAAATAGGGGGAAAAAATAGCACACAATGCCCTCCTAAATGAAATTCTAAATGTAACACTAATAACCATGGTCCTACTTCTTTCCCTAACCTTATCCATGAGCGTGGGAATATACATATTATTATATAGGGCACCTTATATAATAATAAATATAATCTAAAATCCCAACCCTTACTCCCCTCCTAAATATAACTGTGACCATAAGAAAACTTCTGAATATAACCCTTCCTCTAACTCTAGCCTTAACCATGAGCATAACCCTAGCCTTAACCATGAGCATAACTCTAACTCTAGATCTGACTCTACCATAATTGGACACTAACCCTAACCCTAACCTTAATTTTGATCCTAACTCAAACCCTAACCCTAACTCTAACCTTAACCTTGATTCAAACCTTAACCCTAACCCTAACCCTGGCCTTACTATAACCCTAACCCTAATCATAACCATAACCATAACTCTAACCCTAACCTTAACCATGGCCATAACTCTAACCCTAACCTTAACCATAAACATAACTCTAATCTGAACCTTAACCATAACTCTAATGATAACCATAACCATAATTCTATCCTTGACCTTAACCATAGCTCAAACCCTAACCCTAACTCCAACCCTAACCCTAATGCTAACCCTAACCCTAATTCTATCCCTAAGGTTAACATTAACTGTAATGTTAACTTTGTCCCTAACCATATATCTACGTATGACTATAACATTTTACATTACAATATCCCAAAAAAAAAAAAATTTTTATCTAAATTAAATTCCTTATATTAAATTAAAAGATATATTTGACTCAAACCCTATCCCTAACCCTATCCCCACTATAACCCTAACCATAACCATAATGATGACTCTAACCCTAACCTTAACCATGAGCATTACTCTAAACCTAACATTAACCATAAGCATAACTCTACCCCTAACTCTAACCCTAATTCTAACTCTACCATAATTGGATTCTAACCCTATCCCTAACCCTAACTATAAGCATAAGTCTGACCCTAGCCTTAACCATGAGCATAACTCTAACTTTGGATTTGACTCTACCATAATTGGACTCTAACCTTAACCCTAACCTTAATTTTGATCCTAACTCAAACCCTAACCCTTTAAACTCTAACCTTAACCTTGACTCAAACCTTAACCCTAACCCTAACATTAGCCTTACTATAACCCTAACACTAACCCTAATCATAACCATAACTCTAACCCTAACCTTAATCATGACCATAACATTAACCCTAACCTTAAGCATAAACATAACTCTAATCTAAACCATAACTATAACTCTAGCAATAACCATAACCATAACTCTATCCCTAACCTTAACCATAGCTCAAACCCTAACCCTAACTCCAACCCTAACTCTAATGCTAACCCTAACCCTAATTCTATCCCTAAGGTTAAGATTAACTATAATGGTAACTTTGTCCCTAACCATATATCTATGTATGACTATAACATTTTACATTACAATATCCCAAAAATAAAAAATATATTTTTAATCTATATTAAACTCCTTATATTAAATTTTTAAAAATATTTTGAAGCATAATTTTATACTAACTTCATACAACTCTAATTAAAAATTAATTAACAATTTTATAGTAACCTTATCAAAATAAAAAGTAAATATTTTTCCTATTGCGCCGCGACTGCCACTAGCTATATATACCTCTATATATATTACGCTGAGATTAATCGTTCTCGAGGTGCCTATTTTTATTTTCATTAATCCCAACTTCGATTAAAATAACTTTGGGATTAAATAAAAATAGGCGCCTCGAGAACGATTAATCTCAGCATAATATATATAGAGGTATATATAGCTAGTATCTACCACTCTTTCTAGCATACCTACATATACTCCACCTCTTATGACTACTTCTACCCAAGTGTCAACTCCACTATGTATAGGTCTTCCTAGCCTTTCACTTCCTATGAGTGTTCCTCCTACTTCCATTCCTTCTTCATTGCCTTTTTATAGTGTGGTTCCTTTTACTTATTTGAACCTTTTACCCATTCCTTCTCATCTTCTTTTGACATCTTTACATATTCCTTCTTCTTCTTATAAATTTCCTAATCCATCTAGAATACCTATTCCTTCCAGTATATCTTTCGATCCTATCATTAATACATTGGTTCAAACTGTCATCACTTTGCAACAACAACTTTCTCAATTGACTCAATCTAAGTACAATTTTCCCACATGTGATGTTGGTAATCCCCTTTCATTATATATCCTTTGTGGTTATCTTGAAACATGTTGAGGTACCTCATCTTGAGACTTATAATGGTAAGGAAAATCTTGTGATTCATGTTAAAACTTTCCAGACTATATGTAGTGATTTTTCTCATGACTATAGACTTATGGCTAAGTTGTTCCTACATACTTTTAGGGATAGAGCCTTGCAATGGTATTGCTCTCTACCTCCTTATTCTATTTTTTCTTTTCAAACTCATGCTAATTCTTTCATTCAACAATTATAGAATAATATTGGTCCTCAAATTTCTTTAACAGATTTAATGCATAGTAAGAAGAATGTTAAAGAGAAAGTTATTGAATTTACTAGTGGATTTAAATATTGGTGTGCTCACATTTCTTATCTTATGCCTAATCATGATATTCAGTGTGTCTTTATTTATAATTTCCAAAAAGACATTAGGGATGAGATTCTCCTTACTGAGTATACCTCCTTTTCACACCTATGTGTAGTGCTTCACCATTACTAGTTACAAGTAAGTCAACTCGAGAGCTCTACTCTGATGGCTCATGTTTCTAGTGATAAGAGTAATGCCGCTAGAAATTAAAACAACTTCTCTAAACCTAACAATTTCATCAAAATCAAGTCTCCAAATATAGTTAATGATCAAGTGGCTACTACATCTTGAGGTATGGCTACTTTTTCCTCTGTATTTCATCCTAATCGATAGTATACTTTTCCACCCGAGCCTTTGTTCGAGGTGATGACTAAGTCGATTCATGCTCAAGTTCTTAATCTTCCTCCTATTCTCAGCATTATGAATGATGACTTCACCATATTCCATAAATTCTTTGCCACAACATGATTTACATGATAAACAACCTCCATGGCTATAGAAAAACTATAGGAAATAGGGGGGGAATTAGACGTGAAATTGCTCAGTGTTGAGAGATGCTTAAGCTCACATTAAGTGAGTCCAAGATCTCCCAAGAAACAAAGCTCACATTAATGTTACAACCAAGATTTCCTTCATATACAGAAAACTTGTGAGTGGTTTGAATGACATGCATACAAATAAAAAAGTTATACATGTGAGAACATTTTTTGAGGAGTGGTGCAGACCAGGGTGGTCGTGAGGAAACCAAAAATATCTTAATTATATAAAGTGAACACGATGTGACACACCTAATTTAAAGTAGTGGTCTTTGTGGAAGAAATCCAATGTAGTCATTAGGTTGAAGCTTGATTTCCAAGCCACGTGAAAGTCTCATAAATTGACAATGTTGTTCATTATGTTTACTTGTATGTGAGTTATTGTGTGTTTCTATCATAGGTAGGTGAGACCACATGGTTATCATGTAGTGCAAGATTTCCAAAAGGTACATCATAAAGGTGTTCAAAAAAATTATATCTAAGTTATTGTAGGTATTTAAAGATTTCTATTCACATGGGATATGGATGTAGTTAGGAGATTCTTGAAGGAATTATTATTAGATGTTGAAAGATATATTATATAATATGACAAGTGTGTTTAAGTAAACATAAGGCAATTGTTACAATTGTATAGTAATTATAATGAATGAAGTATTAGAAGTATAATAGATATCAAATGATTTGTATGTCATATTTATTTTGCAAGGAGGAAGTGGCAGAGACAAAAAACATTTTGATATGGATTATTCATTGTACAATGACATCTATACTAGTTATGGTGACATTTAGGAGAAAAGGGGGTTGTTTAAACATTCTGTTTGAGAAAATAAAAGTAAGACAAAATAACATACATCTTAATCTAAAGTGTGGCAATTTATTAAGCATATTGAGAAGCATAATGAATGAAGTATAAGAACAACAATATTTGTTTTGTAGCAATGGAGTCGTAGAGACATAACAACATCTGGTCATGGATTGTCCAATGTGTATATTGGCACTAGTTATGATGACATTTAAAAACTAGACAATTCAAGAAGAGAAAACAAAGTAGGACAAAATGAAAACCTGATTGATTAGAATTTACTATCAAATGGTGGACCTAAGGAGGAGGTTAAAAATTGTTTTAAGGCTCTTGTGCCTTGTTATGGGGGATGTATGTTATTGTTAGGTTTGAAATGCTACTTGGGCCTCATGGATGTTACAAAATTCATTCACTCATTCATTCATTCCTATCCATATCTCTCAATAACAATCAAAGTATCTTACATATGCTCGTAATATAGAAGTAGAAATGCATTGACATATTGACCATACTATGAGAACTCCTACAACACCTCTACAAAAATGCATATGCATGGACTCACCATATTAGTTATTGTATGTAATTTATACATTATAAGTCAATCTTACTAGTCAATATAAGTGGCCCAACAAAATTTGCATGCTTAGCTCGGCTACCACAAATCATATTCTCCTATGGATACAAGTATAAATAGCATAGACACATAGTTGTGTATATATACATCCTAACACATTAAAAAAGATAGAATGTGTCAACACAAGCAAGCTACAATAAAAGAAAAAAAAAAAGTAAGACTATACTAAATTACAATCCTCCTTCTTGTAGTACAATTTCAGTGTATCCTTGTTATCATAACATGCTTCTTAAGCATTAGCATTCCATGATTCACCTTGAAGTTGCATTTTATTGAACACATGATTATTTTGTCTCTTTTCAAAGAACATTGGACTATTTGGTTCATTCTTCTATGTGATTACTCCTTTATCTCCCTCACATGAAGAAAAAACTCCATTTGTTCCACTTGTCTATTTCTATTATCCATTGTCTTTAAGTTTTCTTGTTTCTCACTCTATGTTCTTCTTTGAACCTTGTGCCTTGAATTATTTTGTCCCCAAAACCACATCTTACATATTATATTTTCTACTACACTCTCTTCTTCATTTTTTATATAATGTTTGAAGTTTTCTACTAAATTATAGTTATCTCTTTGATACTTCAACTCTTGTGTTACTATAAGTAGCATAAATCATTGTGGGCCTTCTTAAATTATTTACCTATCGATAGGTAGTCTCTCACCCTTTTCTCTTTTATGCCCTTTCATGATCTTTGACTAAATTTGTACCTACTCAATACAAATCTATGCAACCAATGCATTCTCTTATAGAACCTACATTTACTTCTACATCCATATTCTCCATACTTACTACCTAGGCATAATGCAATTGGAATTTTTGACATTTAAAATTTGATTGGAATTTTAAACATTAAACATATGATTGGGTTTGTACACATTGAAACACAATCAAGTTTTTAAACATTAAATAACCCATACACATATTCACATAAATCCCTACACACACACACACACACACACACACACACACATGTCTGTGCGTATGTATGTATGTATGTATGTATGTAACTAATGCATGTATACATATGTATATAACATGTCTATGTATATATATGTATGTATAGAATATGTTTATTAATTTATTTTAATGTAAGTTATGTCTAGTGCACAAACAAACACCTAATTTTAAGGATGTTCAGACTTAAAAAAATTATTAAAAATACTCAGCAAAAAATAATAAAAAATACACAACTTGTAGCTCTTAGTCTTCCATGTTTTCTTGCCAAAGAGTTATTTGAAATACTAAATCTAACTAGATATCTTTTTTGGTGTCCATGCTAGACATTATGTTATGTTTTCCTAAAAAAATTAAGAACATTTTTTTGTACACAATATATTTGACCTTCTTATTATCATCCATTTAAAAAAAAAATTAGTAGTTTAGAAACTAGATTCAAATTAATACAATTCTTATTCTTTGCACATCTTCAAATTTTTAGTGCATAAATAATTTCTTTTTCAAGTTTAGCTTTACCTAATTCAAAAAAAAGTTACCACTTATACACCCTTTTTTTCTCATCATCTTGGTTTACTTACACCCTATGACCCCTTAATGTATCTCAAAAACTCATCAATGTATCATAGGATGCATTAATACATGCACAAGGAGATATTAGGATTCCTTACGATATCCAGGACCTCTTAAGATATCTTAGGACCCATTAATATATTTTAGTACCCTTTAGGACCACTAAAGATATCCTAAGACACATTAGTGTATTGCAGGACCTCTTAAGACACATAGGACCCCTTAGCATCCCTTAAGAGTCCTACAAACCATTCGTGTATCCTAAGACCCCTTAGGAGTCATTAACATATTTCAAAACCCATTAATGTATCATAGGATGCATTAACACATGTACCAGGATACCTTACAACCTCTTAAAGTATCTTAGATCCATTTAGGACCACTTAAGATATTCTAAGACCCATTAGTGCATTGATGCAAATTGTATTCCTTTTTATCTAGGAAGCCTAGGTCGTTGTATTTAGTTGATGATGAAGTTTTTGAATTGAAGAAATTCTTTGATAGAAGTAGAGCTACTAAAAATCCTTATTCACTTAGAAATACAAGTGGGCTTGATTTTTTTAATGTATAATGTTCTCAAGGAGTAGTGGACATTCCCAAGCTAAAACCCCTCACTATAGATTTTGAAGTCATATCAAGGATTTAAAAATAAGTAGTGGGCATTTCCAAGGTAAAAAATGTGTGTGTGTGTGTGTGTGTGTGAGAAATATCTCTCACTCTTCCCCTTCTCTCAATCTACATCTCACATATCTCTCCTCCTAATGAACCTCTTTCTCACTCCCTCCTCTCCATCCTCATCTCACCATCTAATCCCTTCCCCATCTCACCATATCCATCACCTCTATCGCTTCTCTTACAATCATTCAACTATATCTTGTCCTTGATGTTACACAAATGTCAGTGTGTACTGAGCTCACTTGGTCACCTAAGAAAAGTTGACATGAAACTAGTTTCAACTGAGCTCATTCGATTACCAAAGAAAAGTTGACATGGAACGAATGTTAACCGAACTCACTCGATTACCAAAGGAAGTCAGAAACTAGAAAACAGCTATCTCTTACTACAAAACTCTTCTTTTCTATCTCTGACAATCTGTGTAACCACGACACAAAAGTATTCTACACACACTCAAAGAATAAATAATATATACTCTGAATCTCCTAAAATCTGTCCTATAATATATACCACAGAATATATACCACACAATTTGTCCTACCCACTTCACAAAAACGAGACAGAAGTGAAAAAAAAAGATTTCAATCAAAGCATCTTTAATGGGCGCCCCTGGCAAGCATTTCATCATATTGCAAAAAGGAAACTTGTCGTTGTAATCTCATCTGCTGGTAAATTCTTGAAATAAACTCCTCTGCTTCTCTGTCAACACGCTCTGCTTCACAGCAACTGAGATTATTATTATCATCACCCCCACAAAAGGGCGAGAGAAGCATTGTGGATTCATCTACGCCAGGCAGATCTGAGAAATCAATGTTGTTCTTGGAGAAACATTCAGATTGAGAAACAACAATGGCGTTTGAATAGCAATCCTCTTCATCAACAGCATGAGGCTGAATGCAAGGAATAGAAGGGAAAAAGTTATGCCTTTTCTTCCCAATGTGGAAGGAAAGGGGAGTATTGCTGCATGAAAACTCATATTCCTTAACCCCAAAACCAGTGCTGTAATGGCGGCTCTTCCCTTGAGAATGCTGAAACATCAATCTTCCTAGTGATTTTCCAAGCATTTTCCCTCCTTTCATCATCATTTGTAACTCCAACACCATTTTCCTCTTCAAGACAATTTCTTTCCTCAGCATCATGAATGCCGCCTTCACCATATTCCATAACTTCTTCGCCACAGCATGATTTACATGAGAAACAACCTCCATGGCTATGGAAAAATAACAGGAAACGGGGGAAAACAGGGGGGGGGGAATAAGACTTGAAATTGCCAAGTGTTGAGAGATGCTTAAGCTCGCATTAAGCGAGTCCAAGACCTCCCAAGCAACAAAGCTCACATTAATGTTACAACCAAGATTGCCTTCATATAGAGAGAGCTTGTGAGTGGTTTGAATGGCAGGCGTACAAATAAAAAAGTTATACATGTGAGAGCGTCTTTTGAGGAGCGATGCGGGCCAGTGTGGTCGTGAGGAAAGCCAAAATATCTCAGGTATATAAAGTGAACACGATGTGACGCGCCTACTTTAAAGCTGTGGTCTTTGTGGAAGTAGTCCAATGTAGCCGTTGGGTTGAAGCTTGATTTCCGAGGCACATCAAAGTGCCATACATCAACAATGTTGTTCATTATGTTTACTTGTATTGAGTTATTCTGTGTTCCTATCATAGGTAGGTGAGACCCCATTGTTATCATGTAGCGCAAGCTTTCCAAAAGATATATCATAAAGGTGTTCAAAATATATCAAGTTAGTATAGGTATTTAAAAGTTTCTACTCTCATGGGATGTGGATGTAGTTAGGAGATTCTTGAAGGAATTATTATTAGATGTTGAAAGATATATTATATGACCAGTGTGTTTAAGTAAACATAAGGCAATTGTTACAATCTTATTGTAATTATAAAGAATGAAGTATTAGAAGTATAATGGATATCAAATAATTTGTATGGCATATTTGTTTTGCGACAAGGGAGTGGTAGAGACAACAAATATTTTGACATGGATTATTCATTGTACAATGGCATCTATACTAGGTATGACGATATTTAGGGAAAAAAGGGTTGTTTAAACATTCTGTTTGAAAAAATAAAGTAGGACAAAATAACATACATCTTAATCAAAAGTGTGGTAATTTATAAAAGCATATTGAGAACCACAATGAATGAAGTATAAGAACAACAACATTTGTTTTGTAGCAATGGAGTTGTAGAGACATAACAACATCTAGTCATGGATTGTCTAATGTGTATATTGACATTCCTACTAGTTATGAGGACATTTAAAAACTAGACAATTCAAGCAAAGAAAACAAAGTAGGACAAAATGAAAACCTAATTGATTAGAATTTACTATCAATTGGTAGACCTAAGGAGGAGGTTACAAATTGTTTTAAGGCTTTTGTGCCTTATTATGGGGGATGTATGTTATTGTTAGGTCTCAAATGCTACTTGGGCCTCATGGATATTACAAAATGCATTCGTCCATTCATTCATTTCTATCCATGTGTCTCAATAACAATCAAAGTATCCTACATATGCTTATAATATAGATGTAGAAATGTATTGACATGTTGACCTTGTTATGGGAACTCCTACAACACCTCTACAAAAATGCACATGCACAGAGTCACCATAGTATTTATTGTATGTAATTTATACATAATATGTCAATCTTACTAGTCGATATAAGTGGCCCAACTAAATTTGCATGCTTAGCTTGGCTACCACAAATCATATTCTCTTATGGATACATCTATAAATAACATAGATACATACTTGCACATATATACATCCTAACACATTAAAAAAGATAGCATGTGTCAACACAAGCAATCTACAATAAAATATAATAAAGTTAGACTATACTAAATTACAATCCTCTTTCTTGGAGTACAATTTTAGTGTATCCTCATTATGATAACATGCTTCTTAAGCATTTGCATTCCATGATTCACCTTGTAGTTGCACCTTATTGAACACATGATTACTTTGTCACTTTTCAAAGAACATTGGACTATTTGGTTCTTTCTCTGAGGCGATTAATCCTTTATCTCCCTCACATCAAGAAAAAACTCCATTGAGTCATCTAAAAATAGTTTCTTCCACTTGTCTATTTATTTTATCCCTTGTCTTTAAGTTTTCTTGTTTCTCACTCTAAGTTCTTCTTTGAACCTTGTGCCTTGAACTACATTACATATTATATTTTCTACTATGCTTTCTTTTTCATTTTTACATAATGTTTAAAGTTTTCTACTGAATTGTAGCTATCTCTTTGATACTTTAACTTTCATGTCACTATAAGTAGCATAAATCATTGTGGAATTTCTTAAATGGTTTCCCTATCTATAGGTGGTCTCTCACCCTTATCCCTTTTATGCCCTTTCATGATCTTTGACTAAATTTATTCATGCTCCTTACAAATCTAATGCAACCAATGCATTCTCTGATAGAACCTACATTTACTTCTACATCCATATTCTCTAAACCTACTACCTAGGCATAATGTGATTGAAATTTTTAACATTTAAAATATGATTGGAATTTTAAACATTAAACATATGGTTGGGTTTGTACACATTGAAACACAATCAAGTTTTTAAACATTAAAACATGATCACGTTGGTAAACATTAAAAAGCCTTCAATTGAGCTTTACATTAAAGAACCCATACACATGTTCACATAAATCAATAAACATTTATGGACATATATATGTATGTGTGTGTGTGTGTGTGTGTGTGTGTGTGTGTGTGTGTGTGTCTACACACACACACACACACACACACACACACACACACAAACACATATACATATATACATATATATAGACACACACACACACAAATACACACACACACACACATATGTATGTGTGTGTGTGTGTGTGTGTATGTATACATATGTATATAACATGTCTAGGTATATATGTATGTATAGAATATGTTTATTTATTTATTTTGATGCAAGTTATGTCTATTGCACAACCAAACACCTAATTATACATGTATACATATGTATATAACATGTCTAGGTATATATGCATGTATAGAATATATTTATTTATTTATTTTGATAGAAGTTATGTCTATTGCACAACCAAACACCTGATTTTAAGGATGTTTGGACTTTAAAAAATTATTAAAATACTCAACAAAAACTCACAAAAAATGCACAACTTGTAGCTCTCACTCTTCTCTACCTTCTTCCCAAAGAGTTTTTTGAAATACTAAATCTAACTAGATATCTTTTTGGTGTCCATGCTAGATAGTGTTATGTTTTCCTAAAACAAATTAGGAATTTTTTTTTTTGCACAATATATTTGACCCTCTTATTATCATCCATTTTTAAAAATCTTTAGTAGTTTAGAAACTAGATTCAAATTATTACAAATCTTATTCTTTGCACATCTTCAAATTTTGAGTGCATGAATCTCAAATTTCTTTTCCAAGTTTTAGTTTACCTAATTCAAAAAAAAATTGACCATGTATACATCCTTTTTTCCTCATCATCTTGGTTTACTTACACCCTATGAACCCTTAATATATCTCAAAAATTCATCAATGTATCATAGGATGCATTAATACATGTACACAAAGATCTTAGGATTCCTTAAGACATCTAGGACCTCTTAAGATATCTTAGGATAGGCCATTAGTATATTTTAGTACCCTTTAGGACCACTAAAGATATTCTAAGATAGATTAGTGTATCACAGGATCTCTTAAGACTTATAGGACCCCTTAGCATCCCTTAAGAGTTCTACAAACCATTCGTCTGTCCTAGGACCCCTCAGGAGTCATTAACATATTTCAAAACCCATTAATGTATCAAAGGATGCATTAACACATGTACAAGGATACCTTACAACCCCTTAAAGAATTCTAGGGCTAAATAATGTATCTTAGACCCCTTTAGGACCACTTAAGACATCCTAATACCCATTAGTGCATTGATGTAAATTGTATTCCTTGTTATCTAGGAAGGCTAGGTCATTGTATTTAGTTGATGATGAAGTTTTTGAATTGAAGAAATTCTTTGATAGAAGTGGAGTTACTAAAAAGCCTTATTCACTTAGAAATACAGGTGGGCTTGAGTTTTTTTAATGTATAATTCTCTCAAGGAGTAGTGGACATTCCCAACTTAAAACCCCCCACTACAAATTTTGAAGTCATATCAAGGATTTAAAAATAAGTAGCGAGCATTCACAAGGTAAAATCTCTCTCTCTCTCTCTCTCTCTCTCTCTCTCTCTCTCTCTCTCTCTCTCTCCCCTTGATTACCCTCTATATCTATCACATATCTCTCACACTCTTCCCCTTCTCTTAGCCTACATCTCACATATCTCTCCTCCTAATTACCCTCTTTCTCACCCCCTCCTCTTCATCCTCATCTCACTATCCCATCCCTTCCCCATCTCACCATATCCATCACCTCTCTCAATTCTCTCTTATTTATTCTCGCTCTCTCCATAAGTTCCACCTAATTATTGACACTTAAAATACCTTGAGACATCCTATGACCCATTTAGCTATCCTAAGACCTCTTAGGATCACTTATAACACCTATGAACCCTCAAGGCATCCTAGGACACCTTAGGATGATAAAATAGGTCATGTTATGACCAACTATGACAACTAGAGTCCCTTAAGATAATCTATGACCTATTAATATATCCTAGGATCCCTTAGAACCTCTTAACTCACCTAAGACTAATTAACATGCCTTAGGACTCCTATAAACTAATAATGTGACCCAAGACCCCTTAGAACCAGTTAATGTATCCCAAAAATCATCAATGTATCCTACGATGCATTAATATGTTTACAAGGATACCTTAGGATCCCTTAAGACATCTAGGACTCCTAAGATAGTCTAGGAACTATTAATGCATTTTAGGCCCCTTTAGGACCACTTTCAATTTCTTAGGACCCATTAGTCTATCTTAGAATACCTTAGTACCTCTTAAGACACTTATAACCCCTTAGAATCCTAAAGAATCCTACAAATAATTAATATATCTTAAGCCCCCTTAGAATCCATTAATATTTCCCACATAAATCCATATATATGGAGATCGTTAAGATAACTAGGATTCATTAAGATGTCTTAGGAATTAGTACTATATCTTAGGCCCTATAGAACCACTTAAGATATCTTAGGACCCATTGGTGTATCATAAGACCCTTAAAACACCCACACTCCTTTAGTACCCCTTAAGAATCTTATGGACCATTGATGTAACTAAGACCCCTTAGGACCCATTAATGTATCTTGAGACCCTTTAAGACCACTTATGATTCCTAGGACCCCTAAGACATCATAGGATCCATTAATGTATCCTATGACCCTTTTGGACCACTTAAAACTCCTCAAACTTATTAAGACTTGACCTAGGGTCCACTTGTGTATTTTGGGATCCCTTATGAGAATGCAAGGCATGTAGGATACCTTAAGACATTCGATGACCTTAACACATTGTAGGATTACTTACGATACCTAAGACCTCATAAGACATTCAAGGACCCATTAATGTATCTTGGGACCACTTCACACCCATTAATGTATCCTAAGAGCTATTAATATATATGAGGACCTCTTATTACATTAAAGACCAATCAAGACAGTTGGAAACTACAATTGGAACAATTGTTATGTTGTCATTGATGTCAAACCTATTGGTGAAATAGTTTTCTATTTAATGTAAGTGTCATATCTATTTGATTGATGAAGTGGATTTGAGAAGTTGTTCATAACAAAAGTATCAAGAGGAAAGGTTGAGTTTTGAAGAAGAAACACAAGTGGACACTTGATTAGTTGACTTTGACAAGATAAAGTGGTTGTTTAAATCATGTTGTATGTAGAGAAGATAGTAATTCTCAATCCTTGAAGGTGTGATCAAAGATAGATCAAATGTGTAGGCTTGACCAAGCAATAGAGAAGAAGATTAACAAATTTGAAGTACATGTCAAGTGAAGCTAATTTTGACTGAGTGCTAGAACAAATTGAGAAAATATGGTGTTGACCAAGGATTAGGTAAACAACCTAAGGAATGGATTCCAAGAGAAGTTTTTAAAAAAGAAGAGGATAAGAAAGATGACGTTTAGATACATTGTATGTGATGGATCTAATTGTAAACCGTAAGGTATACAATGATGTTTAAGTAGAAAAATATTAGAATTGCCCATCTAACGAGGTACAAGGGTGAAATTTCAATATATGTTCCATAAAGTGTGAAAATTGCAATAGTTGTTGATGTTATTGACTGGAAAATCTAAGCAAGAAGGTTGAGTAGAGGTGAAGAGGTGAATAGTGATTGGTTGAAGGGTTTCCAAGCAAATCAAAGACTGAGATGACAATGGAGGCCAAATAGTGAATCATTTTATGAGCCAAACTAAGACCTGTACATGCAAAGTTAGATGTACTCAATAGATCTTTTGAAGTTGATGAAAGATCAACCCCATAGCTCCCAAGAATCACCTGCATGCAAACACCTATCATAGAAATAAAGAAGCAAAAGCTATGGAGGCTGGAATTCCCAAATCATATATGAGACATTCGTGATGAGAAAAAAAAGATATTGCTATAATCAAAAGTGAATGAATAAGATTATAAAGAGAAATAATCCTTATAAAGGAGATCAAAACTCTAAAAGGTAAAACTTAGGTTGCATGATAATAATTAATAAAAGAATTAATTATTATATGTCCAAAGTTTAGCTTAAGTAAACTAGAGGTAATGAGTGACTTAATAACTAAATCAAAATTATTTGATTAAAAGGGAAATTTTTTATTACTCTAACCCCCACTCCCATGATAAACTTAGGGAGTAGCTGAAAACCTAGAAATTATTGCTGAAAACAAAAACAAATGAGCCCTGATAAGAAAGGTTTGATCAAGTACAAATCACAACCAAATCTCTGTAAGAGGAGAAATAGGGAAAACCACATGGGAAAAATCGTACTCCAAAAAGAGATGGAAATAATGCAAAAAGGAACTATTGAAGGATTGAAGAAGTCTCCAAACTAGGGAATGTCCCAAAAGATAGAAAAAAAAGATGATCATGAAGAACACCACTAAAGCACAAGGTTGCAAACACTACCAAACTATTGATTTGAAGAACCTCCACTGTATATAACATGAGTAGGTAGAGAAGAATAAGTTTGAAGAGCTGATCAATCGAAGATTGAAGGTATCTTCATGGTCTCCAAAAATAGGAATGAAAGAATGTATATATGGTAAATGATCCATCTCACTGAAATGCATAGGTATCCAGCCAATACAATTTCCTAGTACATAGGATCAAATACTGTATACATAACTCACTCCATTGAACCAAGAAAGAAATAGAACCAACATAATGTTCCAATAAAGCTAAGAGGTGAGACATGAACACTAAAACTAAATGTAATATCTCCTACAAAAAAAAGAACTAGGAACATTGAGAGTGCAAAAGAAGTACAAACACCTATAATGACATGTGTCATCAACACATCATGAGGCTAATGTCATGGAAGTAATAGTCACTTGACAAAGGAAGATGGAAAATATGGCCAACACAAAATCCCCCAAGGCACTTTATAATGTAGTGTGAGCACAACGAAACACAAAGATGTGCAAGATCTCGAAATGCAATAGAGTAGCACTTCATCTCAGTGCATTTGCAAAAATACTACAAAATGATATCAACAAAGATCAAAATAGACATAAGACTAATACAAAAGATAGTAAAACCCATGAAAAATCATCTGAAAAAACAAAATAAAATCCCCAAACTTGAAACAACCAAGATATCCACTAGAATGCAAAAAAGAAAAATATTGAATGGGATGTGCCTAGAGTAGAATCTAGAAAATAGAACATTTGAAGATATGTCTCTTGAAGTGAAAAATGGAACATCTGGCTTTACTATATAAACTAGCAACCAAGCAGCCCCCAAATTCCAAATAAACTACACCATTATGACTGGCTTGGAGTCAACTTTTTGACAATATCTCATTTGCAAAAAAATGGAGTCTCGATGAGAAAGTTTTAGCCAAAAAACCATAGGTAGGCCAAAAAGAACTGGAAGGACAAAAAAAATACTACCTCAAGATCTATGCCAAAATGCCTTGGGAAGAGTGCCCACTAGTATGAAAAGTTACCTCATGATTTGTGCCAAATTGTATTATTTTTTGTGCCAAAGTGCCTTGATTTGTGTACCAAAAAATATCAAATTTTGTGTCATAAATCTTGATTTCCATGCCAAAAATCTTGATTTCCACACTAAAAAATCTTTATTTTCATCCTAAAAATCATAAAATCATCACCCTAGGAAACGTGTCAAATCTAGGAGCAATGTGTTTTGGCCTCAAATTCTAACTATGTTCAAATTGGAAAATTTTTATATGAAAATGGGAGCATTTGGGTGCTCTGAGCTCAATGATGTTCATTTGGGCTCAAAGTGACCTAAAAATTAGTGATGCCCCATATTCAATACAAAAAAGCTCTTAAAAATGTAACTTTGAAAGAAAAAATATAGATCTAAAAGCCAAGCCAAAGCTCTCATAAATAAAATAGGGGCATGAAGATCTGGAGCTCTGATACCATGTTAAAGTTGATGAAAGATCAACCCCACAGCTCCCAAAAATTACCTGCATGCAAACACCTATCATAGAAAGAGAGAAGCAAAAGTTGTGGAGGCTAAAATTCCCAGATCCATAGATGAGACATTCTTGATGAGCCGAAAGAGAGATTACTATAATCAAAAGTAAATCAATAAGATTACAAAGTGAGACCATCTTTAGAAAGGAGATCAAAATCTTAAAAGGTAAAACCTAGGTTGCATGATAATACTTAATAAAATAATTAATTATTATATGCCCAAAGTTTACCTTATGTAAACTAGAGGTAACAAGTCACTTAGTAATTAAATCAAAATTATTTAATTAATAATGAAATACTTTATTACTCTAAAAAGATCAAAACCTAATATTACTTTCTAACTATTGTAAATAGTATTTGAAATCCTTTAATCAAGATTGACCAATACCTAACAGTCATATGTAAATCCTTTAGTAGGGTGACACTCTAATGAAATGTTCTAAAGTGCTTTAATAAAGTGATTTAAGTCCTTTAACAAGGTCACATTTAATAGTACATTTTGTAATCTTTAATAGGGTTGGCTCCTATGAAAGCTCACTTTAGAAGAGTGAAAATTAGTGACATGTTGCTAGTGGTTTTTCCCAAATTGGGTTTCTACATTAAATCATAGTGTCAAACTTGTGGGGATATTATTTATGGTGTTTTATTGATTAATGTTTACATTTTTCAAGTATGTTATATTTAGGATAGTATACAACTAGTTGACACTACTAAAAGTTGATTGTAGAGATCGAGCTATGGAATGATAAGATCTAAAGTTGATTAAGTGAACATTGTTTGTTCAATTGGTACATCTAGAAAATGGATAATTGATTCACCCCCTCTAAGTTATTCTAAATATTCCAACAATTGGTATCAGAGCATTGGTGATTATAGAGAGAAGTTTGAAGGCGCTCAAAGCTAAAGTTTGTGATGTACAAAAACGAGGCACCAAAGTTGAACAAAAAGAATTTTCTTGCATGGAAAATGTTGATGAGGCTACATATAACTAGTATTGGTAATGATGCACTAGAGTTTCTGGACAATGCATATGTGAATATTACAATAGTCCTTCTAACTGCACAACAACTAAAAGAAAAGCAAGAGCACAATCAAACAATGTTGGAGATTGCTTCAGCCCTAAGTTATGTTGAGTTTGATGACATAAAAGAATGCAATAATGCAAAGGAAAATGTGGGATGAATTGAGGATCATCTATGAAGGAGATTAAAATGTCTTGAGAGCCAAATCAAAAAGTTTGAGAGGAAATTTTGATGAAATGAGAATGATAGAAGGTGAGAACATAGTTCAATACTATGAAAGAATCAAAGAGGTTGTCAATGCTATTAGGGGTGTCAATGGAAAGATTGGGGATGAAACAATAATTTGTAAGGTATTGATAACTCTACTTCCTATCTATGCTATTAAGTTTTCAAAAATACAAGAACTAAGATGTACACTAGTTAATGACCTAACTCTGGAAGGTGTAATTGGTAGGCTTACTACTTTTGAGATGTCTAATTTTGATAACTACACTCTTGCTACTATTGAATTTTTTCAAAAATCACAATTGGTTCTTAGCAAGACATGAAAAGGAAAACATGTGAAAAGTGACAATGATACTTTTGATGATGAACTTGATGAACTTGAGGCATTGATGGCCAGAAGTCCTGGAAGAGGCAAAGGAAAATACAAAGATAAACTTCATATAATATGTTTTTTTGTGTAACAAAGTTGGTCATATTGCTACAAGATGTCCTGACAGAGAAGAAAAGGACGGGAGAAAGGAAAGAAAATACAAAGGAAGAAGAAATGACCGAGATAACAAGAAGAAAAAGGACTACAAAGAAAAAGATAAGAAATCTTTTTTATATTATTGAATAAGAAACAAATATTGAATCTAAAAGTAATGATGAATAGGTAGTCTATGTTGCTATGAAAGAAGATTCTAATAAAGATGAGAAAACTACATTAATCTCTTATGTGAATAAAAGTGATAGACAGATAATTTATTATGGTTGTTCAAATCACATGATTGGTGATATAAGTAAATTTGAAAACATTGGATGGCAGAAGAGTAGCTATGTTAAATTTGGTATTGATGTTCCATGTCTTGTGAAGGGTAAAGGATCAATACAACTGACTGATAAGATCAAGTGTGACAATATTTATTGGGATGAAGGACTTAACTATAATCTATTTAGTGTTTCATGGTTAAACAAATCAAGTTACAGAGTTGAAGTGGTAAATTGATTGGAAGTGGTGATCAAACAAGAGGTAAATTTTTCTATCTAGATTTACCTGATGTGACATGTTTGTTTCCACAACATGAAGATATTTGGTCATGGAAAGAGAGTTTATGTCATGTAAATTTTGAAAATTTGGTTAGCATTAGTAAAATGAAAAGAGTAAGAGGTTTTCCAAAAGTGAAGAAACCTAATAATGCTATGTGTAAAAAATGTCAATTGGGAAAAATGACAAAGTCTAGTTTTGTTAGAGTAAAAGGTTTATTATCTTTTACTTACTCTTAAGATTTCTCTTTACAACTTAACTTTTGTCTCATTATAAGTTTGACATTTAATAGCTATTTCTAGTTATTTAATGTCTCTTTATCTCTTTAGGGCTACTTTAGGATTTCCCTTTTGAGAATGGTTGATCTCCTTTTATAAGGATTGATCCCCTTGTATTTTTTAACATTTTTTATTCATTTTTTTCCTCTCTTGAATACATTTTTCATCTTGAGAGTCACTCTTCTCTTCTTTGATTCACTCTTTCTAGTAACAAGTTATTTTCTTGCAGGTGATCGTTGTGGCTTTTGTGGTGTTGAGTTTTGCATCATTTGTACACCAACTTCTACATGGTATCAGAGCTTTTCTTGTTCTTGTTTGAAGGTTTTCTTTGAAGCTTTTGGTTTGAAGCATTTCAAATACCCTTTTTCTGGGTTCTAAAGGGGTCATTTTTTTCGGTGGAATTTGAATCCAAACAGACCTTAGTGTTGGATTTAGAAGGCCCAAAAAGCCCCATTTTTATATTAAGTATGCCCATTTTGGACAAAGTTGTCTTTTGAGGCATTTTTTTTCTTTTTTTTTGGGTTGGGGGGGTGGGGGGTTGGGGGGCGGTGGGGGTCAAATTTTTAGAGCACTTTGAGCCCAAATGAACCTCACTATTGGATTAAGAGTGCTTAAAAATGCACATTTCCATATCAAATATGTCTCATTTGGACACTATTGGCTTTAGAGGCCCCATCATGCCTTATGAGGCAAGGAGAAAAATTAAAATTTAGAAAAAATATATTTTTGGGTGGACCACCCACACACTACCATGTGGTAGCCTGTGAGTGGCCTACAAGTGCCACTTGTTAGTTGTCCCGACCCCACTGCCACCCAATAATGGTCGACCACTCGTCATCATTGATCGACCACCCACCACTGGCTACTCCACATGCTATGCACTACTCAGGTGACCCCTGGCCATCAGAGCTTTGCTACCTACGAGCTCGACTTAGTTGTTGGCACATGGCACCCATCTGTTGGGTCCCAACCACATTAGTGCACACACAAATTTTTTGTGCTTGACACATGACACTTCATCCAACATCAACTTTTGAGCTACCTTGTGCTATGCCATCATACACATGGCATGCCATGTCAACACCACTTCAATATTTTTTTGTTGCTAATGGTCATATCATCGTCAAAATTAATGTAGTGAAGTGCTGATGTTAGCACTACCTAAGCACTTTGCTTGCCCTTCAAGGGCATAAGGAGAAACATTTGATTTTTGGCTCATAACTTGAGCATATGGACTCCATTTTTGGAAAACAAGATATTACTAGAAAGCTAGTTCCAAGCCCAATCCAATGTTGCAAGTTTCATTAGATCTTTTTTATGAATAGAACTTTTTGATCAGTTAAATTTTAAAGATACAGATCCAAAGAAAGAAAGTTGGGGGATACAAGATCACCCTGTAAGTTCACATAGAACAAATTTGGATTAAAGGACTATTCATAAAAATAATATTAACAACAAAAAATAGGTCCCTCAAGCTGCAAGAGCAGTGCTAGCTAAGGGAGGATCCTTATCATGTGAAACCTAAAAGTCCTTGGGCTTTTTAGTTGGCTTAGCGAGAGCCCAACCATCTATAGAAGCGGCAACAGGATCATCAAGTTCTTTTTCTCCCTCTGGCCTAGGTGGAGAGATAGCAAGGTCTAGCCAAGGGAATGCCCACTTGGGGTTCCTATGCATGGAAAGGCCAGCTTGCATCAAGAGCTATAGGGGGAGCCACAAGGGACCAACCTGAACCCAACCTCCATAGAGATAAGGTCGAGTGGTGGCAACCACTTAAACTACCATTGGGAGAGTGGCAATGGAGTTGCAATTTGGAAGTATTAAACAATGTGTTGAACTACTATGGCCTCTCTAGCAACTATGAGGAGGAGTACAATTCCTAAAGAAGGCATCCAATGGCACTTGAGAAATTATATAGGGAACATTTCCCTAATGCACTAAAAGCTCCTATAGGTGGGCAACCTCTAGTGCCACCTTATATGTCTATACCTGTATCTACAACATGACATTATTGCAAATACATGCTTTAGAGTACATAGCAACATGTATATCAAGAGAGATGTGAGAAAATAAAAAAATATTTGTGCCCTTCCAAATAATAAATAAAATCTACATTCTGAAAGCATGCCATATTTGGGAGTACTTGAAGGGAAGCTTGGGTGAATCTCCCAGCACAACCATATGACATGTAAAAGCCTATCAACAAAAAGGTTTAAAAAATCATGGATCTAGAACCAATAATTCTAGGCTTGCCTACAAAACCAAAAAATATGTAGGAAGGTTTTTGGCTAGCCACAAAAGGGACATCTAGGGCCCAGGACTCCTAGATATCAAGGCCAAGGACCCAAAAGAAGCCCTTGGAGAAGGAGGCACTAGGAAAAGTGAGCAATTCTTGGCTTCATGATGGTGTTTGAAACTATGTTAAACCAAAGATTCCAAGTCTTGTGCAAAGACTACAAATGTCAACATTTATTGACAGTATCAATCATTGGAAGATGGGGAACTAGTGATGCAAGAGCATCCATGGTTGGCTTGTAATCCTACATGTTGGAGCTCAACATACTCTATGGAGCTTGGCATACTCTATGGAGCTCGACAGACACTTGGAGCTTGACATACTCTTTGGAGCTCAAAATGCTCTAGGAACTCAGCATTCTCTAGGAGGTTGACATTACTTATGGTTTGGCTAATGTTGGTTTTGTTTTTCTTTCGTACTTGACTTGATCTTCATTCCTATTAGTGTCAAGTTGTCTATGAGATGACTTTTAGCATTTAAGTTATGTATGGGTATTTAATTCATGTTATAGCCAACTTGTGGCTCAATATATATTTAATGTGAGTGATTTAATTTAATTTTTAATGAATTGTGCTGACTTTTAGGTTAGTTGGGTATAATTAGGGGGTTTGTGGAGTCTTTAAGCATTGTCATCCAAATTGGGGAAGAGGATGAAGGGTTGATGAAAACTTTGAAGAGCTAGTAGCTGTGGCTTGAGAACCAAAGGATTGCTTGGTAGACCTGAGGGTACAAGTGTAGATTCTTCTTGGTGTTCTTATCTAGTTGTGGATTTGGACTATCTGGGATTGGGAGTGTAAGTTGGATCTTGTGGGATCTTGTAGAATTGATATTGTAATTGATGTTTGTAATTAGTTATCTTATGAATAAAGAGTTGTGGTTTGGTATCAGATCTTACATTGTTGTTGCATTTTTTTTATGTTCCCACTATGTGGTATTTTGTTGGGGGTTAGGAAATCTCCTTTAGGGATTCTCCTACCTTGCACTACATTAGGTGGTATTATAGTGAAGGTTTTTCCAAAGTGTGTTGACAAATTGCCAAATTTGAGGGAGTTTGCACTAGGATCTTGGGCTGGAAGAGAAGGTTGATCATGTGGAGCTAATTAATCTTCTAGATTGGTGGATCTATTGCTTAAGGTTTGCAAAAAATTTGGAAGATACCTCCAATAAGATTGAACCCTAGGGAAATTGATGATCTTAGTGATGTTGTGGAAAAAGGATCTCAGAGAAGATTAGAGTAGAATTTAGATTTAAGATTGCTTTGATGAAGAGTGACATGATTGCTGAAATTGTGAGTGTTTTAGGTGGTGTACCTAGGCATGTGGGTACTAATGATGGCTATGAGAATTTTGTTGAAGACTTTGAAGTTGTTGGATCTATTGGTGAGGATATAATTGACCGTGTATAGAGACCTATTGGATCTAGGGATGGTTAGTTTGATATACCTAGATCTTAGTTGAAGATAAAACATAAGATGGAAGTTTATAATTTCTCAAGTGTTTTCACTGTTGAAGACCTGATTGATTGGATTGGTGAATTAGAAGACTACTTTGAGCTTGACAATATTGAGGATCCACTCAGAGTGAGGTTGGCACAAACTATGCTGAAAGGACATGTTGTTCTTTTGTGGAAAGAACTATAAAGAGATAGAGAAAAAGAAGGTGAAATGAAGATCACTAAATGGAGGTTGATGGTGACTAAATTGAAGGATAAGTTCATTTCTATTGACTATGAACTTGAGTTGTTTAAGAGGTTGTAGAATCTGAAGCAAAAAGATATGACAATGAAAGATTATACCAAGGAGTTCTACAAGTTGACTATTCAGTCTGGGCATATAGAATTTTCAAAGGAGAAGGTAGCTTGGTACATTAATGGTTTGAGATTCAATATTCATCATGAGGTCCAATATATTGAATATTTCTTTAGTTAAGGATGCTTATCAGTATGCTCTAAAGGAAGAAGATTAGTTGAAGAGGAAAATTCAAGGTAATGCTAGAGGGAAGGAGAAGTAGGATAACTTGGCAAAGGCTAAACTAAGTGTTGAAGTTGAACCAAAACCTATTGATTAGAAGAGAAGGATAGGTGGAGGTGGGTATGGTGGTAATTGTTTCAGATCTAGTGAAAAAGGGCATATATATTTTGAATGTCCTCATGGTAGGAATGTTGTTGTTGTGAATAAGGTTGTAGTCCAGGATAGTCAACTTGAGCAAGAAGAGAGTTTGCTAGCTTGGTGAGTACTAGTTGGTCAAAGGACACTAGATTCTTGTTAGAGGACTAGCTTGTTCATGACTCGTTATAAGTTTGGTGGTAAAGCCTACAAGGTGATTTTGGATGGTGGCAATACTAATAACCTTGTTGCTAAGGAGATGGTTCAGAAACTTAGTTTGAAGAGAGTGAGGCATCCTTATCCTTATAGGATTGGTTGGTTGCAAGATGAGCTTGCTTTAGAAGTGAGGGAGCAATGCCTTGTTGATTTTAAGATTGGGAAATATAAGGATCAAGTGTTGTGTGATATTGTGGACATGAACATTTTCCATGTGTTGCTTGGTAGACCTTGGCAATATGTTTGCAAGGGTGTGCATGATTGTGTCAAGAACATGTTTACTGTATTGAAAGATGGCATGAAGTATTCCCTAATTCCTTTGAAGAATGAAGAGCTCAATAGGAGGAACTTGATTATTGGCAATTGAGTTGAGTTAGAAGATTCTGAGAAGGTTGGAGTTATGTATCGAAAATAGACCCGTAACACACCAAGGATGGAAATGAAAAATTAGAAGAAGAATAGGGGAAAGAGAGTACAAGTTGGAGACTTGGAGGATATGTATGTGAAGAATGAATTTGGGATTAATGTGTTGAATCCTAGAAGATGTTCTTCTAGCTATTGAGAACACCTTTTCAAACCTAGGGTGTCTCATGTAGGAGCATCCCTGGCTGGCTTGCAATCCTACATGTTGGAGGGATTTTGGCTTGAAGATGTGGACTTGGTTACCAAAGGAGTGGTGCTCTATCATTATTGGGCATAGTTTTGGCTTGGGAGTTTGAAATACTCTATGTAGTTCGGTAGAAACTAGGAGCTTGACATACTTTATAGAGCTCGAGCTCGACATACTATTTAGAGCTTGACATGCTCTAGGAACTTGACATGATCTAGGATCTTAGCATTGCTTATGGTTTGGCTGATGCTAAGCTTGGTTTTCTCTGGTACTTGACTTGGTCTTGGTTCCTATTGGTGTCGAGTTGTTTTTGAGCCAAATTTTAGCATTTAATTTATGTATGGGTATTTAATTTGTGTTGTAGCAAACTTGTGGCTCAATATATATTTAATGTGAGGGATTTAATTTAATTTGTAATAAATTGGGCTGGCATGTGGCTTACTTGGTTATAAGTAGGGGGTATTGTGGAGTCTTTAGGCATTATCATCCAGCTTAGGGAAGAGGATGAAGGGTAGATGAAAACTTTGAAGAGCTAGTAGCAACAACTTGAGAACTAGAGGATTTTAGGGTACAAGTGTGGATTCTTCTTGGTTTTCTTATCTAGTTGTGGATTTGGAGTAGCTTAGATTGGGATTGTAATTTGGATCTTTTGGGATCTTGCAAAATTGATATTTTAATTGTTGTTTGTAATTAGTAATCTTATGAATAAAGAGTTGTTTGGTATCAGATCTTGCATTATTGGTGCATTGTTTTTTTTTTTCCGTTGTGCGGTATTTTTTTGGGGGCTAGGACATCTCCTTTGGGGACTCTCCTACCTTGCACTACATCAACCAACCATCGATATACCAACTTGGGCTTGTAATTGGTCATAGGACTAGCAGTGTACCACTTTCAATCTCTCCACCAAGGGCGAGATGAGTGAATACCAAGATTGTGTAATATATGGGGAGACACCACAAAAACTAGAAGATTAATTATTTGTCAATTTGGATGGAAAAGCTTGAATTGCATCTATAGGTCCTTGTATGAGTGAAGGCTCATAGAAACCCTAGAAAATAAATCTTTGGGTGACTTGATACCCCTTCAAAATAAGCACAATGTGCTAGCTCCTTGAATCTTATCCAACGGGACACCTTGAACAACAAACAAGGGTGACCACCATAAGTTTTGATAGTTCATAGAGAGTCCATCTCTAAACGCATTGCTAGCCTAGTGAAGCCTCAACTTGATGGCTTCCCAACCATTCCAAATTCTTTTAGCAACAAAATTTCCCTGAATCTACATAGGTTCAATGGTCACAAGAAGGATTTGAAATCCAATCCCCTTCCAGGGAGGCATATTAATTCAGAATCTTGAAGAAATACAATGCCGCAACAAAACTTTTCCAAGCCTCATCACCATTAAGAACTCAAATGACCCACTTAGAAAAAAGGGAAATCCCCTATTTACAAGTGGAAAGCAGGCAAAGACCATGAGAATCTTTGGGAAAATAGTAGAAATCCCAAGTGACTCTATGAAAGCCATGATCCATAGCATCAGAGGCTTAGAGGAAATCCCTTAAGAGGGATTCAAGCATAAGGTATGAAGCTTTGGAAGCAACCCAATGTGAGGAATAGTAGACATACATGGTAGAAAGCACTTTAGAGAAAATCTTAAATTTTCCTACAAGGGAGAGAGGTTTGGTGATCCAATACTCCAACTTCTTTTCGATCCTAACCAAGACAACATTACATAGCTCCATGGGGGGGGCTTGGAAAGAAAAAGGAATGCCCAAAAATTTGAAAATTTTACCATGTTGAACCCATTTCCATCTGTAACATTGCAACCATTAAGGGCTTGGCAAGAAGGATTGTCTATAACAGAGGGTCTTGTGCCATTGAGTAGCATACCCAGAACCAAGGAAAAAATTATCCAAGCAATGGAAGTCATTGGCATTGTTGTCTTCATCATCCATAAGGGTAAGAAATGAGTCATCAGAAAAATGGTCATTCACAAGCTGCATATTGGAATCTAAGAGAGTGATGCCATGCACAAGACCCTTAGAAATAGTGTTGGCAACAAGATGACCAAACCCTTTAGCCACCAAAACATAAAGAGACGATGCTAAAGGAAAACCTTGTTAGATAGATATGTAGAGCCCAAAGGCTTTAGATTGATAACCGTTTAGGGTAATGCACCCAAATGCATCTCCAAAAAGCATCTAGACTAATTGCAAAAAAAATGGGCCAAATTCTGGTGCTTCGAGTATGGCCAAAATGAAAGGACACTCAATCTAGTCATAAGCTTTGGCCAAATCAATCTTAAGAAATAAGGTTTGTTGTTTGGATTGCCTAGCCCAATCCATACCTTCCCAAATATTAATAATATTACCTAGAATGTATCAATATTTGATGAAATCAGTTTGTTTAGGGTAACCAATTGAAGGGAGCACATGCTGAATCTTAAGAGAAAGAGCCTTGACAATAATCTTATAGGAGATGTTCAATAAGGTGATAGGCCTCCAATTGCATATTTCCTTGGGATCACCAACTTTAGGTATGAATTTGATGTTTTCCTTATTAATAATGTTGCCTAGAAAATGAGAATTATAAGATTCTTGATACACTTGGTGTAGATTAGGGCCAATATCATCCCAAAGGATTTTGTAAAATTCACATAGGAAGCAATCACAACTAGGGGCCTTATCATCCACCATTGAGATGATAGCTTCCTTAATGTTAACAAGCATATTTTTTTTCTCATAGAAAGCATATTGCTCATGAGAAATCCTATTGGGAGTAGCAGCAAGGCATTCGTGTAATTCTTGGTCATGCACAACAGAGGGCCCCTAAGTGGTGAGGACCTTTTCATAATGATGCACAAAATCCAGAAGGATGCTAGGTAGGTTAGAAAGAACTTGTTGGTCTTCCCTTATGTGCCTGATGCCCACAGTAGAGTGACAATCTTGCAAAACATTGAAAAATTCTATGGAAGCCTCATCACCAACCTCTAGCCAATGGAGAGAGGCCTTGATCTAAGCTCCCCTAGTAGAATAGTTATCTACAACTTATTTCTGGTGTCAAAGATTGACAAGCCAAACTTGTAGATTCATATCAAATAGATTTAGGGAAAGAGCTTTTGAGGTTGTACATATTTCTTTAGTAACGGCTTCATAAGATCTTCTATGGTATGTGGAAAACTATCTGCCATAAATGCAAAGAAATCTTGTAGTACAAAGGATGGCATCATTCCACCATTGAATCCATCCAACTTGGGTGTGGTATCAAGACATAATATTCTAGATTCAAAGAATGTGGGAAACAATCAATGGAAGGGACAACAAGAAGGAATTGAGATAAAAATGGGTTTTGGAAGGACGGGGCTGAATTGTGTGCCAGGTGATAGAAAAGAGGATGGGGTAATGATTTGATAAGGTCACATTGTATTAAAGGGGTGATAGGTAAGGCATGCTTGTGTAGGAAGGTAAAAGAGGACTAAGCTAAAAACATAGCCTTGTCAAGTCACTTTAATACTTTGTCAAACCCATCTCAAAAGTTGGACCAAGTATGCCAAACCCCATCAGATCGCAGTGGTTAGTATTGGGATTAAAAAAAGCCTAGTTTATTATGCACGTAGAACTAGGCCTCTCTCTTGCCAATTTCCCATTGAAAAGGTAGAAGCCCCTCCTTGTGATAAGCCAGCTCCACCATATTGAAATTCCCACAAAAAACCCATGTTGCAGGTGGCAAGTGATTTGCCAACCAACACCGCAAGTGTGTATGCTCAAAACATCATTGGGGGAATAAATGTTAACAATACCAAAAGAATGATTTTGGAAAGACATCAAAATCCAAACAATCCTCTGCATGGGGTTAGAGCCATGAGAAATAACACAAGAAATCAAACAAGGAGAAAGAAAAAGTAACAATGCCACCTTGTCTAGCCTCATGTTTTGAAGCAAATAAGGCACTGTTCAACCAATAACTTGGCAGGAAGAGGTAAGAAGAAACCCAACAACTTTAACTTCTTGAAGACAAAGAACATCTAGATGACCAAGTCGACGCCTAGTATCACAAACATAATATTTTCTAGGGAGGTCTATTAGCCCCCAAATAGTCCAAGAGAGACAATTCATGATAACCTAGCTTGTATGTCATCCTCATCCCCAAGAGAGGAGAAGTTGTGCAAAAATATGGGAACATCAAACGAAGGGTCTCCAAGATAGATAACCCATCATATCTTCTCCCTATTATCATGAATCTTGTCATGACCTTCAAGGATATGAGAATGATGAAGGGTTTGTGAAGAAATCATTGATGCCTCTTATGGCACTTGAACCCATAAAGGGCAAAGGTTGGGGGTATGAATGCTAGTTGTCCCCTGACTACCAGGGTTTGAAACAAGCAGTGGTGAGAGCAAGGGAAATGAAGGCTTTGATAACACTATGCTTGAACTAGGGTGACCATTATCTAGGGGCAAGGAGCCTGCCTTAGTTTTAATTGAACCCTTTCCTTTCTTCACAACAATAGTCCATTCATCTTTTTGGTAGCCAGAGCTGATTTGGATTTCGAGACTAGTGGACGATTGTGTTCTAGCAATAGGCAATCTCTAATCTTGTGTTGTACAAGCTGGCATTGATAGTAGGTATTTGAGAGGTTTAGGTAAAGCACCTTCTCGGTGAAGGTGGTACCACCTATCTGTATATCCATTGATTCTTTGAGTACCCAGGAGAGGTCAACCTCAACAAAAACCCTACTTTGGGGTAGAGTATTGAAAAACTTGTCCAGCTCAAGACAAACAACCTTGCCAATAGTTTGTTTAATGGCTTGTAAAAAGGACCAATAGGGGATAGGAATCCCAGAGAACTCCACCTATATGGGAACCTTAAGCTTGATGTCATCAAAGACAACAGAATAATGTAACCAGTGCCAAAAAACTAGAAGAGAGGATCTGGCAATCTAGGGACCTCAAATAAAAACATGCTCAGCTTGGCCAGGAGTGCCAAAACAAAAAAGGAAAAATCCTTTGGTGAGGCTTTGGACACCTTCAAGGTGGACACCTTGAGGTGTCCAGACCTTGGAAATCTATTCCTCCAATAGGCTTTCAGAAGGAGTACAACCCAAAAAATACCCAATCAGGGTTTTTTGTTCAACCCAAGTGCATGCACTATCAAACTCCTTAATATTCAATACAATATCAAGAGACGAATAACCTCATGGAACAACTTGGGCATGAGCTTGAGTGGACATTTTTTCAGCAGAGCCATTCTCCCCAACAATAGCATCTCCAGCCAACAACTGTTGGGTCATAGAAGGCCAAGGCCATTTTAAACGAAAACAAGTGTCACAATAGATGTGGTATGATAGATAACAAACCAAATAGGATTAATATGGAATCTGTACAAACCCTATCAAAGAGCACATTCTTCTTTATCATATTTTAATGTTGTTTAGATACATGTTTTCACTGTTAAAGGTTGAACTTCTTTTTTACATTCCAGGGGCCATATCTTTTGCGTCCGAGCTCCATTTTTGGCAAACAAATAGGTGTAAGAAAACTCTTGTAGTGCTCTATCTAGATATACTAGCCTCTTCATCGAAATATTTGAAAGGTACATAAGTCACTCAACTGAAGCTTTTTCACTCTCCTCATTGTATACGCATTGCTTTTAGCTGTCGGAGTTTAGTTTCTTGTATTGTGGGGGGTTTTTTTCTATATGTTGTTTATGTCATTTACTTCAGTAAAACATATATCTTTTAAAACCAAAACCATCTTCTCTAAAACAATGGTCAAGACCTGTTGTTGTCTAGCTCCTCTAAACCCACATAACTATCACAATGGACAATTTTCATGACACGGTTACCTCATTCCAAGGGTTTATGGTTTTTTTTGGATGAGGATCAACCTCTATTTCAGAGTCTATTTCAGACATATCAGCACCAAAATAAGATGGATGATCCCATGGTTCTTATCTCTCTTAGTATTGTAGACAACTTATAGTTTCATCTTGATGAATGTACTACTCCTTAGGAAATATGGCTCAAGTTCAAGATCTTGTTTGGTATAGTTAGTGAGCTCAAGGCACTTCAACTTGAGGCAAATCTTACATCACTTCTACCTAATTCCTTTCCCACCAGTGAGGACTTTTTGATGAAATTGAAGAAACAAAGGTCATTTTTATAGGGTTGTGGGAAGTTGAAGACAGATAAGGAATGCATTTTCTTGATATTGCCAAAGCTTCAAGGAAACTTTTAGATTTTCTCCTCTACTTTTCACTTCACTATGGATGCATTGGGTACTAATTTCACCATGCTAATATTCAAGGAATTTTGTGATCATTTGATTAGAGAAAAGTCCAAGCTTTCCCAGTTGGATTCTCTATCACGATCAAAGACCATGGTATTGGTTGCACAATCATCTATAATGAAGAAGAAGAAGACACTGAAGCCAAAGAAAGATTCAATTGGTAATGAGTGTTCCTCCAAGCTATCTACACAGTCTCCTTCCAAACCACAATCCAACCCTAAGAAGGGCAATTCTTAAAAGTTTGGTCAGTCTTCCTCCAAAACTAAGAAGCCACAAGTGATCCTTGCAGTTTTTTCAGCAAGGAAGACATCTAGTTTCCAAGTTTTGGAAATGGTTAGAGACTTTAAAGGATGCCATAAAGAAGCATCACATCTCCTCTCCTCAGCCCCCTTCTTCTTCTACAATGAAAGGTCGTGCTCTTTATGCACGAGATTTTTCCTCACATTTATCTTGGATCATTGATTTCGGTGGTTTGCACCACATGACTTGCTCACAATATTTGGTCACCACACTTGTTCACAATGATACTTGGCATATTACTGTTGGTGACTCTACATAGATCCCAGTTCTTAGTTTAGGATCAATTCCCATGGATTGTGGTTCTCTTTGAGATGTTCTTCTAGTTCCTAACATTTCTATGAAACTTCTTTTAGTTTATCATATTTTCCTTTATGGCTCTAGTGAGACAATTGAGTTCTCACCACATGATGTGGCTATTCGAGATCTTCTTGATCCTAATTTAGTTATTTCTACTAGTAGTGTGGATCCCCAGTCTAACTTATACTAGTTTGATGGCTTTGAGAGCTCACACAGTTTGGGTTATTCTCTTATTTCTCATACAGATTCTGTGAGAAAGCTTTGGCATGATCATTTGAGTTATGTCAACTACCACTATTTATAGTAGGTGAGTACACATGCACTTTTTTCTAGGCTACCGCAAACCTCTTGCACTAATGGTGTTTGTCATGGATGTGTTCTCAGCAAGCATCATTGAGATCCCTTTCCTTTGGGAATAGCCAATCATGCTAAGACACCCTCGAGTTGGTTCACAATGATCTTATGTCCTTTCCTACTCCTTTATTAGGGGCCCACTATGTGCTCACATTTATTAATGGCTTCTCTAGAAACACATTAGTGTACTTTCTAGAGTACAAAACTAATCCCTTTGATTCCTTCTAAATATTTAAGGCATTTGTAGAGAAGAAATCTAGTTTTTCTCTTAAACAAATATGCACATATAATGTGGGGAACTATGTGAATTAAGCATTTAGATATTGTTTCATTGGGCATGGTTTACTACATCATCTTTGAATTCCACACACCCCTCAATAGAATGGTGTTGTCAAGAGAAAGAAAAAAACCTTATGGGAGATGGCCAATTGCATGATTCCATCATGGGATATGTAGTCTTCATTTTGGGCTGAAGTAGTCAATTGTGCCAACTACACTCAGAATTAGATGCCCAACAAGGCATTGTGATAGATGATTCTTGAGGAAGCTTGGTCTCATGCCAAGCCTAATGTTTCAACATTTCACATTTTTGGTAGTAAGGCATGGACCTTTATTCTCGATGATTAGAGGAAATCTATGGATAATAAGAGTCAACCACTCATCTTTGTTTGCTACTGTGAGGATGTGAAGGCATACATGTTGTCTGATCCTCAATCTAGAGAGGTCTTGTTTCGATGAGATGTCCAATTTGATGAGCACTTTTCCCTTCCAAATTCTCCCTCCTTGGATTCCTCCTCATTTCTTACTCCTTCCTCTTCATCTCTTGAGGGTGTTCCATCTTTTGAGGATGATGTAGATGATGGTCCACCTCATCTACCACCACCAATTACTCCACCTTTGCTCAGGTGGGCCCATGTTATAGTTGAGTCAATTGTTCCTTTGGTAGGAGATCCTACAGATACCTAACATACTTGAGCTTAGACATATGATTCTAGGCTTTCGAGTCATGTTATTTTGTAGATCCTTATATATTTTCAAAGGGGACCAAACATCTAGAGTGGGATTTGGCTATGGATGAGGAGTATTCTTTTTTGATGACGAGTCACACTTGGGATCTTTGTACTCTTCTGAAAGAAAGAAAATTGGTTCGATACAAGTGGTTGTACCATAACAAGTATGTTGTAAATGACTCTATTGATAACTACAAGGCATGCTTTTTTGTGAAGGGATTCTCATAGATTGAGGGTATTGATTACATTGAGACATTTTCCCCTGTCACGAAGATGAACTCTATTCACTTTTTCCTTTCACTAGTAACTTCATAGGGATGGTCAGTCTTTCAAATGGATGTGAAGAGTGTGTTCCTGCATGGTGATATTCATAAGGAGATCTATATGGATAAGCCTCTGGGCTTTGTCTAGGACTCTTCATTAGTTTGTAGGCTTTAATGATAATTGTATGGTCTCAAAAAAGCCCCTTAGTATTTGTATGAGATGATGGACTCATTCTTACTTTCTACTCAATTTACACATTGTCATTCTAATCATACAAGGGTGAACCCACAATAATGCGTTTCACTTTAGTGGGAGGAACAGAAATGAAAAAAATTGCAAAATGGGAAATTGAGTTTACCATATGTTTGTGTGAACATACTTATTATGTTTGCGTGAACTTTTTTTTAAATCATGTTTGTGCGAACATATTTTGTATGTTCGTGCAAACATACGTGATAAATATGTTCGCGTGAACATATGAAACATCGACTTCCAACATTTTAAAACACCTTTTTCACCCAATTTGTTTGGGTTGTATGTTCGTGCAAACATTATGTTCATGCAAACATACGAATATGTTCGCATGAACATTATGTTCACGCGAACATACGAATATGTTCGCACGAACATCATGTTCACGTGAACATACAAAATTATATTTTTTTGGGCCCTTTTTTCTGAAATTTATTTTTTTTCTCTTTCAACACCCATAATTGCAGATAAATGATCTCCTACTGTAAATAAAAAATGCCAAAATGTGCTGCTCGGAGCAAGCTTTCTAATGACTATAATTGTACTACATATTTTAATCATTAAGGCTTTCAAATATGAGTTTAACTCATCATAGGTTTATTACCAATTGAACATCAACCAACTTTGACACCTCAGGAAAATTAGTAAATTAGTTCAATTTTTAAAAAAAAAATATGTATGAACTAGCTTATTGAGATACCTTTCTATTCAAAAAAAAAAAAAGGTTTTTGATAAATTGACTTCAAATTATTTGTGTCAAATGGAATGTATGTCTGAATTACGATTCATGTCACTTCAAAACTTCATAAACTATACAATATTCAACCAAAATGAATCAAACCAAATGCATCCTTTAGATATTGATGTTTCGAATCTAACACCAAAAGAATTACTTCATTATCAATTTTAGAAAAAAAGTTATGTGTGTCAAACAGACTGTCACTCTTTTAAAATATTGAATTTTATTATGTACCACTTTTCGAAGGAGATGAAAAAATTGACATAAATAATTATTATTTTTAGATTAAAAAATATGGTTACAAAGTAGGAATAGAGTACTCAAAATCATTAGTGTATGTCATCTTAAAATTATTTATAGTTTTCAAGATATAGTCACTTGAACGTGACGTTTGTTGCAAAAATATTGATTTCACTGTCAAAATTGGTCAAAAAGTGGAACCCATTATTGTGGGATCACCCGCAATGTGCATTTAGGGCCAGGGGATTGATATTGTGATATGTGTGCTCTATTTTGAGGATCTCATCATTTTCAGTAGCTCATCCTCCATGATTCAAAGTATTTAGAGAGCATTGATGGAGAAAATTGAGATGATAGATCTTGGTCTTCTACACTAATTTTTGGTCCTATAGGTTACTTAAATTTGTGATGGTATTTCCATCTGTCAACAGAAGTAAGCTCTTGATATTCTTTGATGCTTCAACATTCTTGATTGCAAGCCTACCCCTATTCCATTTTACTCTAGTATTATCTTATCTACCACCTTTCCTACTACTTTGGTGGATCCCACTTTATATTGACAGTTAGTTGGTTGTTTGTTGTACCTGGTACATACTTGTCCTGATCTCTCCTTTGTGTTTGGTCTTGTTTCTTGATTTTCCCATGATCCTCATCAAAGCTACTAGAAAGATGCCAAACCTATCTTGAGGCACATTCAGGGAACTACACATCTTGGAATTCACTACACTTTAGGATCCCCACACATTGTTGGCTTTACTAACTTAGATAGGGCTAGTGGCATTGATGATAGGAAGTCTACTTTTGGATTTGTTTTTTGTTTTGGCTCTAGTCCTATCAAGTGGTCTTGCAAGAAGAATTTTTCTATTACATTATCCTCTATAGAGGTCAAGTATCAAGCAACGATGTTAGCTAGTCAAGACATTTTGTGGCTTTGACAGTTGATGACTAAGTTTGGGTTTCCTCATGATAGTCCCACTATCCTTTGGTGTGAGAATAAAAGTGTCATACATATTTCTCACAACCCAATGGAGCATCATCATACTAAGCATATCAATATCCACATGCACTTCATATGACAATTGATTTAGGATGCATTCTCATCTTGGAGTACATTCCTACAGAAGTGTAGGTTGACGACATCTTCACTAAATCTTTTGCATCACCACGCTATCTTCAATTGTGCACCATGCTTGGGATGAAGGGCGTTCTCCTTAGGGATTCTTAGTGATTCCTTCCTTGTAGTGCCTACCCCTAGTTTACTTTTCAATTATTATTTCTGAACTCTGTTAGGGCAATTTATGTTTATGCTTGATGATTAATGACATTTCTTTCTAGATTATTGGATATTATTTTCATATAGAGTTGATTATATAATGAGACTACTTTGGTACTAGTTATTTCATGTATGCATGATTATACTTTGATGATGATTATTTACAATGATTCTAGTTATTTAATGACGTTAGATGGATTAATTGTATGTTTTTTCTATAGATAAGTGTGTTAAGTAGAAGCCGACCATAGGGGTGTTTTTCTAGTTGGCTCCTTAGGGTTTTTCCCTAGTCGGCTAATAAGGAGTTTTTTTTTTTTTAATTTTTATATATAAATATGAGTTTCATTTTTTACAATTTGCATTTATGTGAAATCAAGTTATTGGCTTTTGAATTGGGTAGAAATACATATTTGACAAACTTCAACCTATTTTCAAATTTTGGAGGAAGAATTTACGGCATGGGCAATAAAGATAAAAGAGCAAGTAAATATGCACGAAGAAGAACTAAGGAACAAGAAGATGAAAATCGTCAAAAAATGCTAGCAAGATACTATCTTAGATCAGGTACACATGCACAATCTTTTTTCCAATGTATTTAATTAGTTTATTTAGTTAGGATTACGGTTTAAATCCAATTAGGAATATCATATTTATCTTAAATTAGAATTACTAGATTAACTTAATATTAAGAGTTTATTTGAAATTATGTTCATTTTTAGGCCATTAGGGTTTATTCAATTATGTTCATATTAGTCCTTAGGGTAAATATTACATTATGAATAAATTTAAATTATGAATTTATTTAGCATGGGAATTACCTTGTTTATTCAATTATGTTAATAATTTATAGTCCATTAAGGTTTATTAGATTATGATTAAAATTAAATAAATGAATTTATTTAGGACGTAGTCAACCAGGACAACCTACCGACATTGGAGAAGGTTCATCCCAAGTTCAAACAGGTACATGTGCATCTCTTGCAAGTATATAATATAGATCTCTCTAGAATTCTAGGTCTCTATCAAACTTTATATCTTTATTTTTTAAATTTAGTGAGCGATATTTCCCCTTATAAACTTACTTGATTTTATTTGTTATATCATGCACGTGCAATTCTAGTAGATGATGAAAATGTTGGACATGAGGAAATTGAAGATAAAGCAATGGATATTGAAGAAGGACCATCTGAAGGTTAGATAATTTAATCAAGTACATAATATTTCACTCAAGTTAAACATGCATATATGTATACATATATGCCCCCTAAAGAGATTGTATCGTAAGACTTTGTTTCATTTTTTCTTGTGCAACTGGAGATCAAACAACAAATGAGAATGTTAATTTAGCTCAAAGATTGAAGAGAAAAATTAATCATAGAAACATAGATTATTTGATTGAAATGGATGTGGAAACATTGAGAGAATATGCTAATCAACCTACACATACTACGAAGAGGAAATTGAATAAAAAGTCTAAAGACATAATTGCACAATTTGAGAATCTATCAACAGTGGAGAAAACTCAACTATTATCAATTTCACTTCTCAAAGATGAATTAAAAGAGCCACTGAGACTATTGGGTATAGATATAAGTATAAAAAAGATGAGGACTTCTAAACTAGAAAAAGATATTGTTGAAAGTGTTAAGGAAGGGTTACATTCCATTGGGAAAAAAACTAGATCTGCAGATAAATCCATTGCACGAAGAGTGATAATGGCATCTATTTTAAATAAGAAAACATCCCAAAATAGACAAATATCTTCATTATCATCTCATTTCAGGTATAGTCAAAAGACAGTACTACATTATCTGAAAAGGAGAAACAATTTGAATGATAGTACATTAGAAGGCAATTGGGCACTAATGTGTAGAGCTCCTCGATCTAACATGATTGGGGAAATAGTTAAGAACTTAGTTATTTAATTTTGGATTGATAATACTCGTCCTTCACCAAATAGAAGAGATATCATCAAGCAGAGGATTGGGCCTAAGGAATATATTCAACACGCAAAACATTGGTTGGATGTCACTCAACATGAATTGTATCTCTCATTTTGTAATTTAAATCCTAACATAAAGATTGGACAAACAATGCTTGAAAGATTGAAGCCCTATTTTGTGAAGATAAATAAATCTTTTGAAACATGTTGTTGTCGATATCATGTTGAATTTGATCTGTACTATGAAGGGTTTCGAAAGATGATAGAAGAAAGTGGTGAAGCTTCTCAAAATACTTTTCCTAAATGACTGAGTCAATTCATAACATCAATCTTATGTGACAAACCAAATGATTGTGTCCGTGAAATAGATTGCATAAGAGGAACTTGTGAAACATGTGGTAACTTGACTAAATTTCCTTTGAGAGAAGAAGATACTAATATGACAAGGATGTTAAAATGTAAGAGATATAAGTACATAAAGTTAGAAACAAAAGCTGGAAAAGAATCAACAAGGTTAGAATATGTAGAGGATGAGATATCAGCTGGAGAATTTATGTCAAATTTTCGTAAATTGATTCAACCATATATACACCATGCATTTTTTGCTAAGTGGCAAGTAGAACAATTTCAAACACTAAGAGAAACTTTCCCACTCGAAACAATTCTATCTGTTTTTGACTTTGCAGAGAATTACTCTTTCGTATCTCAAAAACAACTTCAAGCAGAATACTACTATACAGAGCAGGTTATTATTATGGTTCAAGTGTCTTATCAACATGCACAAATTGATCTGGATGGTGTGGAAAGTACAAATCAAGCATGAGTCATTAAAAAAGAGTATCACTTTTATATTAGTGATGACAAAGAACATGACACACATTTTGTGGAACATTGTTTTAAGACATTTTTTGAATATTTGAAAAACAAAAACATCAAAATAGAAAAACATTTTGTATGGTCAGATGGATGTGCAGCACAATTTAAATCAGCTAGACCATTTTATGCATTATGTAGATATCATCGATACCTTAATATACCATAGATTTGGGGTTTTTTTGAGAGTGGACATGGAAAGGGTGAGCATGATGGTGTAGGAGCTTGTATCAAATGTGCTTTAAGAAAGTATCAAATGGACTATAAAGGATATCACATTAATAATGCTCATGATGTGGTTGAGTGGTGCAAAACACATTTTTTGGTGCCAACAAATATAGATAGTACATCATTAGAAGCAGATCGAGTCATACCATTTAGAGTGTTTTGGGAGGTATCAGGTATATATAAATTAATTTGTTCATATTTTTAAATTGAATCTTAAATTTATATTTAATATGTTACCTTAGATGATCTCTAACTAAATTATGGACCTTGTGTACACATTCAGGTGTTGATAGAAGATCAATGCATGCATGCAAGAGGGTAGAGAAGACATGATCTCTGCATTCAGTTATGAGTACAAATAGTAATGTCTGGTCATTGTATACAAGAGAATACTCATGTTTTTGTCCTAATTGTATTGGTGAAGACTATGGTGGTTTCATTAATCAAGAATGTGGATATGTGGGTGAATGGACTTTGGTGCCACTAGATGTTATTAATACGAATGAGTTTGAGGACGAAAACTATGGTGATATTCCATTGATTTCTAGTGATTATAACCATATTTTAGGATTGATCAGAGTTGGTATGTATGAACTATATATATACCTGGATCATGTACATGTATACATTTTTCATAATTTTGGTTAATTTTTATTATATATATGTACTTATGTAAATGAGGTGTATCCAAAATTTTGACATATATAAGTTTGTGTAGGAAATGTTTTTGCAATCATAGCAGAATCGAAAAAATGTAGAAGGTGCTAGCTATTATTTATTACGTTGCACCATGGAAAGAGAGAAGCTAACTAAGACTGAAATAAGTGATGAAATTATTTTTCCCACAGGTTAGTATATAGTTGAATTATGTATATATGTATGTCAAGTATCTATATTTTTAATGAATTCAAATTCTTTGACTTAAATTCAAGATTGATGTATTTTTTAAATGTGTACATGTGCATGTTCTATTGTTGTACAAGGAACATATTTCAAGCAAATAAAAGTACTTAAAAATGGGATTCATTTCACTGATTATCAACCTAACAATAAGGTATATCAATATAGTAACCATGTTATTGCCACTGGTCTAACTCTTCATCCAGTCAAAGGACCTGGAATACGTAAGTCGAGGCTCCATATTGATGATCATGAGAAAATAATAAATGTTATCCAAGAATGAGTTGATCCACTTGATATGAGATAGAAACAACTCCTAATTTGAAATGTAACTCAAGAACAATTTGAAATTTAGTTCAAACTATTTGAAATTTGGTTGAACAATCATTTGATAAATTTGAAATTTCGTGGAATAACTAATTTTCTAAATTGAACTTTTACTCTTTCATTTTGAATTTTCTAAAGTAACTAATTATAGAAATTATGAACTTATATGTACATGTGTGTACACTAATTACCTGACATGTGCACCTTGAGGGAAAGAAATTCGACACCACTTGTCTTAAGGGGATGAAATTAGGAGTTTGTAAAATTTATTATATTGAACTTTCTATTTCACCTAACTTGTCAATTTTTGGACATATGTACGCTTTCAATTTAACTAATTAGGACATGTGCTTTCAATTTTAGGACATGTGAGCTTTCAATTTAACTAATTACCTGACATGTGAGCTTTCAATTTTAGGACATGTGAGCTTTCAAGTTCAAATTGCAATTTGTTTAACTAAATTTTGAACATGTACATGTTTTAAGCTGGACTTGAATTAGAACATTGGGCTTAAGGGGATAAAATTCTAGGATACATGTGTGCACTTGAATTAAAATTTCACTATGATTAAAATTTGAAACGTAACTCAAGAACAATTTGAAAGTTGGTTCAAACTATTTCAAATTTGGTTGAACAATTATTTGATCAATTTACAAGTTGGTGTCCAATAACTAATTTTCTAAATTGAACTTTTACTCTTTCATTTTTAACTCAATGTCTTGAATTCATTTAACTTTCTATTATATTGAACTTTCTATTTCATTTAACTTGTCAATTTTAGAACACATGAACACTTTCAATTTAACTAATTAGGACATGTGCTTTCAATTTTAGGACATGTGAGCTTTCGATTTAACTAATTACTTGACATGTGAGCTTTCAAGTTCAAATTGCAATTTGTTTAAACTAAATTTTGAACATGTACATGTTTTAAGTTGGACTTGAATTTTACAACATTGGGCTTAAGGGGATAAAATTCTAGGATATGTGTACAAATAAAAGGGATGAGTTCTATAGATTTACTCGAGTTAGGAATTATGTACAACTAATTACCTGATACTTTAACATTTAATACATCTAATATATTACCAAACATTTAAATTACATGAACTATTTATATGTATATATCTAAATTTAATCAATATATTAAACATGCACGTACATATCTAAATAAATTACTTACATATCTTAGATAGAAACAATTTATAATATACTAGATCTAGATCTAGTATGTACACTAGATTCCACAACATAATGCAACATGTATCAATCATCTCAAGAAAAAATAACAAAAACATGTGTCTATCTAGAGATCTATCAGAAGATAATATCAAATATAAATAGCGTGCACACATGTAGACATGTAAATCTAGGTACATCTATATCAAGTCAAATATAAATATAACATGCATCATGTGTGTATATAAAGTGTCTATCTAATATATATGAATGTCTCTCTAGATGAAAGTCTACAACAAATCATCTAGATAAAAAAAAACTATAGATCATCAGGTGCAGGACTATCATCGCCACGCCTCCTCACAACGCGCTCTGAAGACTGACTAGTATCAAGGTGCTCACTAGGATGTGCTGACCCCTATATATAAATTCAAGAGAAAGTGATATCAATACATACATACATTTAATCAAGAGAAAGTGATATTGAAATACATGTACGTGCATTTAATCAAAACATAAATAAACATTACTTGTCCACTACTGACATCATCCAATGAGTCTCGACGACATACACGATCTGGCATCAAAGCTGGAGTAAAAATAGGCACGTCCCCCTACATTGTACATGTGCACATGCAACACATCAAATTAAAATTTCTCTACATGATTAGATTTGAATGTATGTGCATGATATACATGTACACGTGCACACATGCACTTATCTAAATTAAATTAGTTTGAAATGATTAAAATTTTAACATGAACAAATTTTTTTTTACTTCTGTAGATGGTGGCATCTGATAATACTTGGATTGCCTAGCATCGATCATGTCCACTAATGCATCTAGATTTCACTACGTCGCATCAAGCTCAATCTCTGCATCTACGTGGGCCCCATGGCTGGTGACTGGCACATGTCCTAATAATGACGAGCCAAGTGGACTATGTACATGAGATGGCATAGAAGTAGAATCATCACGTGTCAACAAGTCCATCCATCCTGTGGTGGAAAAGCTCAAATCAACATCATCAAGGCCCACATCTGAACTCTGAGCCTGCACTGTAACACTGGCTGAAGGGTCTGTGGTATGTATATGTCTCTGTGGAACAAAAGAGTGGTTAGTAGATGGATCATCATGTGCACTACCACCATGACCACTACCTGATCGATGAGAGGAATATGGCTAAGGATGTGTCCTAGTACTACCATAGACACAACCTCATACATCTGATATGGGCATGCCAAGATGCTCTGATACAAATCTATATGTATCTAATAAATCTTGAGCTAGACCAATCATAGTATCTCATGCCAACACTCCAGTGAGACCCTCTAAGCTAGCCACTGAAGGGATGCCTACTGCACTGTACAAGTCTCCTAAAGATGAAGCATAGGATGATGATCAGGAACATCGATGAGACATCAAATACTGACCAACCTCATCACTCGAAATAGATTTGACAGCTGCTGCAATCTCTCCAACTCCTTGAAAGACCCCATGTAACTGAGTGCTACGCATGGCCTCATCAGCTGACAGACCTAACACAGGGGAAATAGTAGGTGCCTTCTCTCCGATAATCGATCTATGTGCCAGTTGGGGATGACCTTGCTACAGGTCTATCAGCCAATCTACCATGCCCCGATCCTAAATGTCCTGGTAAATCTGTGTAGTTCACCGCCCTGAGTAAGCGAACCTTTGCATAAAGCTGTCGGGCAAAATAGAGCAGAATTTGGTCATTATTTGGATAATGACCATGGGCAGCAAGGAAGCATGGGTATATCAATGCAGCCATCTGTGGATTTGTACACTTAAGGGAAGAATACCCCTTCACATAATTTTGTGAAAGATAATGAGGGAAACATTCCCTCTTCAGGACATCTTTGGGCACCAAGCCCTGCACCTCCTGGAGTGAAAGACCAGAAGAGACCTCTCGTCTCTTACTATCAAAGACAGCTTGTATAGTATGTGCAGAATATGGGGCAGCGCCATGAATCTCATCTCGAATAAATGTCAAGCTGCGTAAGATAGTCTGGCATGTACCACTATAAACACTGGAGCATGTGCCACTAGTCAGGGATTCCTAAAGTCTATGAATCTCTTGGTTAGTGCGATCATAGAGCTCCTGAGGTGGGATAGGTAGCTGATCATAGGGGACATGATGCTGCTCAAGGGGGATAGGCTGCTGCTCAGAGCCCGAGATAGACTACTGCTCAGGGCCCGAGATAGGCTGCTCGGGCCTGGGTATAGGTTGCTCGAGGGGGATAGGCTGCTCGGGGGGGATAGAAGGTTGTTGATCAGCCATGTCAATGTATGTAGGTGCATGTATAATGTGTAAACCTAAAAATTAAAATTAAAATGTATGACATTTAATAAACTTGAAATTTATATTAACATATATGTATGTACAATTTGACAAAATTGAAAAACTTGTATCTAAATTGTTTTAATAAAATTAAACATGCATGTACATGTCTACATATATATAAAAGTCCTAAAACTTAAATGAACATATACCTTAAAAGAAAACTAAATTTTAAAACACACATGTTGTTATGTATATAATGTTTGTAACTCAAGGACCTTTTAAGAACTACATGTGTGCAAGTTATATTTCTATCTAAGTTAGATTGAATGTTCAAAGGTTTTAGACATATGTGTGCACATAAACTTGTCAGGTGTAATTTAGGTCCACAAAGTTTAAATATATGCATATATATGTATATATAGATATATGCGTATATACATGTACATGATATGTATATTTGCACATATACATCTATCATGCACATGTGTATATGTACATGCATACGTGTGCATATATATACACGTGCACATGATATGTGGAAATATACATATCATGACACATATGCATATATAGATCTATTTGTGTGCATATATAGATCTATTTGTGTGCATATATAACATTGATGTATCATTTTGAGACCTTGATATCAATGTTTAATTAGTTTTAGGATTAGGGTTCAATTTGGTTTGTACTGTTTGATTAGGTTTACATGCTTAGGTTTCAATTAGGACAAGAGTTAATAAATTGAATTAACATTTCAATTCAATCTTAGGGTAACGGTTCAATTTTGTTAATGGTTGGGGAAAGGATTTAAGGTTAAATTCAAGGTTTCTACTATTAACTTGGGATATATAATACCTATTTATGATCATGGTTTAATTCAATTTGGTTTATAAGTATAATATTAATTAGTTAAGGGCCAGGGTTACCTTTCAATCTAGTTTGATATATTCAATTTGGTTTAGGGTTGACCAAGGGGTTAGTTTATTTTAGTGTTAAATATTAAGATATAATGCTAAATGATATCACTCATTTTTTGATATTTTGATATGATGGACATGTCGTAAATGACATTTCTATATTATTCTTTTGATATGATATGCATGGATTATATATATATATATATATATATATATATATATAATCTTATGATTTAGGGTAAATTATCATTTATAATATAAGTGTTTAGAAATTAAATTTTAAGATCTTGAGGCTAGGGTTAGGGTTTGGATAAATAAATTTTAGTTTTAGGTTTAGGGTTAGAGTTAGGATTATGGTTAGGGCTATGATTTAGGATTGAGACCACGATTAAAGGGTTAGGATCATGTGGTCGGAGACCAAGTACCTGAGTAGAAATTATAGTCTATCAATTAGGGTTAGTAAAGTAGGCAAGTTAGCATTTAGGATTTAGGGTTATAGTTATGATTCTAGGGTTAGGGTACATTGGGTTTACATTTCTATTAGTATTATTTATAGGGTTAGGATATGGGTTGACATTGGTATTAGTATTATTTTTAGGGTTATGGTTTGTACATTAGGGTTTAAATTTATGGATCTAGGATTATGATTAGGGCTTATAATTTAGGATAAGGGTTGGGGCTTATCATCTAGTATAAGGGAACTTACCATAATTTATGATTAGGGTTAGAATAATGGTTTAGTACTTAAAATTAGTTTATATCTAGCTAGCTTTTAAAATTTGAGTTTAGCATTTAAATTTAACAAATTTTAGGATCTTAGTGTACATACATCTTGATTCTAGGGTTTAGTATAATTTAGGGTCATGGTTTAACATTATGATTATAGGTTATAGGTTTGTACATGATCATTGCTAGAAGTATGGTTAGAGGGTTAGGATATGGGTTTACATCGTGTTGAACTAGAAGTATGATTCTGAGGGTTAGGATTTGTATTAGCAATAAAATTTTTTATTATGGTTTTAACACATAGTTTTAATAAATTTATATAATTAAAGTTAGGATCAAGTTTTAATATGATTTACTATTTAATGTTGGGGTTTATCATTTAGACCTCTACGGTTCAAATTGAGATTTAGGAAAGTTTTATGGTTTCAAGTGTGCATCTAAGATTAGGGGTTATAATTTATGATCAAAGGGTTTTGCAGTTAGGATTATGACTAGGTTTAGTATAATTTAGGGCTACTATTTAGCATTAAGGAACTTAAGAGTTAAAATTTAAGTTAAATATATTTAATCTTTACATGAACATTAGATTATATGATGTACATTTTTTTATGTAACTTGTATATTATTTAATCAAGTTATGTTCTTATAATTAACTTTTATTAATTAAAGGTTGTAACATGTATTCTTTAGGTCATACACATTCTAAGTTATATGTTCTTATGTATGTATATGTATGTTATATTCTTACCTAGATGCAAATTAATCTAGACATTCTTATATATGTATTTAATTTAGGATCTAGACCCAAGTTAAGACATGTGATTGAATTATAATATAGTTAATTATATAATTAGATTATTTTTAAATTCAATTTACAAACTGACATTATAGTTAATTCTAAATGAGGCCTAGCCAAGGGATCCAAAGAACTAATCAAAAGTTTTACTAAGCAAACAATAACATACATACAATAATTTACAATTATAAAAGACATAAGAGATTGCAAATTCCTTAATGAGCACATTTACATTTCATTTTTAAATAATTATAAGTACTAAAAGTAAAATAAATAACACATCCACATGAAATAATATTAACTAGACTTCAGTTCAATCCATTTAAATAATTTATATACATTTGTTCTGAATGCCACTTGGCAAATTAATTCGGAATGCACAATCATCCATTGTACATGTCACAGGGTATGAAAGGCTGAAAGAATATACATTTATAAAATAGTTTACATCATCCATTTTTGATCCATGAAACAAAGTACAATACAATTTAAGTAAAATCATTTTAAATAGTACTAGAAGTTTTTTGTTTGGATCCCTTGGCAAGTTGTTATGTGATTAATTACTTAGTTATATATGTTTAAGGTTTTATTGTACATAACTATATGGTTAAGTCAAGATTATAGTTTAAATAATGAATTTAGGTCGAGGTTATATGGTTCTAGGTCAAGGTTATATGGTTCTAAGTCAAAATTATATTTATTTGTAAAATTACATGTAACTTAAACAATGAATTTACATCTAATCTAATCATTCAACATTGCAATAAATACATAAATTAAATACATTTCAAAACATCTAAAATAATAAATTTTTAAATAAACTTTTAATTAAAAGACAATATTATATATTTAGATCTAATATAGATGAAAAATTATCTTTAAAAAAATCTTATTTGTGCATTTAGAGATTCACAATAACATTAGAGGCTTAAGCATGAACAGTAAAATAAAATATACAAAGAAACATATATAAAAAACAATAAAATATACAAAAAATACATATAAATTTTAACTAAAACAATAGAAAAAAGGAAAAAACAAATGTTTCATACCTTTTTCAGACTGTTGATAAGGCGGATGCCAGTCTCTCTCCAACTTTCGATCGAAATAATGAGAGAATCTGACTGCGCCGCTATTTATGCTAGCGGGTTTCAAAGTTTCGATCGAAACTTAAGTCAAGTTTTGATCGAAACTTTAAAATCGCGGAGAAACCCGTGTTCCAAGTTTCGATCAAAACTTTTCGGAGCGGTTAGTTTCGATTGACAGTTACTTTCTATCAAAAGAAATTATTTTCCATCGAAACTTTTAAAATAAGTTTCTATCGAAACTATATGGTTAATTTTTCGGGTCTGCGCTTTTTTGGAGGAATTTCTTCCTCCAAAAAAGTGTAACCCACTATTGTGGGTTCACCCAATAGTGATTGCTCTGATGAAGAAGTTGATCCAAGATTGCAGAATGGTGTTCCTCCCCGTAGGAAGAAACAATGCCAAGGGTACAAATGAGATGCTTTCGCTATGTGTGGAAAGAATCCCATTGATAAGTGATGTCTTTGAAACTTGCTCAACTATCTAAAGAAGCTGTCCCAATGAATTGTCTGTCTCTGCAACTGATGAAGAACCCTGCTACAACTATTGATCATAAGTATCTACAATCACTTCAACCTATGACGATTGATCATGTAGAGAATGAACAAGAGAGTCAGATGAAGCCCTTATGACAACTGAAGAAGGTAATTCTGCATCAAGAAGAAGAAGAGGTAGATCATCAAAATTGTCCCCCAAATCTATCATTGAACCTATATTTGGAAGACTGGATGTACCCTACTATTCTGGACCTATCACTGTGGTGATGTATGCATGTGGACTAAACTGATGAAGTGACCTCTCACTACAATTGTCGATAGAACCCCACGTGTCTGAAGGTATTGAAGCACTATCAATTTCCACAATGTATGATGTGCGAAGAGGAGTAGAGGACAGACTGGCTAAACTTTCCTCAAAATATACATCCTTCTCCAGAAATATCTGATGTGTCTCTGGATCTAGAAGTCTATATGCCTTCACACTATCTTCATAACCAATGAAAGTACAAGGATGAGATGACTATTCCTTGCATCCCCTGGAAGATCTCTTTGCCCATGCAAGACAACCGAAGACTCTGAAGTGTGTCACAATAGGTTTTCTACTACACCATGCCTCAAAAGGAGTCTTTCCATCTAAGGCTCAATAAGGAGAATGATTAAGAATGTGAGTGGCACTAGAGATTGCTTTGACTTCAAATGATGGATCTAGAGACTTGGCATGAATCATGCAACTTTCCATAGACTTAAGAGTTTGGATCCTCAAAGCTGCAACATCTCTCTTATGTGGACTGAATGCTGGTGGATTCTGAAGATCAATGCCCTCATGTCTACAAAAGTCCTTAAGTCTTCTGTTCACATACATGCTACCATTGTCCATTCAAAGTACTTTGATGGCTTTCCTAGATTTCTTTTCTACATGAGCTTTGAAGTCTAGAAACTTGTCCAATACTTCATTCTTGTTATGCAAAAAGTAGACCCAAGTGAATCTTGAAAATTCATCAACAAAGGTGAGTATATAGCAACACTGGCTAAATGCAAAAGGACTTGCTAATACCGTGTGAACCATTTGTAGAACACTTGTTGCTCTAGAAGACTTCTCTCTCTGTAACTTCCCTTCTGGATGTATATCAACTAAATCTATTAAATATTCACCCTTAGAAAAGTTGATTTGAGGTAGACCTTTGACCATTTTGTATGTCCAAAGTTGCTAAAGATAGCGATAGTCAAGATGACCATACTGCTCATGCCATAATTGCATGTTTGAATTTGATTGAGATAACAAGGCCTTTGAAGGAGACTTGGGCACAAAATGAGAGAAAGAGTATAACCTCTTGTTATGATTCACTTTCCCCATTGCAACCAAGGAATTGTCTTTAAGACTGTGCACCTGAATTGAGTCTGGAAGGAACTCAACTCTATGTCCATCTCCAAGGTGAGTGAATTGGTAGATTGATAGGAGATTTGAACTTAGGTTTGGAACATAGAGAACATTTTGAAACTCTCCATTTTCCATCTCCATATTTCCTTTCCCTTCAACTTCCATTTTGCTATCATTCCCCATGAAGATGTGTGGTATGTTTGATTTATTCAATGAAGAAAAATCCTCCTTTGAAGAACCTATATGATATGAGGCACCTAAGTCAAATATCCATTCCATTTTAGAGTTTGAATTAGCCATAAGTTCTTGCCCTTTGCCCTTTGAACCTAAAAATGATCCTATATCCTTATAAGCATTAGGGAACGGAAAATTATGTTTCTTCATGATGTTTGTCAACTCATCAATCTTTTTAAGATAACACTCATGCTCTTCATGACTTGATTTCTTGCAATAAGCACACTTCTTCTTCTCCTTATTGTTTTCCCCTTTCTTGTTGTTATTCGAGGACTTGCCTTGTTGATTGGATTGAGGTGTTGTCTTTTTTGCATCCTTAGATTTTTCCTTCTTCCATTTCTTCTTACCCTTTCCTTTACTTGAAGATTGACTAGCTAAATGTTGAGAACCCTTATTAGCCACCAATGCTTTGGATTGAGGTGTTTTGAGAATCCCCATTGATTTCAACTTTTTTTATTGATCATCCAATAGTTTAGCATATTCATCAAAAGTGACTTTCTTGTAGGCAGACCCTAAGGCAGGCTTTGAGGTGTTAAAAGAATATACAACTGTGGAATACTCTGATGGCAACTTGTTATGAATGAGATAGATCAGTCTGTCATCTTTGATAGAACTCCCACAATTAGTAAGCTTTTTCCTTAATTCATTCACCTTGAAATCCTATTTTGTGTCATATGACTTAGGAATTAAGGAGACAAGCTCATCCTCAATTTTGAACACATCCTCTTCAGACACTTTACCATAAAGGCTTTCAAGGGTATCCCAAGCTTCCTTGGATGTAGAACACTTCTTGATTTGATATATGATCTTATCATCAACCCCCAAACATATATCACCTAGGGATTTTCTATCCATTGCTACCCAATCTGAAATTTCACTTGTTGATACATTATCACCTGCTAGTTTAGGAAGAGTACCATCTACATATTGTGAAACTCCATTATGCATTAAGTGATACCACATTTTGATTGACCACGTAGCATAGTTATGAGGACTTAATTTAGGAAACTTAAAGTTTCCCATAATGCAACAAATGAAAGAAAAGTGTAGAAAAAAGAGAACACAACACCAAGAACACCCCCCCTTTTCACTAAATCAAGAAACCCCCCCAAAATAGATGCTTTGGGCACTTTATCAGTAGTGTGATTACAATGGACCACTTGCCAATTTTGGCCTTTGTGGACTTCTAATTTTTCTTTTTACAACCTCTTAATGGAGTAAAAATTTGAAACTTTACAATGTGCTACAATTCTAAAGCAATACAAAGCAAAGAAAGGTTCTATTGTTGAAAGTGACACTTTTTTCCACACAATTTTATAATCTGATACCAAATCTGGAAAGTAGATAAAAAATAATGCACTTTCAAAAGAAACAAAACTTGATTTGGACTCTAGATGTGCCCATACAGAGTGTTTGAAGTTTCAAAATGCAAGATTATGTAGGTATAGTGGCCAAAAAATGCAATTTCTGAACAATTCGTGCACCAAAACTAGAAAATAGCTGCACCACTAAAAAATTTAAAAAATTCTACCCAATTTCAAAAAAAATCACACATGAATTGGAGTCTAGATGTCCAAGTTATGGCCTCCCAATTTCAGACTGCAAAATTGAAAATCAATCTGGAGAGGGGTTGCATCAACGAATGATAGGATTAAATTTGATGGTCATACAACCCTCACAACAATTCAATCTCCCGTGGAATGATGTCTAGATAGGCATTAAATTTAGGCTACTTGAATGATGACGTCAATAGTAACTTGTCCCCACATGACGTGGCAGCTAGTGTGGAATTTTTGTACTATACAAAATTGTACTAAAATTGATGATGTGATAGAACTCAAATGCTGACAGGGAAATGACTCACTGCTAACTTGGTAGTATGAAAATCCATGTGTACAGAGGACTTGGCGCTAACTGTGCACAATCTGTAGGTCTACGAGGTGATGCATGTCATTGACAATGTTGCCATGGTAGAAGCCACATGGACAGTCGCTTTGCATGGCCTAGTCAAATAATGCTAAGTGTCTGTAGTCTGAGGGCAAGTTTGAGCTATGTGTCCTTAATGCAGAGATTCGTAGGCATATTAAACTATGCCTCATGTCACAAGCACAAAGGCAGGTATAAAACAACATGTGACCGGATATTCCTTCTCACTTGTTGGAGTATATTCTGAGATACGCCATGGTTTTGAAAACCTGATGCTGGAGTTCTAATTTTTCCTCACCGGGGTTCTCATTTTCTAGTCGTTGGGCTTATAGAGAATTGTCCCACATGCATGGGAATAGTGCTTACTGGGCTTTTTAAATTGAGACAGTGATGTGTGTAAGTAAAAGAACATCACAGGATATTTGATTGTTGGCTGGGCTATAGTTATTTTGCCCAAAAATTGAAAAATTTGTTCTCTGTGCTACTCTCAATTATAGAGGTGTATGGGCCACTTGGAGAATAGCCTGCCAATTAAAAATAAACCCTACAATAAATATAATAATCCACCACCAAAATATAGAGCTGGGCTGAGGTGTCACTACCCGGTTGGGCAAAAAAAAATTCTCTGTAGAACTAACAAAAAAAACAATTCCAAAAATAATAGAGAAATTTAGATCCGAAAATCAAATTAACTAGATCTGAAAAAGATCATACCCGAACTACAAATTGGGGCCTCTGGGTTTTGATTTGCAAAAAAAATTTTCCTCACAATCAACTACCACCCAACATAGGAAAATTTACAATCAATCTTCACTGAGTCAATGCTCCAGATGCAACGGTGAGGTCAGATATGGCTCTAGACACTCCCAATTTATGTAGATCTTCCAAATTCATGTCGAGGTGCTAAAGCATGAATAATCTCGAATGGCTACGTGTAGAGAATCTCACTCAACTCTGATACCATGTGAGAATTTGGCTTAGGCTAGAATTCACCCAAGAACTAAAGAAATCAACACAAGAACATAGTAGACCAAAATAGATAGAGTATGATCAGAATGATGATATTCATTCAATATGATAGCTTAGTCAACTTGAGAGTACACTAGGAGTTCCTATATAGAAAGGCCTCAGAAGAGCTTCTAGAATGAATAAAAGTTAGCATCATGATAAGTCATACAACTAGGAACATGTCCACCAGATATGGGTTATCCTCCATTGAGCATGAGATCAAGTGTTATGATGTGAGGATAAGCCTACAACGGTGTAGCACACAAATCAGTGGTGTAGACAACATGTGTTAAATGAGGAGTGCAGATAACTATGTTGTCAACATGACAACTTAGTGAATGATGCATACTCCTATGTTGTAGACACCATGTGCATAATTAGAGTTGCTTAACTCAATGAGAGTACACAAACTCCTAAGTGTCTCACCTAAAATAATAATAAAATAATGCAAGATAACTAAATAATGCATTAACCTAAATAAACTTAAGTAAGTGTAATAAGTTAATACTTACTTACACTAACAAAAACAAAAAATCTCCAACCTTACTATAAACTTAGACTGTGTGTTTTCATAATCAAACAAAACTATGAAACTACACTATTAAATGTATGTTGTCGTATGTTTTGGGTTTGGTGTTGATTAGAGTGTTGACTAGTCCTAGGATGTTTACCAGAGGCTGGGAAGTATTGTTTTGGTGATTAAATATGATGTTATGATTTGGTTTATGTGTACTTTCTTAGATCAGTCCTGATAGGATGATCATATTAGTGATACTTGTATTTTGACTAAGTCATTTTGGTACTTGTCAGTTATTTGTTTAGAGAAATGATGTATGGTTTTTGGTCTTTTGAGATCTTTTTGCTTTACTAAGCTTAGGGTAGGTTATATGTATGTTAAGTTGGGAAGTGGTTTGCAATGGAGGTCGAGGCCCTAAAGAGGTTTATCAGTAACCCATTGTAGGCAGTTAATAAGTGAAAACACTACACTAAATGAGAGTAAAATGAACCTAATAAGAGTCATTGTCTTTCCTCACCCATGCTTCGAGTGCTAGTAAAGACTAGGATGGAAGTAGAAAGGATGCTTGGTTGCAACCATGCATCATTAGTATGCCTTGTCAGTATGGGGCCGAAGGATTAAAATACTAGCTAAGTAACCCTAGAGTTGGCTCATGCGATTACACTTGCCCACAAGCATTATTGATTCCCTACATGTCTTTGCAGCCTCTAGGTTTATATGTCTCTTTATATTGGAACCTTTGAGTTAGATGGCTTTTAGGTTTTCCTTGACTTAGAAGTTGGATTTGACTTTCGAGTTTTTTATTCTATTTAGGACTTAAGACTATCTCCTCAGCATGGTGGGAGTGGACCTTTTTGGGTCACCATGAGGTTGGGTGGTAGTGCTTTTTACTTTTATCATTGAGATCCGTTAGTTGATGTCATGGCTAGAGTTTCTTGTTCTGCATTACCTTTCATTCTATCCTTGTGTATTGTGATGGATGGTTATATCTATATGATGGATGGTTTTTACTTATTGTACTGTATTTTATTTCATGGATCTTAAAGAGATGATGTAATCTATTTTATGATGTATATTCTTTCAACCTTTCATACCATGTGACATGTATAGTGGATGATTGTGCATTCTGATTATTGCCAAGTGTCATTCAAAACAAGTGTATATTATTTAACTGAATTTGAACTTGTAGTTCATCTTTAATGTGGATGTGTTATTTATTGGATTTAGTATTATTTAAATTTAAATGTGATTCAACATCTTGGGATCCTTAAAGAATGTAATATGTTTATGTATTGCTTATGTATGAATGTATGATATTGCTTTTGTTCTTTTATAATTGATGTTATATGTTATCTTTAAAAACAAATGTTTGGGAAAACTTAGTAAAACTTTAGGTTAGTTCTTTTGGATCCCTTGGCAGGGCATTACATCTGGTATCAGAGCCCGAGTTTTGCATTGGGAGCTCTGGGTATATTGGAACACCACTAGTTGTTAACTAGTTGAACTAAAATGAAACTTAAATTGTTATTTATATCTATTACAAAATGAAAACTTGAGCTAGTTGAACTAAAACAGAACTTAAACTATTATTTTTATATTCTCAAACTTGAACACTTCAACTTCAAAACTGAAATATAGTACTTAAACCTAAATTAGGTAAAACTAAAAATTGAACTTGTATTATTTTTAAAACATGTATTTTATGTATGCCTTATAGTAGTATGTTTTATGGTTAATATAACATCTTGGATATTATTGTAGGATAGTATCTGGGATGAGATCTTTAGTTAGAGGTCATTGCCTATGTTGGGGTAGAGGCCATGGAAAATATAGAAACATCAATGTACATGAGTATGTTCATGAAGGCCTTAATCAGGAAGATAATAGGGAAGAGCGTGTTAGTGAGCATCAAGAAGAGAACCATACAGAGCAATAGGCTAACTCAAAGGAGGTTGACTTGAGGCAAATGATGAAAACCATCATGGATCACCTACCTCCTCTTTAGGGTATTGGTTAGGATGGACCACACCAGACAGGGAATGAGAATAGACCTAGATCTAGGAGCCCTCAAAGGGATTGAAAAACATACATTGTAGGTGCTTAGATGAAGGACCTTCAAAGGTCCAAGGTCAAACCCTTCAATGGTTTGGGTTCAGGTTATGTGGCCAAGATGTGGTTTATTGCTCTTAATAGGGTTTTTTCTATATAGGACTTTGACTCTAATGTCAAAGAAAATTTTTCTATCACCAACCTGAAACTCTTTGGAGCCACATGGTGGGCTATCGAAGAGAAGAAATTGGGTATAAAAATGAACATTGTCACATGGGACTTATTTTTGGAGAACTTTCATGAGTGATTCCTACCAGATGAATGGAACTAGTAGAGAGTAGATGAATTCCACAGCCTAAGATAGTTCACTATAACTATAGTAGAGTATGAGCACAAATTCTTTGAGCTCATTCCCTATGCGGGAGTTAGTGATAATCTAGCATAGTTGGCACAACATTTCATTAGAGGTTTGAACAACCCTCTAGTTGGGGGTGTTAAGGTATTTGAACCTAAAACCCTCAAAGATATGGTACATCAAGCCATACTTGTAGACTAGAGTGTTAACCTAGTATATAGAGGTTTTGTGGGAGCACCTATAGTATCAAGATCCAAGGGTAACCACAACTTAGGTGGGAATAGGAAACCCCCTTTTTCTAAGGGAAATTAGAACCAACAACAACCTCGACAACAGTAGCAATAGAAGGGATTATACCCTCTAACACAAAGCGATGGTAGTGGTTCCAATGCTAGGAACTACCATAGCACTCAACACAATAGGCAAAATCAAAACACTCAGCCTATGTAGAGCAACCAGTCTTTTGCTATAAAGGGTAGCCACCATTAGTCGAGTGCACCTTCAGCAAGGAGGGGATCTAGCAGAGGCACATGATGTTATTCTTATGGATAGTTTAGACACACTCCAACCCACTACCAAGAACATACATTTCACTATTCAAGTTCTAGTCCAACAACATCTAAGCCTATATTTGGGGATGTAGGTAGAGCTCACAAGGTATTTACGACGGTGGACTACTATCAGGTAGATCATTAGGGGACTGTGGTTGAGACTATGAGATCTATCTAAGGTACACCTTTGTCTATCTTGTTTGATTCTGGTGCCATAGACTTTTTTATTTCTCCATCCTTAGTTGCTAAATGTAAGTTGGAAGTGGTAAAGGAAGGTTTGGGTTGGCAAGTGGAACTAGCCTTAGGCACTAGGGTTTCCATAGATTATGTAGTATAGTAGTGTGAACTAAGCTTAGGAGAGTTTGTGATGTTAGTTGACCTTTGGGTCATTCCTCTTGGCTCCTATGATGTGGTCTTAGGTATGGATTGGCTTGGCTCTCATAGAGCTAGTATAGATTGCAAAAAGAACACCATTTTGTGTTAGGATGATCAAGGGAAGGATGTAGAGATTGTGGGTATCCAGAGACCTATATCTCTATGGATGATATCCACTATGCAATTAAAGTGGAGATTTCGTAAGGGATGTCAAGTGTTTTCCATTACAATAAGTGAGCTAGAAGAAGAAGACCTTGCAAGAAAGACTATAGACCACCCTATTCTATAGGAATATGTGAATGTCTTTACTAACAAGATTTCGAGCATCCCTCCAAAGAGGGATATTGATTTTAGCATTGAGGTTATTCTAGGAGTGAAGCCTATTTCTAGAGCTCCTTATCGTATGACCACTCAAGAATTGAGTGAGTTGCACCTACAGCTTGAGGACCTTCTAACCAAGGGTAGCATCTAACCCAATGTATCTCTATGGGAAGCACTAGTGCTCTTTGTAAAGATTATAGACAACTGAACGAGGTGATGATAAAGAACAAGTGTCCTTTACCAAGGATTGATGATTTATTTGATTAGATCAAGGGAGCCATAGTGTTCTCCAAAATTAATCTAAAGTCAAGATACCATCAGCTTCACATTTAGGATGCTGACATTCACAAGACCACCTTCCAAACTTAGTATGGGCACGACGAGTTCACAGTAGTCCCGTTTGGATTGACAAATGTTCCATCATTTTTCATGTGTCAAATGAATGGAGTGTTCCATTCCTATCTTGATCAATTTGTATCCATGTTTCTAGATGATATTTTGATATATTCTAGATCCTAGAAGGAGCATGAGGAACATTTGTGTTTGGTTTTGTAGTGCTTGAGAGATAATCAACTTTATGCCAACTTAGTGAAGTGTTATTTCTTACAATCAGAGATATAGTATTTAGGGCATATGATATTAGGTGATGGTATCTCTATAGACCTTCTAAATATTCAAGAAATGGTAGATTAGCCCACACCCACTACCATGTCAAAATTTCAACACTTCATGGGTCTAGCTAGTTATTATTGTACATTCATTCAAAACTTCTTTAGAATAGCACATCCTATCACTTCCCTTTAGAGGAAAATAAAGAAGTTTTTATGGACAGAGAAATGTGAGGAAGCATTTTAGAAGCTCAAGGAGCTTTTGACCAATGCACCAATCTTATCGATACCTGATCCAGTAAGTGACTTTATGGTGTGTACAAATGCTTCCCTAGAGGGGATTGGAGCACTATTGGTTTAGGATGGATGAATGATTGCTTATGAATTGCACAAACTCAAGGATCACGAACTGAATTAACCTATGCATGATCTTGAGTTAGCTGTGGTAGTTCATGGCCTAGTGAGATGGAGATACTTCTCACTGGGACATAGCTTTGAACTTCATAGTGATCAATGCAGTCTACAGTACATATTCACACTACATAATTTGAATGCTAAGCAAAGGCATTGGATGGAGTTTCTTTATGAGTACGACTTCAAGGTGAAGTATATTTAGGGAAAGGAGAATGTGGAAGGTAACACTTTGAGTCATAGGAGACATGTGACATTACCTTTGACTCTTAGTGTGGATTTAAAGAGTCGCATACTTTAGGGACTTCCTACAAATACTTGGTATTAGGAGGTGAGTAGGGAGATAGATTTAGGGAGATTGTTGGAGGGTAGGTTCTTGAGTTATGTTTTGGAGATAGATGCCCTTTTTCAATATTTAGGAAGGATCTATGTACCACTACTAGATGATCTTTATACATTGATCCTATCAAAGGCTCATCATGCACCTTACTTAGCACATCTAGGTGTCAAGAAGATGCATGTAGATTTGCGATGTCTATACTATTCGATAGGGATGACGCATGATATTGCTAATTTTGTGGCTAGGTGTCTTGAGTGCCAAAGAGTCAAAGTAGAGAACCAACATCTAGCAAGACTTTTACAACCTAATCTTATTCCTAATATGGAAGTGGGATATCATCTCTATGGATTTCATTGTAGGATTTCCTATGACTACTCGTCAACATGACACTATCATGGTCATTGTTGATTGGCTAACTAAGGTGGCACATTTTTCACTGATGAGGTCATCCTACACTATAGCTTCTATAGCTAATGTCTTCATGCATGATATCGTGAGCCTACATGGTATTCCATGGAAGATCATTTTGGATAGGGATCCTATATTCACCTCCACATTTTGGACATCACTACAGCATGATCTTGGAGCACAGTTGAACTTTATCTTAGCTTATCACCCAAAGGAAGATGGTTAGACCAAGAGAGTGAATCAGGTTCTAAAGGATATGTTGAGGATGTATGTGATGGATAGACAAACTCTTTGGGAGTATTATCTATACCTAGTAGAGTTTGCTTATAACAATGGATATCATAGTTCTATTGGGATGTCACCTTTTCAAGATTTGTATGGTAGTCCTTGCCATAAACCTTTGAGTTGGGAAAATCTTGAGGATTGCATTTTGTTGGGTCCTGAGATGCTTCGAGATATTGAGCAATAAGTAGTGTGCATCTGTGAGTACGTGTCTACAACATAGGATAGATAGAAGAAGTATGTCAATGCTCATAGGATAGATAAGCAATTTGTAGTGGGTGAGAAATTTTTCTTGAGAGTACATCCATAGAAGAGTCTGATCCATTATGGAAAAGGTTCGAAGCTAGCACCTTGCTTTGTGGGACCATTTGAGATTCTTGAGAGGATAGGTCTAGTTGCCTACCATCTTGCATTGTCATCCAACCTAGCTCATGTTTATGATGTTTTCCATGTTTTTGTACTTAGATTCCCGATTGATACATGTTCTTGATTGGAATGCATTATAGGTAGAGGATCGGTCACTGGCTTTGAAACTAGTTCATATTTTGTAGTAGTGAAATTTGACCCTCAGGGGTCAAACTGTAGAACAATTAAGGGTCCAATTGGACCCTACTAATGAGTCATCAACTACATGGGAGGATGCATCTGGTTTACAGGATTTATACCCCTACCTTTTTATAGGCTTCTAGGAGTAAGCCTAAGTCTAGGACAGTGGATGTAGTACCTACCCCTAGTTTACTTTTTAGTTATTATTGTCAAAATCTTTTAGGCTGGTCAGTTTATGTCTATGCTTGATGATTAGTGACATTATTTTCTAGATTATTGGATATTGTTTTCATACATAGTTGATTATATGATGAGACTACTTTGGTACTAGTTATTTCAAGTATGCATGATTATACTTTGATGATGATTATTTATAGTGATTATAGTTATTTAATGATGTTAGATGGACTAATTGTAGATGTTTTCTATGGATACTTGCCCCATACTTGCATTTGTATACTGTACATGTATGTTTTCTTTATGTTTGATGATCTTTTGATGTGGGTAAAGAAGGAAGTCGTAGTCACCTGCTAGTCAGGATCTACACGATGCACCACTTCTTCCCATTGCCTATTTAGTTTAGAATATATGTGTTTGTACATATGTAGATTTTATGTAGATTGCAAGTACCAAGTATTGACTTTCCTGAATTTCCAAGATGAGCATACCCTATCGCAATATCTCAATGTTAAGAGAGGGGAGATAAATTCTTGAGTCCAAATCCTAACCTTAAAACCAATTGTCTTGGAAATTATGACAAGTATCTGAGATGATTACCCTTCTGAATTCATCATATGACGTAAGTTCATGATTATCCCTTGAGTTTGATCTTGTATGTTGTATTTTATGATGGGTTTTCATATTTTGTCTTATGGTTCTATGGTTATTTTTCTATTAATCTAGTCAAATTAAAAGAATATTTAATTATTTAATTTAATGAAAAATTATTAAGATAATTAAAAAATTTAATTATATTTAATTAATTGAGAAAGTAATTAAATAAAAGAATTAAATTTAAAGATAAAAACTATAGTTCTAATTTTAGAGTGTAATAATATTTATTTATTTAATAATAATATATTTAGGAGATCATTGTTAAATAAATGCTAAATATTATTACTACTTCTAGTTAATAAATATTTTTATCAAAAAAAAATTGCTTCGAAAATAATTAAAGAAAGAAAGAGAAATCAATTTAATAAAGATAACTTAAATTGTAAAAAGTGTGCATGAATATTCAAAAAGTAATAAAATATTAAAAGGATTGTGATCAATGAGTTCCCTTGTGTGATTGCACAATTAGTGCCCAAAATTTAGGGGAGAACTCCTTATCAGAGATTGGGAGTTCATTCCATAGGGATCGGGGATTTTAAACGAAGGATTTTCGGAAAGAATGGTTTGAAAGGAAAGAGGATTTTCTCACATTCTTTGTGTAGTTGCGTATTAGCATCAGATTTAGGTAGAATCTTTTGTTTTATTCACACAAGGATTTATGTTCTTTGAAATTCCTATCTTCATCATGTCTATTAAATCTGTTTTCAAACTTTTATTTAGGATGAATCTTTTTGTTGTGAAATTTATTGGTATTCATATTCAATTCTATCTATATATGAGGATTGAGAAATTAGAAACCAACATTATGTAAATTAAATAGCTGATATTTTAATCAGAAATGGTTTTGGGAAGAAATTGAATTGTTAGAATGTAAAATTTGATTAGTTTATCAGATTTTCCCTATCAGAGTATTGTTATTGTTTTTATTATATATATGTATGTATGTATGTATGTATGTATGTATGTATAATAATAAATAAAATTGGATGGAGGCAGGGCCACCAAATCCCCACTCCTCATCTTTCCCTCCCACCACAACTGCAAAAGGGCTATCGACGACCTTTAAAGGGTCGCACGATAGACCTGCTACCATGATAGCAGATGTACTACTATGGTAGTACTCTCCTATCACAATAACATAGCTACTGTGACAATGAATAGGCATGTGAGCTTTAAAAATAAAAGTCGCAGGTATTTTTTAAAGATCATTTTATTAATTTTAATTTTTATAATAATTTTATTAATAAGTTTTGTTATTAATTAATTAATTAATGATTAATAAATTATTAATATAGTTTTATTTTAAATAATTACTAAATTAATTTAATTAATTTAGTTTAACTGAAGTTTTTAATTAATAATAAATATTATTTAATAATGCTTAAATTTATTTATTGAGATTATTATATAATGAATTTGATTATTAATAAATCGTAGTAATTTTATTTAATTATCAATAATTATTATTTTAATAATGGGTCAGTGCAAGAAGTTGGGTCTCACTTTTGGCCAAAAAGTGGAAGTGTTTTTCCTATTTTTGAAATTTTTTGTCAATTGATGTCAAAATTTGAGGTATCTGGAGATAGAATATAAAAAAACTCTAGAAATAAAATTTTTAATGTTTGGAATCTAGTTTTTGAATATGTAATTTATTTGTATACCCATATGATAAATTATTTTTTTGGTTTGGATCTTTAAAAACCACTTTCTCAAAATGTCTGTTTCAGGACCATACCACGCTCGTGTACGGACACCATAATTTGACACAAATAAATGAATTTTCAAAAATCCTTTTAAAGGGAGTTACCTAATACACCTAAGATTGATGACAATAATTTTTTCTTAATTTTTTATTGAATAATTTTTTTATTATTAATTATTAATTGGCTATAAAGGTAAATTTTAAAACCTCTCGTGTACAGACCACATAATTTGATCAAAATCTCACTTTTTTCAAAAAAAAAAAATCTACACCAAAATAATTGTATGTAGATTGATGACATATAAATTAATTTAAGAAAAATTATAAAATAAAAAAAGTTATTAAAGTTTTAGTGAATGTCACTTTTCAATGTTTAGGAGATAGTTTTGATTAATAAATAATGGAAAAATAGAAAATAAACTAATAACACTATAAAATTTACATTTTTGAAATCAGAACAGTAAGACCTATAATGGGTTTTTCTCTCCTCAAAAAATTCAATGGGAATGACTATAAAAAAATTACGACAATACCAGAAATTGTCGATTAAATGCCTTAGAAAAAATGAGATCATAAAGGCATGGCTTGGTGGGACGAAGCCTATGCCATGCCTTTCTCCAAGGCAAAACCCCATGCAAAAGTCAGGAGCCATACCAAATTCTCGCTGATGTCTCAAGAATCGGGCACCCGATTTGTAATTCAAAAATTAGGTGCTTGATTGCTTTGAACCGTTGTACCTGACTATTTAAAAATTGAGTACTCAATTCTTTTTAAAATTGGGTACCCAATTTTTAAAGAATCGAGTGCTCGATTTTTAAGTAATTGGGTACCCATTTCTAATGTACCCGTTGGGCCCCAAAAGCTATCCCACTGACCAAATTTCAATGATTGAATAACAGTTTCGATTTGCAACAGCAAATTTTGTCATGCTATTTCTATTTTCTTGTCCTCTTATACAATTTGCAAGCTACTGATTCAAATTCAAAATTGGTGCAAACATGGGATCAAAATAGTGAAGAAAGAAGAAAGTAAAAGTTCTAACAAATGAGGAGATTGTAGCAAATAAAGAGAATGAAGCACAACATCAATGAGAGAGAAGACATAGAATTAGAAACTTGAACAATGTTTGAAAGGAGAAAGACATTGAGGATACCACAATGGATGAAGAGGTCAAAGAAGAGAACCCAATACAAGAAAATTCAGGTGCACATTCTAATCATGCATTCAATACAGGTGTGTCTCCAAACCCTCAAATTTTCTCTCGTGATGAAATTGGTGATTTTTTAGAAGCAGGTTACAATTTAAACGATTTAGATTTTATTCATGAGAAGAAATTGTCAAACGATCATGCACAAAACACTCCAATTGAAATGCTTGCCCCAAAAGAAATACCAAGAAAATTTGAAAATGATATTCAAATCCCAAATAACAGTGAAAATAGTAAAGTGTCTAAAAATAAAAATTGCATGAATGTAGACATAGAAACACCAACTACTGAACAAACATGTCAAGATGATAGTAAGGCGTCTGAACATAATTTTCATATTCCTAATGATGTGTTAGATAATCTCGAGGGATTGGTTTCATGGAGACAAATTAGGACACATGCTAATAGATTGTATAGGCATTTTTTTTATAATAAGAAATTTGGGTTTCAATGTTAGCTAATGTTGCAACTAATTAAAATGTCTAAAATGCGAAAAGTAATGAGAAGGTTGGGAATGTATGCAAAACCCAAGAATAAAAATGAGTCTTTAAAACAAGTTGTATCCATTGTTGCTAGTACCTTTGATGTTATCTGAAAGAGAAGTCAGTCTAAAGATAAGAATGCATCACGATGAGCAATAACAACAAATTTAGTTAACAAATCAACATCTGACAAAAGATTGATTAGCAACATAAGTGGATATCTTAATGTGAATCATAAGACTTTAGAAAGATCTGTAAAGAGAAGGGTTAACTTTGAATGTGATCCAACAAATATTTTATGGACTTCTAGTGGTAGACTCCTGAGATGTGATATGAAACTTACTAGTGAAGTCAAAAGTTTGATTGAAATTTTTTGGCATGATAATACAAGAGTATCACCTAATTCAAGAGATGTTCTTAAATTGAGAATTGGGTCAAAAATATGTGATCCACATCCTAAACACCTTTTGGATATGACTCAAACTGAATTGTTTAAAAAATTTGTAGATGGTAAGGTATTAAATATTACCATTAGTCAAAGATCTTTTGAAAAGTGTAAACCATGGTATGTAAGGATTAACAAGGAAAGAATCACATTTTGTTGTAAAACTCATATTCAATTTCGTTACCATTATGATGTATTTCAATCTATACGTGGTACCATGCATAGTAAAGAAATGTTGCAAGAATGTGGTATAAAAATACCACTTCAAACTATAAAAGATTTCATATCAGGTTTGTTTTGTAAGCCACCTAATGATCAATACTTTCTTTTCAATGCATGTCTTTCTAGTACATCTGATATGTGTGGCAATCTTTCTTTGTTAGATGAATGTATGCATGAAAATGCTTTGACTACTTTTGGACAACAATTACTTGAGGTAAAAAGATTCAAAACTATTGAATATCCATTGAAGGATGGGAAGATTGGAAGAAGGTGTGATCTAGTTATAGATAAAGTTAGTTGTCATGCATTTATGGATGAGTTTAAGAGTGTGATCATACCAAAATATGTTAAACACTCTCAATATTCTAGATGGCTTGATGGAAAATTTCGCATATGTAAAAATACATTTCCAATTGGTACTATAATTTCAGTTGTTGACTTTGCAGAGAACTACATGCTTGCATCACAAGAAGAGGTACAACCACAATATTACAATTCAGTGCAAGTAACAATTTATGTTCATATAGTTTATAGGCATGCACCTGATAGTACAGAGGAGGATTGAAAAATATTGAGAGAGTACCATTTTTATTTAAGTGACAATAAACTCCATTCATCTGAGTTTGTCCAATATTTTTTCAAGTTCTTTTATGATAATTTAAAAGAGAGACAAATTCACAACATTGGATACGATCAGATAATTGTATAGGACAATTCAAGAATGCTAGAATGTTCTACTAGTTGAGTAGGACACACAGGCAAACTAACATCCAACATGTGTGGAGTTTTTTTGAGGCTGGACATGGTAAAGGAGAACATGAAGGTGTTGGTGCATGCATGAAGAGAGCCCTTAGTAGAGAGCAGTTAAAATTTGAGGAAAAAGCTAAATTCAAAAATGCACATGAGATTGTCAAATAGTGTAACAAATATTTATAGACGGGATCAAGTCAAAACTCTACAATCAAACGTTTCTTCTACCTAGTTGAAGACAATAATATCCCTTCAAGATATGATTGTGATACAATTAGTGGGTCAGCTAAATGGCATTCATTTAGGAATTCAGATTCTAACACTTGGACTATATGGACTAGGGAGCTTGCTTGTTTTTGTCAATTTTGTCTTGCAGGTGAATGGGAAGAATGTAAGAATACAGAATGGGTTGAAGATTGACAACAAAGATCATTAGCACCTACTGACACGCATTTTGAAGATGATATAGTAAATGAAGGCCAGAATGTTACTTTTGCATCAAAAGACTATGATCGTATTTCAGACCTCATAGAACCTGGTATGCACAATTTAATTAGATTTTTTTGTGATCTCATGCTTCAATTTATATAATTTGCATATTTACACTCATGTGATTAAAGTGTTTCTATACTTTATCTTATCTTGTAGGACATGTTTATGATGTTATTGCACCTAGTGATAATGATGAACAGACTAAGTATAGGCTAGCTAGATGTGTGGAACCTAAGAAAAAATTGACATGTCATCAAGTAGATGATGATGGTTTTGAGTATCCAATCAGGTCTGTTGTTGTAGCTAGCACCTGGCTATGTAGATACCTAACAAGAAGAAATGGTTTTCCAACATTTGAAGACTACCAAACTGAAAAGAAGATTTTACACTATTCTCATTTGGTTGTGGCAACAAATATCAAATTAGAAAGATACAAAGGGAGACCCGCCAATAAGGTGTTATGGACAATTTCAATGGACAAGCATGAGACAATCACAGATGCATTGCAAAAGAGAGAGGATGCAGATGGTGCAGTGGGATGACTACATTTAAATCAAACACATGTAAGTTTTTTCATTATTGTATTATTTTTATATATATGTACTTATATAATTTAATTACATGTATGTTTGTATTGTCAATACCAATTTAGAGAACTAACATACCTCTTATTCAGGTCTCAATTACAATGTATGCAAATTTAAATGTTAAAGTGGATCAAACATCAACATCTTGTGCAACTTCACATAGTAAGTACATACAAATTACACATATATTTACATAGTTCAGATACCTTGAATATTAATTTATGTGTTTATTAACAAGTGTGTTTTTTTTTTACATTTTTATTTTACAAGACCTCATTTGAAGAGATGTGTTGAACCAATTTTTGTTTTTTTTTTGACATTTTTTTTTATAGGACCTCATTTGAAGAGATGTGTTGAACCAATTTTATGTTTCAAATGAGTTCACTAAACTATAAATATATCATTGACATTGTCTTGCATATATTGTGAAAATATGTAACGGTACAAACTAATTCAAAAATGAGAGTTTACTTATATTTGAAAGTTAAAGGTATGCACTTGATAAATTATAAATTAATTGTCAATTTAAGTAATGACCTCCTATTTTGTTCCATTACTTTTACATTCAAGCATGTTTAAATTAATGTTTGTTTGAAGTTTCAAATTACTATTGATTGTAATATTAAAAACAAGTCACTTGCACATGATAATTTAAAGATCATTACTCATTGCATTGATTATATGTTAGATCATTACTCATTGTATTCATTGTATTGATTATATCTTACATTACCAAACAACACATTAAGATCACTTATGATACATTATTAGGTACGTTATCCATACACGTGTGTCTTAAGGGGACATGGGAGTCCTAATAGATCATTATGTCTATTATAGGTTATGATAGGTATTCATATGTTTACTACCACATAATAGGTCTTATTAGGTGATAATGAGTCTTACATTACCAAACAACACATTAAGATCACTTATCATACATTGTTAGGTACGTTATCCATACATGTGTGTCTTAAGGGGATATTAGAGTCCTAATAGGTAATGTTATGTCTGTTATAGCTTATGATAGGTATTCATATGTTTACTACCACATAATAGGTCTTATTAGGTGACAATGAGTCTTACATTACCAAACAACACATTAAGATCACTTATGATACATTGTTAGATATGTTAGATCAATACATTTTTTAATCTAGTAGCTCAATTTTATTTGTATGAATCTTAATGCATAAATTTGATGTGATATTTATCCAATAATGCTCTATAGATAGTTAAAATTATTGTTCATCTTGCATATATGCTTACAAAATGTGTCATATGTTCATGAATAAAATATGTCACAATAAAGAAAATGGTTTGAATATACTTAAAACATGGTGAAACATAATAATATATAATACATACAAAAGCATGATAAGAAGTCATAAAAAAATAGTACATGGTCTAGCATACATCATAACATGATCTATGAAGTGAAAAAATACATGGTCTAACATACAGTTTTAACTATCCTAACACAAAGTGTATACATCATAAATAATATACATCATAAAAACACAATCTATAGGTACCAACAAGACCTAATCTATCTGATCGAATGTCCTCTTTACTCCACGCGAAGAGGACTCAGATGGATCATCATGTGTAATATGAGTCATCTCGTCATGTCGGACACCCTATGAGGTAGATGTATCACCCTGTGTAACATGAGGCACCTCTCATCGTGTACATGCTTAATTGAAATGGGTCTCAAAATCTAGCTTGCAAATAAATTAAATATTCACTACATAATAAAATAAATTATACCACATGAGATGGGTGTCCCTTAGTAACGGGAGGAGGCGCACTGTCAAAACTACCAAATGCAGCAGTGGTGAGGTCCTATAATTTACAATACATGCATTTTTTTAATTTGATTTTAGAGCATAGTGAACTATACATTATGTACATAAATCACAATACTAACCTCAAATGATGATGTAGGTACCTCCATCTGGCTAAGTCCTATGCTCTCAGCAACACTCATGGTGACGTAGTCCTAAAATTATGGATACATAAACATTTAGTCAAAATTAAATATACATGAATAATTACAAAGTACATAATTTGTACACTTCATTTTTTATACACTATAAATTTAACATGTATATATAATATATATATATATCATACCTGAGTGGCAGCCAATGTCACAGATGTGTCTACAGGTATGCTAGCACGATAATCATAAGATGGAGTCGAAAATAGACTATACCGAGGCCTGTATGGATGAGTATGATATGGCTCCTGTTTGTAAAATCAAAACACATAAAATATATATACATGTGAGTCAAAAAATTTCAGATTATAAGTTAATAATAATGTACATACATAAAAATAATACAAATTATTTGTCTTCAGCCAAAATTTCATACCGCATGTATTTGAGGTTGTGCCTCAGTGGTAATTGGAGTAGGACTTGTACTAACATCAATCTGTGTAGATGCAAACAATCCCTACAAAATTAGATAAAAAGAACATATGAGCACATGTTATTAAATTCGAATTTGAATGTACATTTTTATAGTGTAATTCAAAGTGCATACCGTATAAGGGACGCCAACATCTATAGGTCTCAAAAAAAGACTATACTGCCTCCTAGGAGGAACATTATCATCCATCCTCTGTTATTTCAAAAGTACAAATTAATATACTTAATACAATTACACATGTATTTAGAAAGTAAATAATTATGTGTACTTTATATTTATATATTGAAATTAAAATTTTACCTGCTACTCTTGACTCTCTCCAAGCTCTCCCTCCTGCATGAGGTCAACAAATGATGACACGTCTATCTCATCACTACCATCACCACGGGAAACATATACATCATCATCAAAATTTTCACCCTCAGCATAATGGCCATCGTGTGCTACACCAAGATTGCTTTGGGGGCTTGTGCATATTCCTCCACAGCTAGTACAAACATGTCCAAGTGGAGGAGCATGTACTACCTACGTCCACTACTGTACTAAATTGCCTGAAAGGGCACTCAAATGGGCAAAAGCAGATGAAACTGATTGATGATGGTGAGGAGTAGGCACAATAGGCACAAGAAGAGGTACAAGGGGCTCAGCTCACCTACGGTTTCTCATTCTATCACTCAGCTTTCCTCGGGCCTATCCTGAGGCATCCCTCTACCAACCCCCTAAAATGCTTTCATATCAAAATAGTTGGGTTTCAAACCCAACTCAAACTCAGCCCATAAATTCCTAAGGAAGTACATGGGCACCTAATGGTTAGCGTGTGGTGGATGGTCAAATATCATCCACCACCACTCCCAAAAATGTGCTTCTATACGTGGATGTGTACACCACCTACTAGAAATGCGAGGCTTCTTATCACTAATTGCTTCACCTGTCTTAGGGTTTACAAAATAATATTGAAAATTCCCTTTACCTATATGCAGGTTATAAACCTCTCTGTATGATAAGCCGTCAGAGTAGAAGGCACACACGCTTTCCCTCCACGATCTAAATGAATCAATGTCTGAATCAAAATGATGGATGGAGTCAACCATGCCTTACATGCTATCTGCAAGATGTAGTAGGTGAGGCGGGGGGGGTGCCTCTCATGTTGGATAGCCTCTATATCACGCATGAGGTCGTTGAGGTTATGCCTCATGGTCTCGCGGAGCTCATCTGCTATGAGTGGTGGAGGTGGAGGTGGAGATGGAGGGGGTAGAGGCGGGGGTATGGGAGGGGGAGGCGATGGCGGTGGGTCCATCAAATATAATCTGCATATATGATTAAACAACATAAAACATTTAAAACATGACAAAAATACATCACAACATAAAACGTGACAAAATTACTATTTAATAAAATTTAAATCTAAAATTTATCAACTAGATCTATATAAATGCACATATCTTTATTAAAATCATATCAATCAAATAAATAAAGTTAAACACTTAAGTCAAATTAAATATTAAATACCAAATTTTTAAGTCTAATCATAAACTAATAGTCCAAAAAAAAATATCTAGGTTAGTTCAAGGTTTCTTTTCTTAAAATAGGAGCCACCAAGCTAATTTTGCTTTCATGTACACTTATTTTGTGACACTGGGGGATTGTATGAACTCATTATGGATTATACATGTTCATCTTAGGATGAAACACAGTTAAGATTATGACAAGGTTATGGTTTACAATTTTGTTATGTTAACAGTTTTCGTGATGACTAAGCTTAAGATTATTATAATGATTATGGTCCTTTAATGTTAGTGAACTTACCTAGGATTATGGTTTTAGTTAGAATTATATTTAGGTTTTAGATATTTAAGTATGGTCCTATTGTTGATAGGATATATAATAGATGGCATTAGGATGAGATTTAAGGCTACAATTATCTAATGAAAGCTTAGAGATAGAATTACATGATTTGATTAAAAAATATTTATGATTGTAGTTTGAATCCTAACTATTATCCGCTTTTTAATGCAAACTATAAGTGTAGATCATGTCAGGTAATGAACTAATACATGTGAACCCTACCCCTAACCATATAATAATCTTAATTCTAAATCATAATCAATAATTCATTACCTTATGAAGCTTTGGCTATCCATTTTATTGTCAGAGTAATCCCTTGGCTATCCACAAAATGTTCCTAATAGATTTATATAGAAGACCATGAACTAATTTAAATAAAATGAGCAAGAAGAAGAGAAACTTACACCCAATATGAGGAGAGAATCTTTTAACATACTTGAATTCTACCAACCAAAGTGAGATAATTAGAGTTCCAGTTGTTGAGTTTTCCAAAGATTTTCTTGTTGATATAAAGACACATTTCATTTATATGTTAGGGTTTACTGCAAATGGAATCCCTAGGTACCTAACCACTTAATTATGAAATCTCCATCCAATACCATATTTACTACACAAGGTAGCGGACTCAATATTTAGCCCCAATAAGATAGATATAGAGACATAAATCTTACTACCTGATACAAAGAAATGAGGTCCAATTTGATCATTAAATGACTCATGTTGCACTCTTGTAGCTTAAAAAGAATACAAATATTATCAACAAACTATGTACGTTAGATACTTATTAATTATTTGGAGAGTAGATCCTCTTACTTTTAGAGACAACTGCTTATCTCTAAGGAGATAATGTAATGAGTCAATGTTCAACAATAAAAAATAAAGAGGATGCAAGAGGACACCCTTTCATAATTGATCTAGAGAGTCCTAAAAATTATGATCTAATCCCCATTAATTTCTTTACTAAAACCCTGACACCAATCATAAGAGAGGACACCATTTGACATAATATTGGATGGAAGGCTTGCAACATCATCATAGTGAAACTCCATTCCACCCTTTTGTAGACATTTTCATAATCAATTACTTGAGAATGGCTACACTCTATCCTAGAAATGTTTCCCAATCCAAAGTCTTCCAATAGGTTATCAAGTTCTCCAATATGCATAAATATCCTTAACAAAACACTTTTGTGTAGGGTTAATGATCTTGGGTAGGATATCTTCTAGTCTAGAGGCTAAGACCTTGGCAATAATTTTGTATGATATGTATTTAGGAGTGTCCTATCTCTAATTTTTAATGAGATTCTTATCTCCCCTTGGGGATCAATTTTATGAGCCCTCCATTGATTACTTAACCTAGGGATTTTATGAGCCCTCCGTTGATCACTTGATCAATTTTATGAGCCCTCCATTGATTACTTGATGTAGGGATTTCTCATTGCTAATTTTTTGGATGGAGGAGCTGATTTATCATAGAAATAGGTTTATCACTTGGAGTAATGCATCTTCATTCTAGGAATGATGGTTATCATTTTATCCCTATCTTCTAAATCATTTTGAACTATCATCGTCTTCTAACCAAAAAAATTGATAGTAAAATTAGGAAAAAGATCTTATTATATATATCACTAGGGAGTGGGTATTTCTTTTTATATAATAAGGAAATATTTTGTTATGTGGCCTTCCATTCTACAAAGGCAATAAACATTTAGGCTACCCATACAGGAAAATATGAAAGAAATAGGGGAATCTCTAGTCTCCAAAAAAATAAATTTGGCACTTCCAACCCAAGATAAATAGAAATTATCCACCCTAACATAATTATCTAGTTAGGGATTGGGGTGTTAGAGTGCTTCAATACCCTCCTAATTAGATATTACATGATTCCTAAAATCAAGCCTTAATAGGGATTTTAATTTTTGAAACTTAAATAGTCACATGTCTAGATAATTTTCATACATGTGTTAAAGTACATCATGCTTCTAGGATTATATAGTTAAGTAAATAATGAGCTTAGGAGTAAGGATTTAAATGGAATTAGGATTAAGATTTAAATGGGGTTGAGAGCTTTTAATATTAGAGTTTACCAGTTTGGATTGGAGTTTAGCAATTAGGATTTAATAGGATTAGGACCTATAGTATGGTATGGGATAACATGTTTAAATAATTTAAGGATTTACTTAGAAATTCAAGATTATGTCCTTGACTTAGACCTTACGATTTTGGATTTTGTATATTACATGAATTTTTAGGATCTTGGGGTTCACTAAGTTTAACTTTACTAGGTCTAATTAGGGTTTATCATTTAGGATTAGGCTTATAATTTAATTTAGACATTTGATTATTCACCTTAGTAGGGTTAGGGCACACAAATTTACATCAAGTTCTAGATATCTACCTGAAATTAGAGTTAAAATTATTACATCTTAGGAGAACTCTAGAATTATATATAGGATTAGGTTTTGGATTTAAGATCATAGGATTTAAATTTAGGGTTGATAGATTTTAATATTAAAGAGCTTGCAAGTTTGGATTAGGATTAGCCTATATCTAGTATTTAGGAATGTGGTTTAACATTAAGGACTAGGGCTTAATATCAAGAAATTAAAGTTATGGTTATGGTTATGATTAGGGAACTAGTTTAGATTATGGAACTAACTTAATATAGTTAGGAGTAGGGTTCAAGTATTGGGAAGTTAGTATTTAGGTTCATCTAGTTAGGATTCTAGTTTGAAATTTAGGGTTAGAGCTTATCAATGCTTAGGGTTTAGAATATTAGCAATTTAAGGTTATGTTTGTAGGATTAAAGTCTAGTTTAAATATCATGGATAGTTATCAAATTTATTAAAAACTAATACATATGTTTTAATTTTAACATACATATGTGTGTGTGTGTGTGTACATGTGTGGTTATTTAAAATTAATATATTTACTACAAACAAATGTTTACATAAAATCAATTATGGATAGTAATACACATTTACATACATTAACAATATTCAAATTTAAACATGTACATGTAGTATGTGAATACATTTAAAAAGAAACACACACACATGTCATACACATAAATATAAAATTAGTACTCAAGGTATGATAGGAAAGTTATTTAATTATTTATATATTACCTGGTGTAGGTTTTAGCAAATTAAGATTAAGGTTAAGATGACAGTAAGGGTTATGATTAGAGTTAAATTCAATACAAATTGACATTATAGTTAATCCTAAATGACGCCCAGCCAAGGGATTCAAAGAACTAATCAAAAGTTTTACTAAGCAAGCAATAACATGCATACAATAATTTACATTTATAAAAAACATAAGAGATTGCATTCTTTAATGAGCACATTTACATTTCATTTTTAAATAATTATAAGTACACTAAAAGTAAAATAAATAACACATCCACATGAAAGAATATTAACTACTTTAGTTCAATTCATTTAAATAATTTCTATATAATTTGTTCTGAATGCCACTTGGCAAATTAATTCGGAATGCACAATCATCCACTGTACATGTCACAAGGTATGAAAGGCTGAAAGAATATACATTTATAAAATAGTTTACATCATCCATTTTCGATCCATGAAACAAAGTACAATACAATTTAAGTAAAATTATTTTGAATACTAGAAGTTTTTTGTTTGGATCCCTTGGCCGACTGTTATGTGATTAAGTACTTAGCGATATATGTTTAGGGTTTTATTTATATGGTTAGGTCAAGATTATAGTTTAAAAAATGAATTCAAGTCGAGGTTATAGTTAAAACACGGTCGAGGTTATATGGTTCTAGGTCGAGGTTATATTTATTTGTAAAATTACATGTTTAAACAATGAATTTACATCTAATCTAATCATTCAACATTGTAGTAAATACATAAATTAAATACATTTCAAAACATCTAAAATAATAATTTTTTAAATAAACATTTACAAAACTATATTTTAATTAACAAATACAAAAATTTAAACATCTACTCATTAAAAAATGTAAATTTGTACAATTTTACGTATATTGAAAATGAAAAAAATAATAAATTAACATACATATTAAATTGAAAATTGAAAAAAATAAAGTAAAATAGTATAAAACATATTAAAATAGTTGGTGTATCGAAAACTAGCAACAAGGGCGTGGTCGGTAGGGTTGAAAATCGGGCTCCCATTTTTGAGGTCATGAAGATGACCTCAAAAATGCCAAAAAAGAGTTTAAATAAAGTCTTACAAATCGGGTACCCGATTTTTAAGTAATCGGGTACCCAATTTTTAAGTAATCGGGTACCCAATTTTTACAAAGTCGGGCACCCGATATTTGAGCACCTTGGGCACCTGATCCACTTTTAAATATTGGGTACTCAATTTTTTAAATTCGGCTTAGGTGCCCGAAGCTTAATTTTAGAAACGGGTACCCATTTTTGAGAAGTACAATTCCACGGATTTGGCTTCCACGAAATTGTGACCCAACTTCTTGCGGTCACCCTAATTTAATAAATAATTATTTTGAAGTTATTTTATGATATTTAACTATGTTCTTTCTAACTTGTCAAGTTAATGATAATTGTGCGTTTTGTTTTTTAAATAGGAAATGGGTTAAATTATAAGAAAAAAAGTATGAAACTCATCAACTCAAAAACTTACATTGAAACAAAAAATCGCGAACCTTACTATAAACTTAGACTGTGTGTTTTCAAAATCAAACAAAACTATGAAACTACACTGTTTAATGTATGTTGTCTTATGTTTTGGGTTTGGGGTTGATTAGAGTGTTGATTAGTCCTAAGATGTTTACCAGAGGCTGGAAAGTATTGTTTTGGTGATTACATATGATGTTATGATTTGGTTTATGTGTACTTTCTTGGATCAGTCCTATTAGGATCATCATATTAGTGATACTCATATTTTGACCAAGTCATTTCTATACTTGTCACTTGCTTGTTTAGAGAATTGATGTATGGTTTTTGGTCTTTTGAGATCTTTTTGCTTTACTAAGCTTGGGGTAGGTTATCTTTATGTTAAGTTGGGAAGTGGCTTGCAATGGAGGCCAAGGCCTTAAAGAGGTTGATTGGTAACCCATTATAGGTAGTTAATAAGTGAAAACACTACACTAAATGAGAGTAAAATGAACCTAATAAGAGTCATTGTGTTTCCTCGCAAATGCCTTGAGTGCTAGTATAGACTAGGATGGGAGTAGAGAGGATGTTTATTTATGACCATGCATCATTAGTATGCCTTGTTAGTACGAAAGGATATTAGTGTCACATAGAGTCACTAGGGGGCCGAAGGATTAAAATACTAACTGAGTAACCCTAGAGTTGGCTTGTGCGATGACACTTGCCCACTAGCATTATTGATTCCTGACATGTGTTTGTAGCCTCTAGGTTTATATGTCACTTTATCTTGGAACCTTTGAGTTAGATGGCTTTTAGGTTTTCCTTGACATAGATGTTGGATTTGACTTTGAGTTTTTTATCCTGCTTGGGACTTTAGACTATCTCCTTAGCGCAGTGGGAGTGGACCTTTTTGGGTTACCACAAGGTTAGGTGGTAGTGCTTTCACTTTTATTATTGAGATCCATTAGTTTATGTTGTGGCTAGAGTTTGTGGTTCTGCATTTCCTTTCATTCTATCCTTGTGTATTATGAAGGATGGTAATATCTATATGATGGATGGTTTTTACTTATTGTATTGAATTTTTTTTTCATGGATCTTAAAGAGATGATGTAATATATTTTATGATGTGTATTCTTTCAGCCTTTCATACCCTATGACACATATAGTGGATGATTGTGCATTCTAATTATTGCCAAGTGGCATTTGGAACAAATGTATGTTATTTAAATGGATTTGAACTTGTAGTTAATCTTTAATGTGGAGGTGTTATTTATTGGATTTAGTATTATTTAAATTTAAATGTGATTCAATGTCTTGGGATCCTTAAGGAATGTAATCTGTTTATGTGTTGCTTATGTATTAATGTATGATATTGCTTTTGTTGTTTTATAATTGATGTTATATTTTATCTTTAAAAAAATATTTTTTAGCAAACTTAGTAAACTTTAGGTTAGTTTTTTTTGATCCCTTGGTAGGGTGTTACATTTCTTCCTTTCATGTTTTTCAACATGTTTTCTCATCTCTTTTTGGAGTAGAGTTTTTGCCATGCAATTTTCTCTATTCCTCTTCTTTATAGAAATTTGGTTGTGATTGGTTACCTAATCAGGCATTCTTTCTAGGACCCAAGTTTCCTTATGGTTCCCTTTCTTTTGCTTGCATTGTCACTCATCTTAAGAGGGGTTGTTAGAGTAAAAGGTTTATTATCTTTTACTTACTCTTAAGATTTCTCTTTAGAGCTTAACTTTTGTCTCATTATAAGTTTGACATTTAATCATTTTTCCAATTATTAAATGTATCTTGATCTCTTTAGGGCTACTTTAGGGTTGCCCTTTTGAGAATGGTCGATCTCCTTTTATAAGGATTGACCCCATTGTATTTTTTAAAACTTTTAATTCATTTTATTCTTCTCTTGAATACATTTTTCATCTTGAGAGCCATTCTTCTCTTGTCTGTTTCATTCTTCCTTGTAACAAGTTATTTGCTTGTAGATGATCATTGTGGCTTCTCTGAAGTTGGGTTTTGCATCATTTGCACACCAACTTCTACAAGTTTCAAGAGAAAGACATACTCATATGATGATATTTTGGAATTACTTCATACTAACTTATGTGGACCTATTGGTGTTCAAAGCTATTATGGAAACAAATATTTCATTCTATTTTTTTATGACTACGCTAGAATGATGACTCTAATGTTTCTTAAAGAAAAATATGATGCTTTTTAGTTATTTAAGTAGTATTTGGCCAAATTTGAAAAGGAGATAGGGAAGAGTTTGAAGTGCTTGAGATCTAACAATGGTGGTGAATTCATTCCCAATGAGTTCAACATATTCTACAATGACAGAGGAATAAAAAGATAGATGTTAGCACCTAGGACCCCTCCTCAAAATGGAAAAGCTAAAAGAAGAAATAGATCAATCATAGATTGTGCTAGAACATTGATGATAGGGAAAAATGTATCACAAAAATACTAGAGAGAAGGTTTAAGTATAATTGTTTACACCCTGAACAAAGTACAAGTTAGGAAAGGTACAAATGCCACATCTTTTGAATTATGGTATGGAAATGCACCAAATGTTAAGTATTTCAAAATTTTTGGAAGCAAATGTTACATAATTAAAGATAATAGTAATGGAAAACTTCATGCTAAAAGTGATGAAGGCATATTCCTAGGATATTCCAGTAAGAGAAAAGTTTATAAGTGTTTGAAATCTAACACTAACAAAGTTGTCAAAAGTGCAAATATAAAAATTGATGAGTATACAAAAAAAAATGAAGTTGAATGCAAGACATAACCTAAAGACTATAGTTCATTAATGTATAAGAATGATAGTGCTCCTATCACTCCACCTGAACAAGAGAACAAAGTTGCAACTCTACAATAGGCTAGTAATGTCGAGTTACAACACCTAGTTGCTAAGCAGTAGGCTATGGGTGTCAAGTAATAGGGAAATGATGTTGAGTCACAAACTAAGGAAGTCAAACATCAGGAAAATAATGTCCAACATGAACTTGAACTTGAACTTGAACTAGAGAGATATAATAAGCTTGGAATAAAATTTTAAGATGAACCTATTGAAGAACAAAGAAGAAAATAACCTATGTTAGAAAAATATGTGAGAATTCATCATGCACCTTAACAAATCATTGGAGATAAAGAATCTAGTGTTATGACAAGGAAAAGACTCATAAGTGATACATGGTTACTTTGTGAGTTTGAACCCAAATATGTGAAAGATGCTTCAAAGAATAAAGATTGGATACAAGAATTAAATGAAGAAATTGAGTAGATTGAGAAGATAAAAATATGGACACTAGTACCTAGACCTAAAGACAAAAATGTTATTAAAACAAAGTGGGTATTCAAGAACAAGATGAATGAAAAAGGTGAGGTCATAAGGAATAAGACTAGACTGGTATGCAAAGGATATGCACAAAAAGAATATTGCTTGCATATTATGCTTATAAAGGACTTAAGGTATATCAAATGGATGTCTAATTTGGATTTCTAAATGGGATACTTGAAGAATTATACATAGAGTAGCCTAAAGGTTCTGTGGATCCTAACAAGAAAAATATGGTGTGCAAGTTGCACAAAGCTTTATATGATTTGAAACAAGCCCCTAGAGCACTGTATGAAAGATTGTATAACTACTTGGTGAAGATTGGTTTTGCAAGAACAAATGATAAAACCAATCTATACTTGAAGACTGGCAAGAACAATGAGGTCTTGTTATCTAAATTTTTTGTTGATGATATCATATTTGGTGGCAAGGAAGCATTATGCAAATCATTTTCTAATGAAATGGAGAAAGAATTTGAAATGTCAATGTTTGGAGAGGCAAAATTCTTTGTTGGCTTACAAGTATAGCAAATGAAGCAAGGTATCTTCATTACCCAATCTAAATATATCAAGGAGATACAAACTTTTAGAATGGAAGATTCAAGACCAGATTGTACACATATGGTCACTAGACAAATTAACTAAGAATGATGATTCTACCAATGCTAACCAGATGCAATACAAATTAATGATTGGAAAACTATAAATATGTTGTTCATAGCAAATATTGCATTAATAGTTGGGATAGTTGCAAGATTTTCTATAAACCCTAAGGAAAACCACATGATGGTAGTAAAAAGAATATTGAGATATGTGAAAGGATCATAAGACTATGGATTCTATTATAAGAAGAATGATAGGTTTGAACTGAAGCTATTCACTGATTCTAAATGGGTAGGAAATTTTGATGACAAAAAAAGCACGAGTGGAGGTGCATTATTTCTAGGAAAGAAACTGATTTCATGGCCAACCAAGAAGTAGAACTGCATTTCCCAATCACTAAATGAAGTTGAGTATGTGGTAGTAGCAGTGAATTGTTTAAATATCATATGGATCAAGAAATTATTGAAAGGTATGAAGATATTAAAGATCCAATGGCTATCTATTCTAATAACATCGGTGCTATTAATATATCAAAGAATCCTATAATGCATGCAAAGACAAAGCACATTGATATCAAGTATCATTACTTGAGAGAGCTAGTTCAAGGCAAAGAAGTGAAATTGGAGTATACAAATACTAAAGAGAAAATAGCTAACCTATTAACTAAAATTTTACCTAAAGATTCTCATGAATATCTTCGAGGTAAACTAGGGGTGATTTTTGATGAGATAATGGGTGTTGCATACATTGCATAATATTGTTATATTGTATTATTTTATTTTATTATGTAATGTTATATCTCGGAGCACCTAAATGGATGTGCAACATGTAAAGATTCCCATGGGATATACTTGATGAGTTGTATTGTAACATTGTGATAATATTTCATATAATTATTTAATATTGGAAAAAAGAATTAAATTTATAATATTAAATGTGGGATCAATGGGTTAGATTGCACATATTTTAGCAAATGGTTTATGTAATACCACTTGGTGGTTTTGTGGAACTTGCTACTATATAAGCAACCACAAGGGTAGTTGTTGTATGTGAGAAAGTGAGAAGAAAGAAAGTAAAAAGGGAAAAAGTAGAGGGGGACAAGGCTTGACAAGTTAGCCAAGGGAGCATTTGTGAAGGTTGGAAGGATGGCATGGGATATGTGGGTTCATGCTTGTTCATATAGATTGCTTAATGGTGGCTATGGCTTTGAAGGCTTCCATGGTTGTATTGCAATGATATTTTTATTGGATAATACATGATGATGGATGCTTTTGGAGGCTAGGTTTTTCCCTCAATGAGAACTTCTTAGGGTATATCTTGTGTTACAATTTTTGTGAGTATGTTGTTTATTCTCTTGCATTTTGATTTCAATTGCATATTTATTTCAAATCTATTATTGGTTATGTGGAAATTGTTATATTCTTTGTTACAAGTTTCCTTACAAGTGGTATCAGAGCTATGGTTTTATTATTATAACCCTAGATTGAATCCATGGGAATGCATGCGAGGTTAAAAGAAGAGGGCAAGATATATGAGTTATTTATTGTAGATATGAGGGTTTTTGGATTTGCTATTATGATGGGATGTTGGTAGATTTTGGGCATGTGAAATTATTGTACAAAAGGATTTTTTTGATGTTTCATTTAAATGAGGGTTTTAGGGGGAGTTTGTAGAAATGACCTCCTAGGTAAAAACAGACCTCACCATTGGATTCGAGTCGACATTTAAATAAATTTTGATATATAATATGCCCTAGTTTGACCATATTTAGAGGAAATGAAAGAATTTTTTAGTTTTAACCTGTGATGGCTGTCAAATTTAATCCCATTAGAATTTTCATCACAAAAAAAAAAAACACAGTGAAAATGGTAAAACGACTATCTTAGTAAAACAACCATAACTTTCTCTATGGATGTTAGATTTTAGACTTATTATAGGTGTTGGAAAGCTAATTCACAACACTACAACTTGCTATAGGTTTGGTTATATGATTTTGACATTTTGTCAAGTTTTAAGAACCCAAAATTTATATGTTATTTATTTTGAGCAGAGATTAGGGCATAACTTGGGCATACAGAGTCAGATTCTGGACTTTGAGTAGTCAATGGAAAGCTCTTGGAGAGCTCTACACATTGATTTTGATTTGGTTTATTTTTGGCATGGTTTATTTGGTAATATATTGATATGCACAATTTATGGTATATATTGGCTATGGTAACATTATGAGTTTACGACATTGTATGTTTGGAGATTTAAGATTTGATGTCATTGTATACTCAATTCATATTTCAGATTAGTCACATGATGATATGGTTGTCATTATTTAATTTGGATATGTATGTTGACTTGTTGGATCTACAAGTTGTGCAGTGTTGTAAATGATCTATACTTATAGGTTGCAATTATAGCTTGGTTATGGGTTGTCTTTGTCAATTAATCTTTCATTATTGATCCATATTCAGATTGGTGGCTTAGATTTGATTTTTCTATTCCCTATGTCACATGATTTGCTATTTTTTTCTTCATGTAGAAGGGATGAGATGTTGTTACTAGGTACAGTCATGGTGGAGGATTGTGGTTGACAATTCTATGTTGATAGATTGGACAAATTAAGGGTCAAATGCTCAGTTCATGGATGTGATCATGCTATGATGGATTTTGGCATGACATGATTGGATATATAGGTACATCCTTGATGTTCATTGGTTTAAATTCCTAATTTGGTTATGGTGGTATATCTTCTTGGTTAAGGATCATGGTTATTTGGTTTCTTTTGAGGAGCTCATGATTTGCACTTTGAGTTCTTTGATGGTTTGATGCCTTGGTTGATTCTCATCATTAGAGGATGGTTTTTCATCATGATTTCATGGGTAACTTGGCTACACAATTTAGTAGGAGCTTGTAACAGTGATGGGGTAATATTATAGGATTAGTTTCTGGTTTAATTTATATCTTCTTGGTTTGGAGATCTTGGTTTCACTTGGTACTGATAGTTTGGTTGTGTGAGTATAGACCTAGAGGATCTTCATGTAGGAGATGAATTTTATGATGCTATTGTTGAATTGGTACCATGGTTGAGTGGAATTTGTTGGCATTGCTATATGTATTGAGTGTTTTCAAATATTGGAGGTTTGCTCCTATTTCTACAAAAGCATCTTTGACATTTGCATGGTGCACTTGTTATCTTCATGGTGTGTGAAGATGGTTAGATCTTGAGGACTCATGGGGTTCTTGGTTATCTTCATGGTGTGTGGAGATGGTTCTTTATGGTATGTGCAGATGATTGTATCTTGAGGACTTACAGGGTTCTTTATAAAGGTTTGGTTTATGCTTCCATTTGACATGTTGTCCTTAGTGTTAGGATAGTTTCATTTTTATGTCATGGTATACTCTTGATACATGTTTAGAGTATTGACATGTTACAGTATGTTCATATGGAGCATGTTATCTCTATGGTTGAGATGGTTTAGATCATGTTGTCATATTTATGTTCCTGAGACCATGGTTGAAACTTTGACATTGATCTTGGTTTAGTTTCTTGGTATTGAGTACATTGATCATAAACTAGATACTTCATGTTATTGCTATGTTGCATTTGGAGTTGGCATGGATTGATTGGTTATAGGTACTCATGGATACTTAGAGATGGTGATGATGCTGATTTCTCTTGGATTAGAGAAGTATTTTTTGGGATAGTTGTTTGGTTTCAGCATAAAGTCTAAGGAGCAGTCACCTAATACAGACTTGAGAGGAGATTGTTCTAAGATGAGTCTTGGTTAGAGACTTGGATATCTTGATGAGCAATCTCATTCCCCACTCTTGGTCTACTTGGCAGTTTTCTACTTGAGAGGTATACCCCATTATTTTTCTCAGATACATTATGTTTATGCTTGTCTTTCATGGATATGGATCTTGAGCTATGGTACATGAGTTAGTTCTAGAGGGTTCATTTGAGAGATGGTTTAGCATTGGTTATCTCTATTTGCATATGTTGTTATGTTGGTTAAGATTGCAAGATGGGTTTATATTGGGAATATTCCTTGGTATAGGAATGGTTTATGAGTTTGATCTTCTTGTGAGAGGCTTACATCCATTATTAGTTAAATGGTATGGTTTGGGTCTTATTGCAGCTTCTTGTTGAGGTTTTATGGAGGAGATCATACTTGCACAGTTTACATCTAGAGGTGTGTGTAGAAGGACATGATATAGGTTATGATTTGCATGGTTTCTCTTTGGTCTTGGTTATCTTCCTGGATGTTCTATTTTTCTTACATTGGATTTGAGATTGGTTATAGATTGTGATCACTAGTTTGTGCACATGCATGTCATGTGAGAGATGGTATGGTTATTCCTTTATCTCTTTCCTCTATTGGTAGTGGAGAGCTTGGGAGATTTTTCGAGACTTGTTATGAGAGTTATTCTTCTAGGTTATCATTTTATGTATTATGGATGTCCTTGAGACTACATTATTCATTTCTTTGAGATGTTGTGAGTGAATTGGTTATAGATTTGACATTATCTTTTGCAGTGGGAGCTTCTTGGTATATATGTGGCAAGTATTGCTCTTGAAGCTTGTGATTGCAGGTTATAGATTGGATACATTGATGATGTAAGGTTCACTTGGTATAACTTTGGAGGTATGGATAGTTGGATGGGTTTGGCACTTGCTGTGGGTGTTATTTCAGCTATGGATATTTTAAAAAATATAGATACATGTGATTACCTTTGGATTAGGTTTTTGTGCTTGGTATTTTAGTTGGCATAGGATTTTATGATCTTCTAATGTGATAGGTTGGGCGGCTTTCTCTTTGGATGGCTTCTATGTATGTCCAGTGGTATTGGCATAATAGGAAGTGAGATCATTCATGTTTGAAATGCTAGATACTTTGATTTTGTTGCAGGTATCAAGATGGAGAACTTTGTCTACTTTGATCCATGATGGTGGATGTGCTGGGAGGGATTATTCCCTTATTCATTTATGTGGCTATGGATTGACCCCATACAATGTATACAAAAAGTGGGAGATTGGTGAGATAATGGGTGTTGCACACATTGCATATTATTGTTATATTGTATTATTTTATTGTATTATGTAACGTTATATCTAGGAGCACCTAGATGGACATGCAACATGTAAAGATTCCTATGGGATATACTTGATGAGTTGTATTGTAACATTGTGATAATATTTCATGTAATTATTTAATATTGGGGAAAATAATTAAATTTCCAATATTAAATGTGGGATCAATGAGTTAGGTAGCACGTGGTTTATGTAATACCACTTGGTGATTTTGTGGGACTTGCTACTATATAAGCAACCACAAGGGTAGTTGTTGTGTGTGAAAAAAGTGAAAAGACAGAAGGTAAAAAGGGAAAGAGTCTAGCGAGACAAGGCTTGACAGGTTAGCCAAGGGAGCATTTGTGAAGGTTGGAAGGATGGCATGGGATGTGTGGATTCATGCTTGTTCATATAGATTGCTCGATGGTGGCTATGGCTTTGAAGGCTTCCATGGTTGTATTGCAATGGTATTTTTGTTGGATAATACATGATGATGGATTCTTTTCGAGGCTAGGTTTTTCCCTCAATGAGGGTTTCCCAGGGTATATCTTGTGTCACAATTTTTGTGTCTTACATGTGGATTTCAATTGCATATTTATTTAAAATCTATTATGGGTTATGTGGAAACTGTTATATTCTTTGTTGCAAGTTTTCTTACAATTCCCCTAGACAAAGCAACATAGGCAAAGATGCTTCTCTGCATCAAATGTGTTGATCGAACTATCTTACAAATTGATGCAGATAGTTCTACATTAGGTGTTACCTAAAGTAGTAGTGAAGACGAAGAAGATCATGATGGATAACTCATAGAAGATGATAGAAGATGAACTAAAAAATAGACATAAAATTATCTACATGAGAAAGATGCAAGAGTTAAATATGTCTTTGGCATTGTTGTCAAAGACAGAGAAATTATGATTATCTACTTACCAAAAGAGAGGTTATCCAAGAGATTGAAAGATTATTTAGAGAATATCAAAATGATAGAGGGAGCTAGTGGAATTCATTACAAGACAAAAGTTGGATAGATTACTAAGAGGGATTTCATACATATCATACATAACATGCTTTAGATTGCATAGTAACCTGAGGTGTTTCCATCATGGCCAAAGAGAGAGATTATTGCAAACTAAAATTGGAACAATTGTTATGTTGTCATTAATGTCAAACTTGTTGGTGAGATAGACTGTTATTTGATCTAAGTGTCATATCTATTGGATTGATGAAGACAATTTGAGAAGTTGTTCATAACAAAAGTATCTAGAGGAAAGGTTGAGTTATGAAGAGGAAACTACAAATGGCCACTTGATTAGTTAGACTTTAACAAGATAAAGTGATTTTTTAAATCATGTTGTAAGTAGAGAAGACATTAATGCTCAGGTCCTAAAGGTGTGACAAAGACATATCAAATGCATAGGCTTGACTGAGCAATAGAGAAGAAGAGTAACAAACTTAAAGTACATGTCGAGTCATTCTAGTATCAATCAAGCACTAGAAAAAGCCAAAAAAAATTAGTGTTGATTAAGCATTAGTATCAATCAAGTGACATTTTATGTGCTGAGAAAGAAATTTAGTACCAACTGAGCAACTTAGCGATGAACAAGTGTTAGAAAATAGTGTTGTCCAAGGAACAACATTTTAAAAATTTAGGAGAAATCGTAACTTCCAACCAACTAAGTTGATTTCTTGGAGTATGGAAATTTTGTTGAAGGATCGATGAGTTGGGTCATTTAATACCAGAAGAGGATTAGGTAAATGACCTGAGGAATGGATTCCAAGAGAATTTTCTAGAAAAGAAGAGGATAAGCAAGATGATGATTAGATACATTGTATGTGATGGATCTAATCACAAACCTTACGATCTACAGTAATGTTGAAATGGAAAAAAATTAAAATTACATATTTAAGGAGGTACAAGGGAAAACTTTTAATATATGTTCTAGAAAGTGTGAAAGTTGGAGCAGTCATTGATGTTATTGACTAAAAAATCTAAGAAAGAACATTGGGAAGAGGTGAAGAGTGATTTCTTGGAGGGTTGCCAAGCAAACCAAAGACTAAGATGACAATGGAGGCTAGACAGTGAATCAATTTATGAGCCAAACTTAGATTTTTACATGCAAAGTGAATTGTACTTAACATATCAAGCCCTATTGTTACTTTCTAACCATTGTAAAAAATATTTGAAATCCTTCAATCAAGATTGACCTAACAGTCATATGTAAATACTTTAGCAAGGTGACATTTTAATGGAATGTTCTAAAGTCCTCTTACAAGGCCACTCCTAATAGGGTGATTAAATACTTTAATACATTTAATAGTGTGTTTTGTAACCTTTAACAAGGTTGGCTCCTAATGGAGCTCACTTTAGAAGATTAAATTTTAGTGACATATTACTCATGGTTTTTCCCAAATTGGCTTTCCACATTAAATCCTAGTGTGAAACTTGTGCAGATGTTATTTATGATGTTTTACTAATTAATATTTACATTTTGTAAGTCTGTTATATTCAGGACAATGGAAAACTAGTTGATGTTACTAAAAGATGACAATAGAAACTTAGTTATGGAATGATAAGATCTAAAGTTGATTAAGAGTTTGTTTGTTCAATTGGTACATTTGGACATTGGATAATTGATTCACTCCCTCCCCGCTCGCCCCCCCCCCCCCCCCCCTCTCAGTTATTATAAATACCACTTAGGAACCCTTAAGATGTCCTAGAACCCTTTAGGACCACTAGAGATGACTAGAATACCTTAATGAATCTCAGGGCCACTTAATATATCCTAAGATTCCTTTTGACCAATCAATGGTTCCAACAACCCATTCACACCCATTAATATATCGTAGGATTCCCTAGGACCAAATAATATATGACATGACTCATTAATACATACTATAACACCTTAGAACCACTCAAGGAACCTTGGACCCCTTAACACCTCATAGGACCATCTTCATCTCATATCTCTCCCCCTGATTACCCCCTCCCTCACTCTATCCCCTCCATCATCTCACCATCCCATCCTTGTAGCCCTCCTCTCTTCTATTTTCCTTCCCCCAACCATCTCAATCTCATCTTTCTCTCTTCTTGCCTCTTTGTTCCCATTATCTATGTCTATGCTCCCTAATTACCCCCTCTCTCTATTCCCCTTTAGTTACCCTCTTTCTCTTTCCACTCGTTTTGTCTATCTACCACATGTTTCTCCTCTCTTGCCTCTCTTCTTTCTCTATCTTCCCTTTCATTATTTTTTTTTTAAGACTTGTTTTGGGGATAAATAATGTAAATGACTTATATAAGATTAAAAGCCATACAAACTTCTACCACTATGAACATTGGCCACTTTTTTATCATCAATAAAATGTGGTTGAGAATAAAACATTATAGGAGTTATTTAAATTTAAGCTTAGAAATTATTGAACCTAATCATGATTGATTTATATAAAATTTAAGTAACCCAATCATGGAGGGGTGTTTGGATTTTTTGGGTGTGGGTAGCCATTTTCTTGGTACACTTACACACAACTAGTATAGTGAACACTACCATGTTTAATTGTTATCCAAGTTCAACATGATTTTTAAAGACCTAGAATGATAGAAATTGATAGAGATGAGAGAAAATGAACTATTATAGATAACTGAGAGGGGGATGGGGTGAATCAATTTTACTCAGGTCCTTTTAAAATATTTCAACAACTTAAACATCTAATAACTAAACGTGGTAACTAGATTCAAAGTTCACAATACTATTCAATTCAATTTTTACCAGTAAACATTTAGCTTGTACCCAGGATCAGAGTAATTTACTGTTAACTATATACATCATATATCAACTTGCAATAATAAACACTAAACATGAAATAACTTGCAACACAATAATCCACATATTTTGACACAAGGATTTTTAACATGGAAACCCTTTTAAGGGAAAAACACTTGGGACCAATAACCTAAAATTTTCACTCTTCTAAAGTGAACTCGGTTAGGAGCCAACCTTGTTAAAGGTTACATGCACATTGTTAATGTGAACCTGTTAGGGGATTTACACCAAAGATCTTCTAGACCTTATCACTCATAAAATGAGTGACCTACTCTAAAGGACTTAAAAATATTCAATGAAATGTCACCTTAAAAAAGATTTACAAATAAGACTATTAAGTCCACTCGATTAAGAGATTTTTTGCTACAATTGCTAGAGAGTAACAATGAAATGATATGATAAATAATGCAACTACCTTTTCTATTTTAGATCTCAATTTTTATCATCCTCTATGCCATTCCATTCCTCTTTGCATTATCCACTCATATACAACAAATTTACACTTTACTTGTTTGATCTTGCAATACAGTCTTGGTTGGTATTCTCTTCTATCTTCTCCTTAGCAAATGACTTTGATCAACATCTATAACCATCTCATTCATCCATTAAATAGAAAAATTATTTTCACTTAACTAGATCCTCCAATGTTTTTCCACTTAATCACAACCATCTAATCATTTTCCTGCTTGGATACATTGAATCTAGACAATCAATCAACATGGTTTTTCCTCAAACTTTGAACCCCTCTTGTGATCATTAAATCTCCACCATTAGATCATAACTAATCTAATCCCTTTCTATAATGTTCTCATTTACTTCACCTTTATCATAGAAAATTCTCAATCAATTCATATTTTCATCAAATGTTGGCCTCAAATTGATTCTTCCATCATTGGTTCATCTTTCCCTTGCTTGGTTAACACTACACTTGGTTGATTGATACAAATCTTGATTAACACTACACTTTCCTTTCCTAGTTAACACTATTCATTCTTCATTCAATTAACATGTGTTTTTTGGTCCTACAGTAATAGCTTAGTGACCAATAGTCCTTCCTTTATCGATCTCAATGACTAGCTCAATGCAACTCACTGTTTCTTTGTCTTTCCACTTCTTAATTTCTTTCCTTCCTTTCCAACCAAGATAACTTGCTTGTTTATCATCTCAACACTTAATTGAATCATGTAAAATAATCAAATCAATATTATATTGCCAAAGTTTAACTCATCATGTGTTCATTGTAATTCACATACTTTCTTCTATTCCATTTTCTTCTCCATCATTCAATGATCATTACTTCTATCAATCTCTTCATCAACCAACACTACATCCTTCAAATGATTTGACACCATACAAAATTAGCATAATGTCTTACCCTTTTAGGCTTGACATCAATGACAACATAACAATTGATCCAACTACTCCACATACATTACAATCTTCCTTATCTTCAAAATGATTAGTTGGGGCTAACAAAAAATGTGTACTTAAGCTAAAAATACTTAGATATACTCTAGGATGAATCTTGCATTTTAACCAAGAGTGGGGAAAGGAATAAAATGTGGTCAAACAAATGTAACAACATGCTAGGACATATTGACTATTAAAACAAGTACACACAAAATTGAGATGCAGAGGGAAATGAAAATGTATGAACAACAAAATAGCTATTTGAATCCACATAATGGATCTTACTATAGTCACTCAAACATTCAACTAAATAAGCGTTGGAAAACTTAAAAGAAAGTCTATAATCCACAACTACAAATTTAGTGATGCTACCATATCACACTTGATGTAAGTAGAACAAGGTTGAGAAAGGTTTAGAATAATAGCAAGACATTAGGTTAAAAGAAAAAAAATAACTAAAAAAAGGCAAAAGCATGAACCTTACATCAAAACCAAGAGTGCAAGAAAGTCAAATGAATTTAAAAACAACATAATATTTGTAAAAAAAGTAAAAATAGATATGCAATCAAAATCATTATATTAAATAAAATGACTTGATATTTTGAATAGATCCATCTAAAAAAGAGACACCACTCTTAATTTTTTTTTTCTTAAGTATTGTATTATTTACTTCATTTTTATTTAAAAGATTCTTTTGACAAATGAATAAATATATTAATTAAAATGGAGAAATGAGATAAATAAAATCCTAGTTCCATATTTGCCCCATTTTCCCTATGACTATTTAAAAAAAGAAAACTAGAGTGATGACATGCTTGTCATCAACACTATAAAATAAATTTGAAAGAACCTTAAATCCTCTCCTAATTTATTTTAAAATTATTTTATTCTTTATTTCCTTCATAATTCTTTAACCATTTAAATTGTTCTTTGAATATAGGGCACCACACCATACTCTAATATAATAAACTTAACTAAACAATCCCATATACCACACTCCAAAGAATAATTCCACTTTTGGCAATCATGATTTGTCTATGTTCTAGATATTAGCAAGTGGTTTCAGTGTTAAAATAGTACTTTTCATATGTATAAATTAGGGATGGGAAAACACTACAAAAATGAAAGTATTTTATTTTTAGATATGTGAACTTTATTAAGATTCACAAGAGAATAATCAATAATTAAAAAAAATTGAAAATTGATCTTATAGATTATGGTCTTATGAATGTCATATGGATTAATAGCCTTGTAAACTTCATTATAACTCATTCATTAGTTCACTAGTAAATAGGTATTAATGATCTTTCAATTGAGATGGTCTCGTAAATGTCATATTAACTCATCTATTCAGTTAGTCATTATATCTGATAGTAAAAATTACTGTTGACTTATCTCCATACAAAATGCACCAAAGACTAGATATATATATATATATATATATATATATATATTCTACCATGAAATATATAGATTATAAAGAAGAAATACTAAAAAAAAATCAGTTTTCCATTTTTTTAAAAATTTGACACATTTTGGGTAGAAGATTGAAGATATAGAATTATACTTCTTAATATAACGAAATTAGACCATCTTAATCACACCTCAGGGAAAATAATATTTTGTTCAATCTCAATTATCCCCGAAGAAAAAGATTTTCTTCCGTATAATCAGGATACAGAGTATTTTACACAGGACACAAAGTATAGCCAGGGAAGTTGTGATGTGATTCGTCCACTATAAAACCGTGGACTCTGGGAAATAAATGAAAAGTAGCCCTTGGGTTGAGGATTGTTTAGTAATGTTTTTTTTATATTGATACAGCCCACAATAAAAGTATGGCTGGCAACAAAAGGTGTTCTCCTGTGCATTTGCAGCTGGCATCCAAACATTTTGATAACCAGTCAATTTGCTCGTTCCAATTACAAATTTTATATTTTTTTATTAGCATGAAAATCTTTTGCAAAACATTCTCCACGCCTATTGACTATTATAATGGTTGGCACTGGTTTTCCTGGCGACATGTTAACTATATCCGACATATTGGGATTAAAGACTCGACATCTCCACCGCCCATTGCAGTGAATCAGAATGTTCTGTAATTTTTCCTTTATATGCAACGTTCTTTTTATTATAAAAAATATTTTAATGTTTATAATGAAATAGGTATAGTTCATTGTGATGATAGAGTTTTGGTATCGATAAAATTGATCATGTTGTATAGATAAAATATTTCCTATGTATCAATTGATAAGCTTAAGGGGCTTTCTGATGAATGGTTCATAAGGCACAACAATTGGTGAAGGTTTTGCAAATAAGGTTGCAAGCATAGTGGGTTTAACCATGGAAAAAACTTCGTAGCTAAGTGTGTTCGAGTAGGAGTAGTAGTGCGATGGGTGACCTCATGGGAAGTCTTGATGCTTCACCTCTATGAGAATCAAATAGATCCAATGAGTGTTAAGTGTTTCATTTATTGTCATGAGAGATGAACTCGGTGAATCACTACTCATGAAACACAAGTCAGTGAATTTGAGTATAGAGTTAAATCATGATAGCAATATCACAATTTCTCTTGTTGTAGAAAATATCTCCTACTTATCAATAATTTGTATATTTTATCAATAAAAGGTTGAAGTCAAGACTAATTATTATTATTTATTTATTTATTTAACTCAAGTAAATTTGAACCTGACCTCCCAGATAAGAGGCTCACAATTTACTATTTTATTATTATTTATTTATTATTTAACTCAAGTAAATTTGAACCCAACCTCCTAGATAAGATGCTCACAATTTACTATTGTGTTGTATGCTCTTGCCTATTAATATTTCATTTTTAAATATAATAATTTATATTAATAATTTATTATTTTTGTTAATTATTTTTAATATATTTGATTAATATAAATTATGTATGAAATAAAGTTATGAAGGTGAGATTTCAAATTGGCAACCTTATTGAATATTCATGGTAAGAGAAAAAACTATAACAAAAATTTTAACCATCACATCATATCAATATTAAAACAAAGTAATTATTATTGCTTTCCTCTCTCAATAGGTTCTTAAGACAAAGGGAGCACCTATCAAACTCCGTGGAAGCTTTAGTCATGAACAACTCCATAAACCATAGAATATGGTATGCTTTTTCATCATGAAGTATCTCACTTTGGATGGACGTTTTGGTGGTAACTATTATTATCACTTCCCTCTCTTAATTCATTTATGCTACCATTATCTTGTCTCGATTACTTTTTTTCCTACTTCAACATTTAGAAGCTTTTGTTATGGAAGTCTAAGAATAGAGGAGTCTTGACAAGAATTTATGTTATTCTTCATCAAGGTTTAATCTTATGCCTATATAATTTTCACTATGCACTCTACCCTCCTTGCAACAACATTATCTAGAGTGGTCATGCTAACACTAACATTTCTACTAACTTGTTTACTAGTTGTTTTGCTAATCCTACTCCTTAGGCTTTCCATGTGGCTACCCCCTTTTCTATTGGCAAGTAGAACATTACCCATGTTCAATTTGGTTCTAAGAAAAAACCTAAATTAGACACCCTTATTGATTTTGGTGTCTCAGATGTAGAAATTTGTTAAGGTCATAGACACTCTAATAGGATTGCTTTGAACCCAAGGAAGAAGTAGATAGTTGTTAGAAATAAAAACAAGTTGTTGAGGAGGATACATATATTGGGTCTAGGAATAGTCATAAAATGAAGGCTAGTAGTCTGAGGAAAAAAGTGAAGATGATAAGGAGAAAATATATTGAAGAGGAAGATGAGATGTCTAAGTATAAAAGTGACAAGGCTAAACTGGAGGTGGAAACCACTTCCTACAATAGGGACTCTAGGCATGTGTATGTTAGCTTCAAAAACAACATTGTTGATTTTACAACCCTTAAGGTCTATAAAGGCCTCAAAGATTCTCTCCTATGAAAATCACTTCCCCTCGTGGTCCGATTAATAAATATACTTCTCGATGACAACCACTTCTCCCTGTGAGCCTACTGATGAGGGGAAGAAAATGTTAGATGATTTTCCTAACCCTACTTGTGTACATGATGAAGCTAGTGTAAAGGCTAAACAAGATGCTAGGATTATGGTCTCCTAGTGGAAGAGAAGAAAAAATTGAAGGAGGTGGACAACCTTAATGGCAAGTTCGCTAATTTTGACAAGAGATTCTCTACCCGACCAAACTTTTATGTTAAAGTGATGCACTCGGGAGCCACTATGTTGCAACTCCTCTAGTAAGAGAAGGAGAAGGTCTCCAAATTTTATGATGAAGACAATTCCAAGAGGCTGTACAAGTTCTTGGCAAATAATTGGCTAAGAGCTCTACTCTTGAAACCCCTAAAGACCAACACTAAAGAGGAATGACGTTTTCTTTTTTCTTTTGAAGTTTATTTGTTGTTTTTTTGTTAATACTCTAGATTACTTGTCTTGTGCGACTCTTAACACTTTTTAAAGAATTCCAAAGTTTGATAGTTACCATAGTAGTATGTTTATTCTCTTTATTATTATGATGAATTACAAGACTTTCAGTTTAGATCTTAGATTTAATTAGGATAGTTGGTTTAATTTGTTGTTACTAGATAGATGAGATGGGTTTTTTATATTGAAAAAGGGTATTGGTTGAGATTATACTATTATTGGTTTTTGTTGTTTGTCTATTGTTAGAGGCTTTGACTCCTATTTGTACTATTGGACCAGCTCGCTAGTTTGGCTATTTTTTAATATAAAAAATAAATAATATTTTTTAATATTCTAAATAATAATTTATTAAATTATTATTTTAATTTATTTTTTCTCTTTGAAAGTTCTTTTCTTTTGCCCTTCTACATTTGAAGCATCTAGTTTTATGACCTATCTAATAATATTTCTTATTTTACTTGTGAATTTTAAATATTAGAACATTTCTATTTTGAATGATCCACTTATCATTATTCATTGTACTATTTAAGGTGATATTCACATAATTGAAATAAAATAATTTCTTACAATTGTAATTTTGATATCAATAAAATAGATTAAAAATATATGATAACTATTCCTTATCAAAATAATATATCATTTTAAATAAATAGCATTTATTACAATTTAAGCAAACAAAATTCACATACAACACTTATATTGACTACAACATACTCATACTAAAACATTGTATAATCAATATATTAACTAAAACATATAAATCATGTACAACATAAAATACACTTCAAATTTCACCATAATTTTTTACTGCGGATAAAAAAGTGAAAAAAATTATCTTACCACTTTTTGGGTTAGAAGATTGTTTCAAGCTATATAATTAATTAATCCTATATTCACCTAGCATGTCTTTAGGCTTAGAAGGTCGAGAACAACTAGAATTAATTAACCACAATATTTTTTGGCATCTCATTTTAGTTCATGGTCATAGTTTTTCCACACATTAGCAATAGTTGAGACCTTAACAAGTAATATTTTTGAATTAAAAGCATCCAAAAAGCTAGGGGGTTGGCCCATTAAATAATCAAACTAGTGAACCACTAGTAGATTACCACCAACCAAAATTATCCCCTACCACTTGTAACACAAAAACATTGTTTGGAAACATAACTAAAAGAGTTTTAACAGGCATAACATAACTATTGCCTGTACTAGAACTTAGAAATAAGATAAGGAAACATAAAAATAAAGGCACTACTACCTCAAACCTAGCAAAGTTCAACAACCAGAAGAAAAAAAAGATATTTAAAAAAAGGAGGAAAGAACCCTAAGGCTTCTTGGCTTTCTTCCTCCCTAGGAGGATATTAGCCCAGTCTTCCACAAGGAAGTCAAACAACATTTTGTAGTCCTCCTTAGGCAAATCACCCTCCTAGTCTTTAAGCAGGTGTAGCATGGTAGTAGCGGCATGTGTCACCTTGATAGTAAATTTAGTCAAGAGATGCATTCTTTCCTCCAAAGCATGGATTTTTTTCCACATTTCATTGCTAGCCAACTTTTGGACCTCCATGTTGACCTCTTACATGTTGCAATGGTAGCCATCCACCTACTCCTTAGTGACATCCTACACAATCGAGGGGTTAGCATTATCCTTGGAAGAACCCCTAATAGGGGAGGATATCGTAATAGGGGAGGGCATTCTATCCACAGTTTAGGAAACTGGTCTTGAGTTAAGTTCACACATCCCAACCCAATGGTGGCCGAAACATGCATCATCTCTTTCTTCTCTATAATGCCACCTCCCAAGCCAGACCGTGAGGAATCAGAAACCTTAACAAGTAATGTTACACTAATGCCGCCTACAAATTTAGATTTTTATTTGTTCTTTTCATTAGATTCTTTCATGTGGTTTGAATTTTGGCATCCACTTAGTCATAATTTATTTTAGAGTTGGGAGAAATTTATCAATGATTTGATTAAGAAGAAAGTACGACAACATTCCAAAAGTACCCAAATGCATGACATTTAAAGAGCTTAATATTTTAAGTGGGAGGTCAAAGGTTTGTCTTTCTTCAAGTGACATTAATTGTTGAAGAAAACAAAAACAAACCTAGTATGAAATGCTATAATCAACTTTTATGTCTGGGAAATTAGGAATAAATAAACTGAGTATAAACGAAGATCTTTATGTTGCCTCATTTCATTTCATCATTACTCTGAGTTGTTGCATTTACCAACATTTTAAACTTTATTCCATGTGTTGCTTCACATGATATATGGCAGTGAGCACATCACAAAAATTATGGCGGTGTATTAGCCATGATTGCCTTTCTTTTGAAGACCACATTAATAATACCTAGCAAAAAAAACAATTCATCTCCTACATGACACTCACATTTATAATTTCTTTTACATTAAAACCCAACCTAACGTATCTTATATTAAACTAAAAAATTATACTACATTTAGTTTTTCTTTTAAGGCAAGACAAAGACGGTTTTAATGAAAGTTGATTAATTTAATAAAAAGTATTTTATTTTATTTTAATAAAAGTTATTTTCAATTGACTTGGAAACTCAAAACTATCCATTGATGACTTAAAGGTAAAAAATAATGGTTTTTCTAATTATTAGTAGTAGAAAGAGGGTGCTCGCATGTAGAACAATAACTAGCGTATTAATAACACATTAATAGCACTAGCACATTTTCAACACAAACATCATCCATAGTTTGCCTCTATAAAAAACAAAATCCATAGAAAAGATGGTTGTTGAGATAGTGCTTTGTTTTGTATTTGATATTATATGATTAAATAAAAGTATGTCATTCTTAAATGGGCAAATGTCATTTTCTATTATATTTTTATTCCTTGCATTCTAGATTTTTTAATTAATAAGATAGAGAACAAATACTTATTTATGCTAGTATATGATGTAAATAAAATAAAATAATGTATAAAATAGAGAAGTAGACTTTTCTATGCTATAAAGATAAAATAATACTAAAAATCATATCAAATTAAAGATGGTAATTTTTGTAGTTAGGAGATTTCCACAATCTATGAATTATGCAACTATTTTTCTGGGTCAAGATTGTGTATAAATTGTTTTTTATCATCAACGTTTCAAATCATACTCCATGATCCATCATTAGGATGGGTCTACAACCTTATTCTTTATGACATTCTTACACTCTCTCATCCTGATGATGGATCATGGAGTATGATTTGAAACGTTGATGATAAAAAAAATTATACACAATATTGGCCCAGAAAAACAATTGCATAATGTTAATTTTTGATAATATACATGTATATTTAAATTTTTAAATTTTTTTTGATATTGTTAAATTTTATTTTAATTCTATTATAATTATTTTTTATCCATAATATGTCAAAACTAAGATTCATTTTTATTATATGATGTGATCAATTATTATTAATATTAAGCTTGTGTAGAGTCAAGCCCAAGACATCTCCTATAAGAGGCTCACAATTTATCATTGTGTTGTAAGCTCTTTCCTTTAATTCTATTATAATTAATAACAAAAAAAGATTTAGTTTAGATATAAGATTATTTTTTAATATTATTTGATAATATTTTAATTTGAGATTAATTCATGTCATGTGTTTTATTTTTGAGCTAGGTCATACCACACAATGTAGTTTTAATATCACAATTTTATTGATTGCTAAAATATTTATTTTTAATTTAAAACAACCAATATAGGTTGGTTGGCCCAACAATACAAGAAGAGGCAGAGTCTTTTTCAAGAGATGAACATCTGAAATGATTAACAACCCATCAACCTATTCCCTTTTTTCATATAAAACAATCCCACCCTACTAACCATAGACAACCATTTTAACAAACTATTAACCATGTAATTAAAGTATAAACAAAGAGTCTCATAGTTGATCATACTACTAATGATAATTTTTTAAAAATACTACTACTAAGAGAGTTCATAATCACCATAGTAAAATGTTTTCAAAGCCACACATGACAATAAGACCAAAACTTTATCAAAACATAAAATAAAAAGATTAGAGAATGAAGCTTCATTTCCCCTTGCATTTGGATGACAATAGCTTAGAAAGCAACACTCGCAATCAATTGTTAGCCAGAAACCTAAATAGTTTCTTGGAGCTACCCTCGTCACCTTCACCCAAGCCCTTCTCCTTCTTCTACTAGAAAAGATGCAATGTGGTAGTCGTCAAGTGCATCACCTTAATAGAAAAATCGACAAGGGGAAAACTGTTTTCCTAAAATATTATCATAATTCAATTTTTTTACTAGCCAATAAGTAATAATAATAATTGAATAACATCAATATATTATTGAAGAGGTCATTGTATAGTATAAAATTGTTTATGCCTATTGTTATATTTTTGCATTAGATTCCATGACCTTAAAATAGTTATAATATTTTTTAAACTTTTGATTTTGAATATTATTTAATAAATTTCATTAAGATTGTAGTCATAGATGTTTTATTAAATTATATCGATACTTAATAACTAAGTGTGGATGCTAAAATATAAGCCAAAAACTAATAGGAAAAAAGAAAAGAAATAATTAGTCTAAGCCTAAACTAGCATGCACCTTGAGTTTGGAAAAAAGGAATGCAAATAGAGGATAAAAATAAACAAAATCTTGCTATTATAATCCTTTTATTCAACTATAGATGATTGTTCCATGTGATGTATGAATTTGGTAGCATAGCTTCCTTGCATCATATCTCCTTTTATCAAGATTGACATATATGATGTTTGATATATGGATTTTTGTTGGATTACTGAATGCATATGATTTGATCTTGTAGATGGAGAGTTTGCATTGATTCTCATGTAGAGAGAGAGAAAGAGGGAGTTTGCATTGATTCTCATGTGGGGAGAGAGAGAGAGAGAGAGAGAGAGAGAGAGAGAGAGAGCGAGAGAGAGAGAGAGAGAGAGAGAGAGAGAGAGAGAGAGAGAGCAACAAATGAGGGACAATTATTTATTAAATTTGGAGCTTTGCAAAATATTTTGGAGTGTTTTGAATCATAAAAGCAACAAAAGGGTGCTGGCTTGTGAGACAAATAGTAGCCTATTAATAGTACATTAATATCACTAGCACATTATCAACACAAACAATGACCCATAGTTTGCCTCTATCAAAAAAAAAATTTGAATAGTTCATTGTTAAAGCATTAAAAGGAGAGTCTTCCAACATAATATTAAAAACATACTATCTATGTCACACATGGTAGTTATAAAAGGTCTAAAGCCATCATGAGTGTTAATCAAAAGGTAGTAAAACACCATAAGACTAACAAACTTAATTGACTCCCAACCGCTTAGAAAGTAGTGTGGAAGTCCATTCTTTCTTTAAGGAATTGGAACACATCCTTATAGTCTTGGTCAGTCTTCAACTTTGACCCAGAGATCTTCTTATGCAACACACATAGTTTCATATCTAATAAGCATGCATGACTTTGATTGTGAACTTGTTGGAGTCCTCAATCCTCTTGTTGAAGCTACCAACTTCCCTTCTTAGCTCCTATAGCTTTGTTTCCTTCTTTTCTAACTTCTCTTTCATCTTTCCTAGCAACCCACCTGACATCGAACTACAGTTTCCTCGACAACCTACATGATTTAGACCTACATAAAAGTGGGGTTGGGGATAAGGTTTTCTATATAGGTATCAGAGGGGGAGGGAAATAGGGTTTTCTTGAAATCATATGGGGATGAGTCAAGGGACTTTCTCAAGGAATCAATAGACAATTCCTCACCAGGTTTAGGCACTAAATTATTGAAGTCTGACCCCTCAACAATTTTCAGAGCTTGTTTCCATTTCTCTTTAGCAATCCTATTAGACCTACATGCCCTAAGGTTTCAATATTATCACTATTATCACCATTTTTTTCACTAGGGTCGAACAAGGAGGAAGACTCAATTTTGGCCCTTTTTTCCAAGTTGAGAAGGACCAGCTTCATGGGAACCAAGGGGAGTGACAACATGAGTGAAAATGGGTTCACTAAATAGAGGGCATAAGGCATGATGGAAATTATAGAATCTAAACAGTAACCTTTGATGTAGAATCACATTGTCCTTACCTTTCTGGATAGCTTCAATATAACTTCCAATGGAATGTAGTAGGAAAAAAGGAATGGAAAAAAGGACTTTATGGTGAAAATGGTTAAGGAAGGGGAGGTGGTAAAAAGAATAGACCCTTAACTTGTCTTCAAGGGTGAAGTATTATATTATGATGTGCCATATATCTTTTTAGACACTTGAGACATCTTCTCTACTAAACCCTCCTTGTTTCTTCAAAGGTTCCTCTGAAGGATTAAAAAATTTCTTTAGTGCATTGTAATCTAACAACTTGTTGGTTTCTATTTTCTCTTTCGAGGGTGACAAAGCCTCTAGTCCTGAGGGGTTTCCTCTTTTGTTCTCTCATAAATATTGGAATATGATTGATGTTGATGTTTGTAATGGTGTGAAGGAATTTTTTGGCACTAGAAACATCCTAAGAGAGTAAAATGGGATCTTTATTGCCCTTATTCTGAAGAAGTCAGGTGCTGATAGAATGGATAAGTTTAGGCCTATCAACTTGTGTAATTCTTTTTATAAGATCTTCTCAAAAGTTCTTACTCTCAGAATTCTTTCCCTTCTTCCAGCTATCATCTCAAGGCAGCAAAATGGGTTTGTTCCAGGTTGACAGACTTGGATTCCATTATATCAGTTCATGAAAATATACATTCTCTTGTGGTGTCAAAGAAGGAAGGGTTTCTTCTTAAGCTTGTTCTCTCAAAAGCCTATGGAAAAGTTGATTGGAATTTCCTTCTTAGAGGCTTGAAAGTGTTTGGCTTTAATAATAGATTCTAAGATCTCATCTTTATGTTAGTTTTGTCAGCTTCTTTCCCGGTGCTTGTTAATGGATCCCCTACTTCCTTCTTTAAGGCTTCAAGGGGTCTTAGACAAGGGGACCTAGTCTCTCCTATTCTTTTTGTTATGATGGCTGAATGCTTGGGGAGATTTGTGAATAATATGGTGGTGAAAGGGGACTTTATGGGCCTTAACCCTTCTTCTTCTGCTCTTGTGTGTTCTCATCAACAATTTGTTGATGATTCTATTGTTATGGGGGAGGCCTCAGTGAGGAATGCTAGGAATATTAAGAAGCCATTGAGTGACTATGGTATGACCACTAGTCAAATCATTAACTAGAGTAAAAGTGTGATTTACGTTATCAGTGTTATTGAGGCAAGACAAATTAAGATTAAAAAGATTATTGGTTGTGAGAGTGGTTCCCTGCTAGGAACCTATCTAGGATTACCTTTGGGCTTGACCCCTCCTGGTAGCTTTTGGAACTTGCTGATTGATAAAATCCATTTAAAACTTGCTGGTTGGAAAGGCTCTCTCCTCGGTCAGGCTGTTAAGGTTATTGTTTTGAAGTCAATCATTCAAAGTGTCCTGCTTTATGGCTTGAGTGTTTTAATAATTCCAAGAAATTTTTCCCTAGCTATTGAGAAAATTTAGAAGACTTTCTTGTGCACCAGTATAGAGACTAAAAGAAGACTCCCTCTTATTGCTTGGGAGAATGTTTGCATACCCCAGGGGAAGGGAGGGCTTGGCTTGCGAAGGATTTCAACAATGAATGAACTCTTACTAGTTAAATTACTTTGGAGATGGCACAAGGAAGAGGGGGAATGGAGGAATATTTGGCCTAATAAATATTATAGGGATTATTTTAATTTTAAGCATTTGCTTTCTACTAATGTTGATCAAGGGGGTTCTTTGATCTGGAAGAATGCTCAGAAATTTAAACATATTTTAAGGAAAGGGGTTAAATGGAAGGTGGGAAATGAAAGGAAAGTTCTCTGTTGGGAAGACATTTGGATCTTGGATCACCCTCTTTGTGTTGATCCAAGGTGGAACAAGTATATGGAATAGTGCAAGAATCAGTATGGAACTTTTGTGAGTGATTATTGGAAGGATGATTTGTGGGTGAATCTTCATAGGGTAGACCAAAACTTGGTTGAACTTGGTAAGTGTTTGAATGCATTCTTTCTTAACCATGAAGAGGATGTTCTAATTTGGAAAACTAATCCCAGTGGTATGTACTCTAATGCTTCAGCCTTTGCTAACTCTTTTGATGATCATGATGAACCTTGTTGGGTTTCGGCTTGGGTGAAAGGTTTACCTCCAAAATTTAATATCTTCTTTTGGATTCTTCTGCAAAATAAAAATTTAACACTTGACAATCTTAAGAAGAGATGTTTCATCATTGTTAATCGATGTGTTCTTTGTAAGAATGATGGGGAATCACTGGATCATATTATGCTACATTGTCCCTTTACCAAGAAGGTTTGGGATAAAATTTGGAGCTTAATGAATGTGGATTGGGTTTTCCATACTACCATCCAGCTATTCTTTTCTAGTTGGAAGGCTCCTTCCAAGAATGCTTTGATCATTAAATTGCGGGACTTTATCATTCCTTACCTGTGTTGGGGCGAAGGAGTGTAATGATAGGATCTTTAGAGGGCTGGATTCAAGTCCTGCTCAAGTATTCTATAAAGTCAAGGTCCTTATGATTAAAAACATTAAAATTTGTGGTTCTGGACAGCAACCTTGTAATGAGTGGGAAGATGGGGTGCTTAATAATTGGAATATAAGGAGTTTGTAGGGAATGAATATTAAGGATCCTAACCCAAGGGATAATGCTAGATGGGATTGTCCTCCAGTGAATCGGTTTAAGATAAACTTTGATGGGGCCTCGAAAGGGAACACAGGTAAAGCAGGTTGCGGAGTTGTTATTAGAAATTCTAATGGGGACTTTGTGGGAGGCATGGCTATACCATTAGGGAGTCAAACTAATCACTTTGTTGAAGCTTTTGCTACTCTTCATGGTATTATCTATGCCAAAAGTATGAATTTAAAGAACATATGGGTTGAAGGTGACTCCCTCAATAAAATTAATTGTTTAAATAAAATAAATCCACCATCGTGGACTATCAGTAATATTATTTCCAAGGCTATTAACATTATTAATTCTTTCCAAAATTGCATTATATCACATAACTTTAGAGAAGCCAACTGTTTAGCTAATTGGGCATCGAATGTGGCTTGTTTAAGTGATCATAAAATCATTTGGGAGTCTTATGAAACCTTACCTCTAGATGGACACCATCATATCGAGTATGATAAATGGAGATCTCAACAAAAACACTTCAATTATGATGGTGTCAGTGAATTGGTATTATGAGTTTAACTCCTTTGGAGTGAGGCGGGTTATGATTTTTAGAAAGGTGGGATTTTCGCATGGATTCTAGGTAGTTTTTTCCTTTCCTCTTTTCAGTAGTGGTGTGGTTTTTAGTTGTAGAACACTTTGGGGTTTTCAAAGAATGAAAACTAGTGAATTCAGTGCAGAGATAATTGGGGGAAAGAAGAAAAGGGTGGAGCCACCTAGCTTCTCAAAGTCGAAGAACAAGTCAGAGAGTGGGACATTTTGAGGTGTGGCAATTTCATAGGGTACATGGAAAGGCTTAGAGGTAATAATTCGACAATTACGCACTAGTTCATTAAATCATGGAAGGATGGCTCTGTGATGGTTGGGACCCAACATATGGATGTCACCGAAGAAGTCATTACAAAGGCTACGGGGTTGGACATGTATGGGATTCATTTTTATCGAGAAAGGAAGCTTTTGGACAAGGCTATCAATGACTTTGTGGAGACATATTAGGAGAGAAATCATCTGGTCAAAATAGGTAACTCGTATTATAACTCGATCTCTGTTTCTTGACCATGGCATTTTGTGCTCTTTATGATTATGGAATATATAACTTTAGATGGGAGATTCACTAAGCTGTATGGGTATCATTTTATGTTGGCAAATCATTTTCAACATGATGTTAGGATCAATTTTCCTTTTTATCTTCTATAGTCTCTTAGTATTTCTACCTAGGCCATTTAGAAAGACCCGAATGGAGAGCATGTTTTCCATGATGGTCTCATGGTCTTGATTATGAATTTGTTAAAATCCAAAAAAAAATGAAACCCAAGAGTTTGAAAGGGGTTGATCAGGACATGAAAGGGAGTATCTCAAATAAGGGCTATGATTCTAAGACTCAAGATGAAGCTGAAGGTGGTTTGGGAAGTTTAAAAAATGGCTCGGGTGGTAGTTCAAAAAAGAAGAAAAAGATTATTGAGGATGAGGACTCTGACCAAGAAAGTGATTTCATGGAGGAAATTGTGAGAGACCATTAGAAAGAGAGGAGTGGAGGCAAAGGAAAGAGTAAAGGCTATCAAGACGATCAAGTCTCTCTTCCTTTTGATGATGAGCCTTTGGCTCAATGGTTGGAGAGGAAAAGAAAATCCTTAAAGTGGTAGGAGGACAGGTATAATACAAAGAAGAATGGGGATTTGGACAATGAGGATGATGGAGAACAGGGGCATATGTTAGATTTGGGTGATAAAGCCGAAGGTGGGCTTGGGTCTTCCAAGGGTTTATTTGGCAACCTAGGTTCAATTCTAAAGGAGATTGGTATCCTCAAGCATCAAATGCAACTATTGGGCAAGGAAATTGAGCAACTCAACAAAACTTCCAGAGGGGAGCAAACATTGGGCCAACATATTGACAAAATTTTAGAGGTTATTGGGAATGCAAAAGAAGTGAAAAATCTCATGCATAAGATACCACTGCTTGAAATAAAACAAAGGGTCATGGATAAAGAGATAAGTAGTATTCAAGGGAAGGTGTCAAAACTAGAAACAAAGTTGCGCAATTTGGATAAACTATTCAAACAACTGGTAGACAATGTGAGTAACCTCTTGAAGAGGAATGAGTTTGACAAGATCCAGGACTCCCCACCAGGGGCAAAGACTCAGGGACCTAGCAAACGTACTTATGCTCACTCTAAGAGGAATGAGGAAGTTAGTAGGAAGGACGAGGTGAAGCCTATTGCTGAAAATATGCAAACTCTAGTGGATCAAGTTGTTGACTTGATAAAGACTTCTTAGCTAGTCGGTTGTTGTTCTTTTTCTATACTTTTGTTGTTTTTTCCAGCTCTATCTGGTGTGACCTCATGACTATTTTTGTTGGAGGTTTGTTTCATGTTGTTCCAAGCTTCTTTTCTCTATTGTTCTTTTCTCTTGTTTATCTTTAGACTACTGCTGTTGTAAAGGTTTTGGGTCCTTTAAAACCAGTTTTACTTAATCAAAACAACTTGCTAGTTTTTTTTCCATTTGTGCCCTTCCATAGCAAGGCGTTTGGCTTTAGCTATGACCTCCTCATTGATTTCAAAAGTTAGGCCTCTCACCATAACCCTTTGGTCATTCCAAGATGACATAAATTATTTCAAAATATTCTCATCATACATTCCATAAACTATAACAACCCTCCCTCTTCACACAAAAACATGGCCTTCACATTGATCCTAAAGGCAATATCAATTACGTTAGGCTCAATGCAAATCTTATTCCTACCCATGGTTTCCAACATAGAACACTTAGCAAAATGTAGAGAATGAAAGTTCATTTTAGTAGGGTAGCTAGAATGAGATTCAAAAAGCCCTTTTTAATGTGGTCATAACCTTTTTGTTTTTCTTTTGCAATAATAACAAATACGAGAGTACCATTTTGATAAGAAATCCATATGACTGTACATGTGTGAAGCCTTAATTTTTCAAAAGGGCATGGTACTCAATTTGTCATTTTTATTAAAGTCCTTTTTGGGCTTGTTGGAAATATAATTACACACAATTGCCAAAATGATGTGAATTCATTAAAAAATCATACCTATACACTTGAATCAAGCTCAAAATCACCTTTCCAACTCATAATAAAAACATGCCAAATGTCTTTTCGAAAGAAAGAAATTTAGAGTGTTATACATGGTATAATTGTGATTATATGAATCAACATTTGGTGGATGAATGTGGAAAATTTATTAGTCAATAAAATTGACTAGTTTTTGTAGACATTAAAAAAATTCTATTTAATAAATTTAATATTTTTATTTATTTACTTAATCTATTATCCTCTTTTCTTTTATAAATAAATAAATTTTATCATTATTCTAATCATAATCAACCTCTTTTCCTTTTTACTATTAATTAAATAAATATTCTCACTGAATTAATTCATTCATTATCATCTTTGTTCTAATCTTACTTGTTTTGGCACATATCATAAGCTAAATTCACAATCGATAAGTAGGAGATAATTTCCACAGCTAGTCAAATTGTGATATGAATATCAGGATTTAACTATGTGATTTTGAGTCAAACTCGATGACCCATGTTTCATGAGTAGTGATTCAACATGAATCCATCTCTCATGAGTATAAATGGAACACTTAGCACTCATTGGATCTAGGTGATGCTCACAGGGGTGAAGCACAGGGACTTCCCGAGAGGTCACCCATCCCAGTACTACTCCAGCCTGAGCATCACCTAGATCCAATGAGTGCTAAGTGTTCCATTTATACTCATGAGAGATGGATTCATGTTGAATCACTACTCATGAAACATGGGTCATCGAGTTTGACTCAAAATCACATAGTTAAATCCTGATATTCATATCACAAATAAATTCACAATTGTCATGTTTTGAACTTGTGTCTCATGTCTCTTCATTCCCCTTTCTCTCTCCCCTCTATATTTTTTGATCTATTGAACTATGTAGTACCAAAAGTCAAGTCAATGCACCTCTAGATCTTATCTTTCTATTCATTTTAATATATTAACCCTATCCATCCTCTTCTCAAGTTAGTTAGTCTTATCCTTTCATCCTTCAACATCTTAATTGAGATTGAAAACCCTTCATTATTTTAGAGGCATCTACGAAAGAAGACTCTTGCTCTCATTTTTCCTAAGCATTATTGTGATCACATTTTATCATTTTTCCATCATAGTGTTATTTTGCATACATCATAAATCAACCACATTCTACTCTTTTAATGTCATCTTTTACTAGCATGCTTATTGCTAGGAGAATTATTATTTCCTATAAGGTCTTCAAAGATTTGATCGCAATGGAGTCAAGCTTATCAATGTATGTGAAGGAATAGTGGTTTATTTCATGATCATGCAATTGATTCAGGCTCCACTAGTGTTATTTCAATTTGCCTATAAATTCTAGGCTTGTGATTGGTCTACTAGGATTCCACAACATGATTACATTTCATCATTCACATTGTGGCATTTATAGTAGGACCTTAATCCCATTTTTCTAACAATTTTTTAAGGGTGTTAGTCTTTAACATAGTTGTGAGAAAAGTATGTATGATTAATATTATTTTGATGCATTTGATGAGTCTTTTCCATAATTAAATTATGTCTATACACATTTAACTTATAATCCTATATTTTTGGCTTACAATTATATACAATTAATGTTATGCTTTTAAATTTAGATTGGGATTTTTTGCATTTCGACACAATTAATTTGTTATCTTGTGCATTTCGGTGTGTTAAAATGCAATTGAGCTATTTAGTTTTACATTCATTTTCTACTAGGACTTTGTTAGATATATGTGTTGTTAATATATTTTTCTACACAATTATCTTTGATTTTACACATTTGACTCTTATTGTGATGTTACAAGTCATTTTTTCACTTTCATTTGTCAATGATGTTTATGTTTGATATTTTGTCTATATCTTCGACACTTTTAATTGCACATTTGGTCACTTGAGTGACACATTTGAATTTTTTGTTCCATGTATGAAGGGTACACTTGCTTTTAATTTATAGCTTTGGACATTTCCAATTCAAAAATTTTATTATTTCAATTTTGCTTTGATTTTAGCAAAGAAGAAAAAAATTCCGTTGTCTAAGGCTAAATATTGAGACTACTAATACATTTATGGTTGCAATGTTCATTGGAAGATAATATTCTCAATCAAATATTGTGTATGATTTCTAGATTAGATAACATTCGGAATTCTAAGGTTAATGAGATTTGTTTAACGTGTTTGGTGTGCTTAAACATATTTTTATTACCTAAATTGTGTCCATATACTCTACATTGCAGGCTTATGTAAACTTGTTTTTAAAAGAAACATATGGAAATATATTTTTATTTTAGTCAGGGACTTGCAAGGGATTTTAGCTCTAAGGGACCAATCTCAACCACATTCTCCCATAGGGTATACTAGCAATTGTACTATAAGGTGCAATGGGTACGCCAAAGTTATTTTAAGGGGAAAGATTTGGTTTATGCTAATAATGTTAGTAGGAAAATTTATTTGGGAAGAATGAGTGTGAACAGAAAGTTAAAAGTTAGAAAATGACTATATATTCATTTTGTGCAAGAATGGATGTTTGGAGGACACAAGTGTTTCAATGAGTAATTGCTTTTTTTTTTTTCCAGTTGATAAGAACTATCTTTTGATCTTTTAACCAATTTATTAGAAGCTTCTTGTTCTTTTCCATATAAAGAGGGAAAGACAAAAGTTGTACCCCCAACAAATTGCAAGAATCATTCTAAGCCAAGTTTCAAGATCCTCGATCTTTCGAAATGTTCTTGGCGGGAAGTGGGAGGAGACCCCTCTAATCTCATATTATTATATCCATGCTTATGCTCTTAGAAAATTGTCCTGTTTCATATTAGGCTCTAATTTCCACCCATTTGTCTCTTAATCATTTATGATTGTTGCTTTGATGTTGTGGAAGAAAGCTATTATCTTATATTCCTAGGGAATTAAGCTCTTTGTCTACATTCTTGACTTTTTGTTGTTACACAATTAAGCTCTCTATATCTGCTCTATTGATGATGCCTGTTCCTATACATTTGATTTCAGAAAACATTCAAATTGGGCTTGAAATTAGATTAAGATTTTCAGAACTCCTGAGTTTAAAGCTTGTTCTCCATTTGTCATTTCATTCACAATCAAGATTAGTTTTCAAACTTGATCTTCAGTAGTCCTTAGTTATCTTGATCTGACATCTTTTCAGGTTTCACTAGTTGATCTTTATTGTTTGAATATTTATCATACTCAAGAGGCAGTCATTCCAGCACCTAATGGTAATGAAGGTCAATCATTCTTTGTAAACACCTATTAATTGGTATTCTGTCAAGGATCAATTCTCTTAACAGTTCTTGTTGTAATTGAAAAACTCTTGATCTTTCACATTCTCTTTATAGAAGACTGGTTCTTGATTGTGATTTTTATGACTAGTGTTGTATTGTATTGAAATAAATTAATAAAACTGAGAATTACAATTTGAAAGTGGGTGTACTAGTCTAATAAAATGAACCACTGTAAAATTCTTTGTCTTCTGTCTGTGTTTCTGATTTTATTTTTAGTCTGTTTTTCTGCAAATCAACAGATATAGCTTGGCTCAGAGCCATTACCTCCTTGTGCCTATTGATCGCAGTCTTTGTTATCGCTTTTACTACAAAACTTTCTCATCTTTCTCTGAAGAAGAAAAACTTTTCCTTCCGTATAATCAGGACACAAAAGTATTTTAAACAATATACTTTGCACTCTAAGAGGAATCTGCTGAAATATACAGGAGAGAAACGATTCTTTCAGATTCAGCGCCAATGACCAAATCCTTTGAGAAATACACCACATATTTGCCCTACACAGAAATGATACAAAAGAAAAAGGGTTTCAAACATATTTATTGGGCGCCCCTGGCAAGCATTTCATCGTATTGCGAAAAGGAAGACTGTCGTTGCAATCTGATCTGCTGGTAGAATCTTGAAATAAACTCCTCTGCTTCTTTGTCAACAATTTCTTCTTCGCAGCGGCTGAGATTATTCTTACGTCCACGAAAGGGCGACAGAGGCTTCGTGGATTCATCTGCGCCGGGCAGATCTGAGAAATTCATGTTGTTCTTGGAGAAATATTCAGACTGAGAAGCAACAACGGCGCTTGAATAGCAATCCCTTTCATCAACAGCACGAGGTTGAATGCAAGGAATAGAAGGGAAAAAAATATTCCTTTTCTTCCCGCTCTGAAATGGAACGGGAGTGTTACTGCAGGAAAACTCATACTCCTTAACCCCAAAAGTAGTGCTGTAATGGCGACTCTTTCCATGAGATTGCTGATAAATCAAACTCCCCAGAGATTTTCCAAGCATTTTCCCTCTTTTCATCATCATCTGGATCTCCAACACCATTTTCCTATTCAGAACAACTTCTTTTTTCAACATCATAATTGACGCCTTCACCATATTCCAAAATTTCTTCGCCACAGCAAGATTTAAATGAGAAACAACCTCTACCTCCATGGTTATACACAAATCACGGAAAAGGAAAAATAGAAGAGCGCTTGAAATCGAAATCCTCAGAGATGCTTAAGAGAGATCCAGAATTCAGATGCAAATTTTCTGGGATCCGAGAAGGTGTTTTAAACTACAGTTTTCGGAGAGGCATAATTTTTTTTAAAAATTAAACAGATTTGAACCGTGGTGGATGTTGTGGTGCGTGTTTTAAGGAGAATGAAAGCGAAATGAGAGTGCTGTGGGCCGGGGAAGTTACGAAATAAAGTGAGCACGATGCGACTCGTCCACTGTAAAACCAGGGACTGCATGAAAACCATCAAAAGTAGGCGTTAGGTTGAAGATTTTTTAATAATGTTTTGATTGATACGGCCCACAGTGAAAGTGTGGCTTGCACACAAATGTACAGTGATTAACAAAAGCTGTTCTCCTCTGCATTTGCATTTGTTTTCGTTTCAGTGGGCATAAGCGCTGGCATCCACACTTTGTGAACTTTCGCTTTTTTATGCCCAGTCAATTTGCTCGTTTGAATTACAGATTTTTTTCAAATTAGCAGGAGAATCTTTTGCAAATCATTCCACACGCCGATCGATTATTATATTGGTTTGTACTGGTTTTCTTGGCTTCATGTTAGGTACTATATCCGATTGATTGGGATTAAAGATTGGACATTTCCACGGCTCTTTGCAGCGAATCAGAATGTTCTCTGATTTTTACTTTATATGTAACGTTCTCTTTTAAACAAACAAATAGTTTAGTGTTATGTTTAATGTTTATAATGCTGGAGTTGTTTATTTATTGTTATGATAAGAGATTTAGTATAATAAAATTGATTATCTTAATAAAAGGAATATACAATGGTAGTATGGGAATATTTCAAGAATAATTTCGTGTAAAGGAAAAAATTGATTGATATGTAATGTCATTTGACAATTATAATTATTGATAATTAAAAATTGAAAATAAATTTGATTGAAGTTACAAATAAAATTTATTTTTAAAAATTAATTTAAAATAACAAATACAAATTGACATTCATAAAAATGTTGGAAACCAAATTAAAATATGTAATCTCATTTGACAATCATAATTATTAATCAATAGAAATATAAAATAAATTTGATGGGATTTACAAACGAAATTTATATTTAGAAATCAATTTAAAATAGATATATATTACTAACTAAAAGAAGGGTAAAAATTTATTAAGACAAGACAAGAAACAAAACGGAGAGCTCAATCAGGAGCTCTATCTTGAAGAACAAGGTCATCTAACTCAAGAGACAGATATAAGGGAAGTTGCCCCCTATCCACAATATTCCAATCCTGAGCATGATCAAATGCCCATTTGGCCAAACAATCAACAGTTATGTTCCATTCTCAAGGAATGTAATTAAAATTAACAAACTCTATAGAAGTACAAAAGAAAAGAGTTTGATAATTAACAACTGAAGCCAATTTCTTACTAACATCCTCAATCAACTCTAAAGTAAGCAAATTCACCACCACTTGAGAGTCAGATTAACAGATAACTTTGCGCTGTCCCCTCAAACAACATTGCTACACAACATGTAAAATGGCCAGAGCCTTCATGAGATTATTAGTATTACAATCCTTATGCATTAAAAAAATAAATTGAAATTCTCTAGAGTTGCATTGGGTGACACCCCTAATGCCAACAGGACCTAGATTCCCCCAAGAAGAACCATCACTGTTGACTTTAAGAACTTTGAGTAGAGGAGGTGTCCAATGGCCCACACGGTTCACCCGTCTCTTCCCTTGATGTCTAGGATGGTTTGGAACTTTATGATACCAATGGCATGCAACCCTTGAGAACCCATCTTGAAAATGAAATTTAAGGCATCTGCAAAATAGCAAGATCACCATGATCCATACCTCCATCTAACTCACACTTTTCCTAAATAGTTTCCTAAAGAGAGTGGGAAATCTTCCACTAAAGATGCATGACACCAATCTAGACATCCTAAAAGATTTTTCGATTCCTCTCCAACTAGATATGCCAAAGAATAAAAGAGAAATAAAAAATCCATGTAGCTTGAAGAGGTGAAACCTTAGAGGGGGCACTCCTTAAGCGATCCCAAAATTCTTTCAAGGAGGAAGTTTGTTGAGAAGAGAAACCCTAAGCACTCCATCAAAGAAGAGATGAGAGATAGCCTCCTCATCCATTACCAATAACACACAAAAAGATGGGTCCTAGAACCTATGTTTACAAAGATTATCCCATGTAAGACACTGGTTGTGAGCAACCAACCACATGAAGAAATTACATTTGGACGAAGAAAACTTATTCCAAACTTGTTTCCACCAAGGGACCTCAACATCCCTTAACATTTGTCGAGTAATCTCCTAGTACAAAATAGAAATAGAATATTTACCAGATAGGGCAATGCCCCAAGCTAAAACATTTGGTGCTAGCAAAGAACATCACTCCCTAGAAGCCAAAATCATAGAAAGATCCTAGTGGTCCGCCTCTAAGCCCCTAGGAAGCCAATCTAAAGAGCACTTCCATCTATATCCGATAGCAAGACCTAGCTGATAAGGAGTCTTATAATAAGCCACTTTATCCCATCCAACTAGTAAGAAAAGAATCACACATAGTGTAAAGATGAGGGTAAATGGATAAGATGGGAGGGTTTCCATCCCAAGCATCAAACCAAAACAAAGCCTCATAGCCTCCCTTACATATCTAAAAAGGGCCCCTCTTAACTAATTGATCACCAATCTTGAGAGTATTCCACACCATAGAGCCACGTCCTTCAAGAGGAAGTGTGGAAACAAACCAAGGATCAATGCCTCTAAAATACTTACAAGTAATTATACAAGCCCAGAGATGATTTTGTCTAGAGCACCATTTCCAATAAAGCTTAGCAGCCAAAGCTTTGCTACTCAAGATAGCAAATCGAAGGATAAGACCACCCTCCTTCTTACATCTACAAATAGTCTCCCAACTAATCAAACTCCATTTATAGATACACAAATTACCACTCCAAAGGAATTGTTGTGAAAGAGCATCAAATTCATTGAGAAAGTAAATAGGAGTAGCCTAAACCATGCTTTTATAAATAGGAAGAGCCTAAATAATAGATTGAAGAAGGGTAACATGGGTAGTAGTAGAGAGCCATTTATGGGTCTAGTTACTGACCTTCTCCTAAAGCTTATTAATCAAATTATGCCAAAAGAGTCGTGGTTTCCTAGAAACAACAATAGGAATGCTCAGATAAGTCAAAGGGAGTGAACTAATCTAAAACTTTAGGATATTAGCAATCCTCTACTGAATAGGATTAGGAGTGTTAAAGAAATATACAGAAGATTTGTGTTTATTAACTCTCTGGCCTTTTCTACCAAATAAATATCCAAAGTATGTCAAAAGGCTTCAGCTTCCTTGACTTAAGTGATTCTCGCAAAAGCTGAGTCATCAAAAAATTGAAGATAACAAAGAGAAGTTAAACCATTCCCCCAATGCCACCCCTAGATAGAGTTCTAAGACACTTGATACTTAATGAATTTGCCCAAACCCTTAGCCATAATAATGAAAAGATAGGGAGAAATCAATTTAAAATAGATTCCTTATCAATAAGAAATAAAAGGGGGTAGTTACAAAATTTTTAATTAAATAATAAATAATAAAATAACAAAGAATTCCTGGAATAAAAGTTGGCAGAAATAATAGGAAGACAAATGGAGGCTGAAATTTTAGGCCTGAAAAAATATTACTCAAAAAATAGGGTCCAAAATAATAGTGCTGTGATAATTTCATTAAAAAATTAAATATAAAATATTTTTAAAAAATATATTTTGCACGTACATTAATACTTATTTTTGTGGGGAGTGGTGGAATTTGAAACAAATTCATGGAATGTGAAGAGGCATCCATTAGGGGATATTAGGAGCCTATCACAAGTTATAAAAAAAGCTCCTCATTTCATTTTTATTTTGTGATTTTGGAGGGAGGAAGAGATGGAGATTATTGGAGTAGATTGAAGTTTTGGAGTAATTTTTTTGTAGCTGAGATTTCTACTTTCTTTTTTTAAAATTTAATTTTGCATTTAGATTTAAATTTAGCTATGTATTTAGATTTAGATGTAGATTAAGCTTCAAAATTACTTATAATATTCTACTTTGATTTAGATTTCAATTTTAATTAGTTTCATTTAGATTCAGAATTGCGTTCAAAATTGTTTAGATTTCCATATAATAGTTTAGCCTTGCTTGTTTGATTTAGATTTACAATTGCATTCAAAATCTATTTGATTTATATATTTGATAATACTTTTCATTTGTATGTTTTTTATGTACATGTTCAAATTAGTTTTAGATTTACATGTTTCATATTAGTTTTCGATTTGCATATTTTAAAATTGTTTTGATTTGCATGTTTTAGAAAAAATATCTTGTCATGTTTTATAATTAAATGTTATCATTAGTTTGGATGGCAATGTCATCATATCAATAATACGTGGACTTTATTAAAGTTAATATTTTATTTAAAATAGACAAATCATATATTTACTTTATATTTTATCATTATTTAATTAGATTACATATGTGTTTTATTTAAGTATTTTTCATGATATATATATATATATATATATATATATATATATATATATATATATATATATATATATATATATATATATATATATATATATATATATATATATATATAATTAATAATAATAATAATAATATTTATATGTTTGTAATGTTTGAATAATGGTGATCAAGTTAAACTTGAAGAAGCTATGATTGATATGATGATTAAATTTAGACCTACACCCTTGGAATTGGGAGATGGATCCCCAAAAGGTTTGTACAAATGGATAGATGCCAAATGGAAGTGGGCACTATCCACTAAAAAACAAATAAGAGAGACTATGTTGCCACAATATATGCTAGATTTGGGGAAGACACATATGTCTATAGCCCTTAAAGATTTTATAAAGAAATTTATGCAAAGAGATAGGGCATACCAAATTTTCAAGAATAAATCTCCTGAAATTGATCAGGACAGTATTCAGGTGTAGAATGAAGTATTTGGAGTGATTGCTCCAATAGTAGGGTAAAAGTACCAAGTCGTGTCACCTTTTAGGCTGACTTATTAGAACAACTAAATTTTAGTATTTCTCTCCAAAAATAAATTTTGCTCAAACATATGGTTTAGATAAATCCATTCTAGCTAAGTTATATATGGTCTTGCACTTTTCTAATTGGAAATGTCTATTAAATGCATGTTTTATAGTAGTTTGTATCCAATTACTAAAGAAATAAAATTATTTCAGAAAATTGCCATTTCAATAAATCTTACTTTTCTTGTGATATTTTTCTAGTAAAATATAAACACCATTTTATAGAGCTCAAAGTCAAGAATATTTCCATATAGATTTTATAGTGTTTTAAATAGATATAGTATATTGTAATTGAAAAATTCTACAAGCATGTATTTTAACACTTGAAAAGATGTCAATTTTGAGAAACAAAGAAATATTAAATCATATAAAAAAAATTAGAAATTATATGTTGTTCTAGAGGAGAGAGTCCTCTTTCAGAATTTATAATTTTTCTTCTAGTTAGAATAGATTTGTTTTAATAAATGTGGTGGGAGATTAAAATTATTGATTTCAAGTGACCTAAAATTTGAATCACTATAAACGAGAAAATATAGATCTAAAGTAAATTTTTATTTTTGATTGTTCTAGCTATATGTGTTATCTATAACATAGTCTGAGTTCAAATAGAAATAAGTTTATTTTCATATAGTGTTATGGTGGGAACTAGACCCCTAATTTTTAACATTTTTCAACAACTAAAAATTTATCTATAAAAATTAGGAAAATATATCAATAAAAATTAGGAAAATATATCATTTCTTATTTGTAATCATTATTAAAAATTATAATCTTAAACTTCAATCAGTTCTACACATTTCATTAGTTTACTTCATTTTCAAATTCGTAATAATAATATCAGTTTTATGTCATTGAAGATGAACATGTATACTTTTATTAGCCTTTTCATTTACAAAAGGGTGACATAAGTTTGTACTTTTACCCAGTAGAAGTCAGAGAAGACAGAGATGCAATTGAATTTGAGGATGCATTCAAGGAAGAGGTATCAAAATTAACTGAAGAAATCAAGCAACTAGTGCATCAATGTGAGCAATATGAGACGGTTACTATAAAAAATATATCTATCGCACCTCCACAAGACCAAAATGTGCTAATTGAAGAAGAGATGCAAAATTTCATTTCCGACACAACTCTACCTTTTACAAATTCAGTTTTCTTACAAGTTGAAGATTATCCTAAGATTGAGATTGCACATATTGACAAAATAGAGGCTACAATAGTTGAAGAGGATACAAGTGTGCAGCAATAGGGAAAGGCTATAATTATGTTTACACAATTAACTTGTATACCTATTCCTTAGATAGAAGAGAAGAAAGAAGAGGATAAAGGCATAGAGGTGGCAATAGAATAGGTTACACCAAAGGAACAAGAGGCTTCATTAGCTCTTGTACAATTTCCAAGAGGTTGCATAATCAATGAATGGCACACCTATAAAATAGGTGACACCCACTCAAGGGAAGTAGTAATGGGAAATGAGATCAAGAGAGAAGGGGAAACAAGTGCAACTATCACTACCCAATGATACAACTCCTAGGTCTTAGGTTTTGACTCAGTCAAATGAATTGGATAATGAATTAGTCATCTAGATGAGGTAAATACATTACCCACATATGACCTGAACAATTCAATACTTGAGAAGATGCAAAAACTGCAAACCTTGTTGAGTTGTAAGGCAAAACAAGAACAACTGAGAAGAGAGAATAAAAAGAAACATGTACTACAAATTGTTAGAGATATCTTTGTCGATGCATTTAGCATAACTAACTTAGATGGTCAGCATCCAATTTTGGATCATCTTGTATATATAGTTGATAAAATTCAAGCAGAAGATATAGAGACCAATGACAAATTAATGCACTGGTCTAAGAGAAGATTTAAAGATAAAGTTTTGGTGAATGTGTCTAATGAATTTATAAATAGACAAGTAGAGCTTTCCATATTAGTCACATAATTAGAAACAATTTTGAAGAACATGCATTCATTGTATATGAAGTTGTATGATGTTGAGGATTTTATACTAGAGAATCATCCATTGATTTATAAAATTTTGATATGAGGGCAAGTACTATTTCATTGGGAAAGAATGCAAGTTCAAAGTCACTCTCATACAATAAGTTGACAATTGGTCAGAAAAGGTTAGTCAAGCTCACAACTAGGGACAATGAGATCAGAAGTAAGTTGATCTTAATTCATTTCCAACTATTGCCCCATTTAGAAATTATTTAGAAAGCAATGTCTATTGCACAAAATATTTTGAAAAAGACACACATTTTGCACAAATTGAAGGACTAATTGATCTAGCTGTAGAACTAGAAATTAAATTTTAAGTTTTAGACAAAATAAGGGAATAATTGATTAAAGGCTTTGCAGATATTTGGCAAGCCATAAATAATTTTTTGATAAACACAAACCAATGCCAGTAGCCCCAAGTCATTAGTGACAAGAACAAGGGGGAAATTGGAGAAATAAGAAGAAAAGGGGGAAATATATTAAGATGGAAATAAAAATAAAAGTCATGGGAATAGAGAAAATAAAAGAAGCAAAAGTCAAAGACATCAGATGTTATAGCATCAGATTTTACCAATTCAGATTATAATCTTAGGGGGAGTATTTTTCAACACAATGACTATGCATGACAAAGTGTTTTTGCCACTAATGTCAAAGGGGGGGACTGTTGATCTCTAAGCATATGTTGACTATTAGTGTCCAAACACTTAGTCATTTACTATCCATGAATGAAGGGTCATCACATGGCCGAGTCATCTAGTAAAGGCTGAGCATAATGAAGGACTTGTATATTTTGCATTACATGCTAAACAAATTAGTGATTGTCGAGCACCCCCTATTGATACCAAGAATATATGTAAGCCAAGTTATTTTGGTGGAGACTGAGTAAAATTAAAAGATAGTTTTTGCTAAGAAAAAAAAGCATATGTATATAGAAGCCGAGTGCCATCATAAATATCAACGATGACTGAGTGCTAGCACATTCAAATGCTGAGCAGTTCAGTTTTTTCATACGAGTTTGTAATTGCACCAATAACTATGTAAAATATTTTGGCTGGCTTCCATATGATATTTAATGTTTATAGAGATAGTTAAGATGGAGATTGCACATCATTTCAAAAGGTAATGATCCCAAGGAATGCAAATCAACCAATCAAAAAATTAGAAAGAAATGACAAAAGATGATGAATTTTAAACTGTCAATTGAGATATAGAACTTTCATAGAATTAGAGAGTGTGTGTATGAGTGTGATGAGAAGACAAGAATGCACAAGTGGAGAAGTGATCAAGGAAAGAACAGAGCATAAATGTTAAGTATGGAATCAATTCAGACAAGGAAATTAAGTAATGAAGGATTAAAAGGAGATATCAGATTGAGAGATCAAATCAGACATTGTACAAAGGAGATCCAAAATCAGCATGCAAAGAAAATTGAGGGTTAGGTATTGAATCAATTTTTAATTAGGGTAAATCTCTTAACCGAGTGATCTTAACAAGTCTATGTAAACCTACTAACAGGGTCCTTACTTGATTGTAAGTGTAAAATCCTTTAACAGGGTAGGACTTAATAGTCTTGAAGCTTTTAATAGGGTAGACCCCTCATAGGGTAGACCATATATTATCATAAAAAATTGTACTTGTGACAAGTTAACTTAATTATTGCAACAATGGAGATTTGTGGGTTTCATCCCCACCCTATTTTTACCTTCACATTGAAGTGTTTCTATGTAACCAAATCATTTGTGTTATATCTTGAATCTTTTATGGATGTGATGTATTTCATTTACTATTCAACATTTCAGTTTTAATGTTAGATCTAAGATATGAGATGAATTAGGTGTGAATTCAATAAATTGGTTTTATGAGTTAAGTTTTAAGATCCTAATTCAAACCCCCCTCCCTCTCAATATCTTGTTTTTCCCAATAGTATGCCATGTGCACTTGGTAGACAATTAAATTCATCTTCAATGGGTTTATTAGCATGTCACACATACTTACTAGATGCAATACTATCTCTTGTTGCAAAAGACCCTTTCTCTTTCTCTTTTTATTCATGTGGTTTACAATAAGGCATGCACAAACCTTACTGAGAAAGTTGACTGCACCTTTCATAGTGAGATCTCTCTTATTATGATTCTGGATATGATGAGGACAATAGTCTCTTAGGGGCTTAATGGTTTCTTTGTCTCATTAGTCATGATGAGATTGAATTTTTCTTTTGATGTACTTTATTGTTAGTTTGAGGCAACTAATACTCCTACTAAAGTGCGGGCTAAATGTACCATCTTAAAATAGAATAATCCATCGTTTAAAATCCTTTAACACTCATCTCTTAGCAACTTTGTGAACCCTGGCTAGACCCATGCTCAATGTTCTCAACTTCCTATTTGTTTACCCTTTTCTCGATTCTATCTACACTCCCTTTGAGACTATCAGTACCTCTTCCTAAGAATAGGTTGACTCCAAGTCCATGTCTTCCCTAAACGAATGGAGTTTGGACACATTTCCTCCAAGTCAACCTATTCTAGAGGCTTCGTTAGGAAAAACTATTTTTGGGTTTTCTCTTTTATTTGAGGATTTGTAGATGAAATTTCAGAATTAGGCCAAGATCCACACTTTTTGGACCAAAAAGACACTTTCTTCTATACATTTAAAGGTGATCTCTCTATCATTCATTTCAATTCTTAGTTTTCACCTAATTGCATATCTTTATTGGGCTGATTGCATTTATTTAGTACTTAGATCTACATTACATATCTTGCTTAGTGAATTAGCTCAATTGCATAATCACATTCACATATCACACATGAGACAAAGAACCTTTCCTTGCATTGCATTCCTTTTCACAATTTAAATTTAGTATTGGCATTTCTTCCTTTAAATTTGGGTCTTGCTAATGTCATTCAAATTCAAAAAGAGATTATGCTATAAAAAAAATCCTTCTCCTTACACACATATTAATGCTTTTGCATGAAAAGTGGAGACCTAGGACCTATTTCATCCTCTTTCATTTTTTCACCAAAATGTTACTATTTTTATTACATATTCAATCACCCACTTTCCATTCTTTCCGTGTCATTTTGTCCTATCATACTTAATACTAAGAGAAATACTTACTTACAAGGTTTTGGAAGATTTGAGAATAATGAAGTGAGGCTTATCATCGTATGTGAAGGTATATTTGTTTATTTAATAACTATGCAATTGATTTAAAACCCAAATGGTGTTGTCTTGATTGGTCTATAAATTATAGGCTTGTGATTGAGCTATTACAAATCCATAGTTGGATTACAATTCAACATTCACAACTTCTTGTGAGGCCCTAGTTCTATTTTCCTAACAATTTTGTTTATGTCAATATTTCCTATAGTTGTAAGAGAGATCTATATAATTAATAAGCATTTTGATGCATTTGATGAGCCATTTTCCATAGCTACATTATATTTATTCATTTAAATTACAATCCTATACTTTTGGTTTGCAATTCTACAATTTATTACAATTAGTATTTTAAAATTTGATTAGTTTTTTTGTGATTTGAAAAAATTGATCTATTTTCTTATGCATTTTGTGTATTCAAATACAATTTTTTTTTGTACATTCATTTTCTATTAGAGTTTTGTTAGATTTATGTGTTGTTAATATATTTTTCTAAAGATATAATATTTTCTTAAACACAATTAACTCTTACCATGATATATGAGTTGTTTTTTTCACTTTTATTTGTCCATGATTTGTATGTTTGGCATTTTGTCTATATCTTTGGCACTTGTAATTGTGCATTTGGTTACCTAAGTGACACATTTGAATTTATTTAGATGTTTATGAGTGGTATACTTTATTTTAATTTATAATTTTCTACATTTAATTCACAAATTTTATTATATCATTTAAAAAAATATTTTTACCAAACTTCTTTTAAGTAACCATGAGCTGTAGCTTATCTTTTGTGTATCCAAGGTTGAATGTTGAGATAACATCACATTTACGATTGTATATTTCGCTGGAAGAATATTGAATTCAATCAAAATGGTTTGTGTATGGTTTTTAGATTAGATAATGTTGGCTAGCCTTAAACATCACACACTAAGGAAAAAATTAAGCTTGTAATAAGTAAGTTAAACTATTTAACACTTTTAGCCTAAGAATCATTCCTTAGTATGTGATGTTTATGCCATTCAATAACATTTGGAATTCCAAGGCTAATAAGATTTGTTTGACATTTCATATGCTTAAATCTCTTTGTATCACCCAAGTTGTTGTGTCCATATCATCTATCATGCATGCTTGTGTAAACTAGGGTTAAAAAGAAATAGATAGAAATATTTATTTGTTTTTGTGAGGCGTTTGTTAGGAGGATTTTTATCTCTAGAAGTTCAACCTCAACCGCATTCAAATATTTGTTTATTTTAGTGAGGAGCTTAGTCAGAGGATAATTTTTATCACTAGGAGTTCAAAGGGTATATAAAGGAGAGAAGACAAAAATTGTTTCACAACAAGAAGTCAAATTTGTTCGGAGTCAAGTTGCAAGAGCCTTGTTCTATCAAGACTTGTTTGGTGAAGAATAGAAGGAAACTCCTCTCATCTCATATTATTATAAGAACATCTCTATTAAGCATTTTACCTATACTGTTAAGCATCTAACTATACTATTTCCAAAAACCTATATTCTAGATTGTCCATCATAGTTACCAGAAACAATCATTTCCAAGCCATAATTTCAGCTCAATCGACTGCAGGAAGTAATGAATATTTCCTTATTTCGCATTTAACTTTAATTTGTTATAGTTTAGAATCAGTTAACTATAGTTTCATTTATAAATTATTTTTTAATGTTTTAAGTATGAGTTTACTATTTTAATTTATAATATTTAAGTATGAGTTAACTATCTATTGATTTAATTTATAGATTTTATGAAAAGTAATTAGCTATAGGATCAAGATTAAATCATTTATTCTCATTCTCAATTTTAATAATTTGTAAATTTATTGGACTTCTTACATATCACATTTTATATAGATACTAATAATTTATAATTAATACAAATATATATATATATATATATATATACACACGCGCGCGTTCACTATGCTCAACTTTTCATATATTGCGTTTCTCGTTGCGTTTTCACATAGCTGTCCATGTACTATTCATTTCAGTTTGCTGCCTTCCTTTGGTAGTTTGAGACATTTGCTCATCTTTTGGTGTATCTGCATAGTTTTCCGGTGCATCAGACTCATATTGTTGCAGATTTGTGCTCTCCTATCGCATACCAGGCTCTAATTTCTACACATTTGTCTCCTAATCCAATAGGATTGTTCTTTATGTCGTGCAATTAAGCTCCTTTTCTTCTATTATCTCCTATTTCTATGCAATTAAGCTCTCCCTCTGTCTACACTATTGACCTCTGTTGTCGCACACATAAGCTCTCTGTCTTTGTTCTTAGCATATTTTTCATTGCAATTGAATTCTTTGTTTACATTCTTAACTTTTTTGTTGTTGCACAGTTACGCTCCCAATGTGCAGCATTGATCCCTGTTCCTATGCATTTAATTCCATAAAACATCCAGCTAGGATTTGGCATCAGATTAACATTTTCAGAGCTTCCGAGTTAAAGATTTGTTGCTGCACTTTCATATCAGTCAAATTTGAATCCTTCATTTGTCATTTGCATTCATACTCAAGATTAGTTTTGAAACATGATCTTTAGTAGTCCTTAGTTACCTTGATCTTACACCTTTTCAGGTATCACTAGTTGATCTTTGTTGCTTCTATATTTATCATTGTTTTTGTGGTTATGAAGCCCAATCATTCTTTGAAATACCTATTAATTGAGACTTTCATTCTCTGACGTACAGCGGTAGTATTCTGGCAAGAATCAATTCCCTCAACGGTTCTTGTTGAATTGGAAAACTCTTCATCTTGTACATTCTTGTTTACAAAAAGACTGATAGTTATTTTTAAATTGATTGCCATTTTTATGACTTTTGTATTGTATTCTATTGAAAAATGTTAATAAAACTGAGAATCGCAACTTAAAGTGGATGTAGTCTAAACAGGTGAACCACTATAATACTCTGTCTGAACTTGTGTATGTTATTTCTGATTTTATTTTTATTCTGTTTTTCTGCAAATCAATAGGTATAAGTTGGCCTAGAGTCAGTATGTCCTCCCTTTTCCTAGTCATTGGTCTGTGGCTATTGATCATAGTCTTTGTTATAGCTTTTACTACAAAACTTTCACATCTTTCTCTGAAGAAAATGTTTTCCTTCGGTATAATCACGACACAAAAGTATTTTACACAATATTCTTTGCACCTACAAGGAATCTGCTGAAACCTACAATTTACAGCAAACATTTGTCCAACACAAAATTGAGACAGAAAAAAGAATTTCAAGACATGTTTATTGGGCGCCCCTGGCAAGCATTTCATCGTATTGTGAAAAGGAAGATTGTCGTTGCAAGCTGATCTGCTGGTAGAATCTTGAAATAAACTCCTCTGCTTCTTTGTCAACAATTTCTTCTTCACGGCGGCTGAGATTGTCCTTACATCTACAAAAGGGAGACAGAGGCTTCGTGGATTCGTCTGCGCCGGGCAGATCTGGAAAACTCATGTTGTTCTTGGAGAAATATTCAGACTGGGAAGCAACAATGGCGCTTGAATAGCAATCCCTTTCATCAACAGCATGAGGCTGAATGCAAGGAATAGAAGGGAAAGAAATATTCCTTTTCTTCCCGCTCTGAAAGGGAACGGGAGTATTAGTGCAGGAAAACTCATACTCCTTAACTCCAAAACTAGTGCTGTAATGGCGGCTCTTTCCATGAGAATGCTGAAACATCGAACTCCCCAGAGATTTTCCAAGCATTTTCCCTCTTTTCATCATCATCTGGATCTCCAACACCATTTTCCTCTTCAGAACAATTTCTTTTCTCAACATCACAATTACCGCCTTTACAATATTCCAAAATTTCTTCGCCATAGCAACATTTACATGAGAAACAACCTCCACCGCCATGGCTATGCACAAATCACAGAAAAGGAAAACTCAAACAGAAAAAACTTTGAAATCGAAATCTGCAGAGATGCTTAAGCGAGGACCAGAATTCAGATGCAGATTTTCTGGGATCCGAGAAGGTGTTTTATACCACAGTTTTTCGGGCAGGCATAAACCTTTTTTTAAAATTACACAGAACTGAACCATGGTGAATGTTGTGATGCGTACTTTGAGGAGATTGAAAGCGAAATGAGAGTGGCGTGGGCCAGGGAAGTTGTGAAATAAGGAAGTAAAGAGAGCACGATGTGACTCGCCACTATAAAACCGTGGACTCCGTCCAACAAATCAAAAGTGGCCGTTGGGTTGAAGATTGTTACTCTAATTTATTTAGAGTAATTACCAATAAAGTGTTGTCTAATGCATTTCCATTTGCCTTTATTGGTTTTAGTGGGCTGTCAGTGGGGACTCTGAGGAGAGCAGAATAAGAGCTGGAATCCAAACATTCTAAACGGCATCATTTTTATAATACCCAGTCAATTTGCTCCTGATTAGCATTACATAGTGGCAATTGGCATGGGAATCTTTTGGGAAATCATATAATAATTGTAATATTGTTCAACATATAAAAATAATATATAATACTTAAAATTATGAGTGCATATAATAAAATTTGTTGTCATATATAAATTGTCAATAGATTTATTTATATATTATATAATTTTATTGAATATATTTATAGTTTCATATTAAAAACATATAGTATTAATAAGTTGTATATAATTGTTTGCAAAAATTTAGTGGTAAAAAATATAATATGGTAGAGCCAATAGTATTAAAAATAAATAAATTGTATCAATTGGTGCAAAAGTACATAATTATTGTACTAATTGTACAAACTAAATGAAATAGTATATTGCCTACCACAAATACAATAATAACATATTTTATTACACAATAATATCTTCTATTAAAATTTACATGAAGGACTGTTGGTAAACAGATTTGTCACTGTAGAAATTGCCCAACGTAGTGTATGTCGCAAATCGTTCACAACAGTTGGATAGGCCCTTGATATTTGGCCTTCCTCTGCATTTAGAGGGGCAACTCCCTCGTAAGATGAAATTTTAGATTTTTCAATAAAGATAAGAAGAACTTAGAAAATAGGAAGGAAAACCATTGACAGCGAATGCACCACACGCTTTCAACGTTTTCATTAAAATGATGTAAATTATTAATGAGATCTATCAAGGACTACGCTTGAGAACTTTCACCAACACAATGCTAATTCAACCATCCACAAATACTCACATCATACCATGAAAGTAATCATAGATGAATCAACACTTTAACAATCTAGATTCCTTGGAGAGAGAACGCTAAATGTACTTTCTTTTATTTCTTGCACCAAGAAAGAAAGAAATAACTGATTACACAAAAACAACAATTGTACACACTTTCCAAAAATTGCTTTATGATCAGAGCATAAGTGTTCCCCTGTATCCAAGTCCAAAAAGTCCCTTATTACATTAATCTCCAGAAATTTATAGCCAATCTAGAATAACCAACTTTTCGGGTTCGTAACTACCCAAAAAGTTAGAGTTTGGACTACTTGGAGATGGTTTGTAACCAACTCTAACTTTTACAACTCCAACTTTTCATGTCTAACCATAACTAATGGAATAAGAAGTAGGAGAACTTGAAGGAACTTTCTCTTTTACCTATATGTTCTTCTGAAATCTTGTTCAACTATATAGAGTTGAATTAAAATAAAAATTCCCACACCCATGAACAACCATACAATTGCTATCACCATGATCATCATCAAGAGTGCTTGAGCTAGAACAACATTTTTTTTGTGGTATGCTGATTTGTAAAATAATGATTTAATTGGCCACTCAATCTCTTTGTGCAATCCAGCTTCTCTCTCTACTGTTAGCATAAAGCCAACATCATCTCCTACCAATATAGAGGATATAGATGCTAGTTTTTCTTCACCATTAGAATAGCATTCGTGGTAGAGAAAGGACCACAAGGAGTCTAACCGAATCACTGATGATTGTACCATCATCCACAGATCCGAAAATACTACCCACTTGATGCAATTGTGAGAAGATACTCAATACCTCTCCACTATATCCATTTTGAATGTATCTCACAATCAATGCGTTCTAGGAAACTGTATTTTGTTCAAGGAAAGAGTCAGTCATCTAGTTTCATCATCTGGCTGAGGTTAAGAGGACTCATAACAGAAGATGGGCCGTTATAAATCTCGTCCACAATGATTCTGTTGGCCTTCTCAAAGGGGTGGTAATTGTCCCAAAACAAATATTCATCCCTATTTGTACACAGATTTGAAACGGCAGTGCAGAGGCTGACTCCATTGTAATTCCCTTGTCCACAACATGCATTTGCTATATTCACAAATCCGTATGCTGCAGGATTATTGAACAGGCCCATATTCATTTTGTAGTTGTTGGCAAAGGTGAAAATCTGAGAAGAATACTTATTGTTGAGTCGATCTACCACAGATCTCAGCTGGGTGTTGAAGAGCGAAGCAACATTTTGAAGTTCAACTGCACATTCTCCATTGTGACATCTGGTGACCTTAACACCTGGAGCGTACCTATCATTAAGAACTAGCGTACCTATTATTACTCCAAACATCTATGCAAAAAGAGGGGTAAAAATTTATTAAGACAGAAAGGAATACAACAAGGAGAGCTCAACAAGGAGCTCGATCCTGAGCAACAAGATCATCAAATTCTTGCACCATCTCAAAGGACAATTGCCTCCTATTCCTAATATTCCAACCCGGATCATGACTAGATGCCCATTTGGCTAAACAATCAGCAGTTCTATTCCATTCATGAGGAATATACGTGAACCCAATGAACTAAAAAGAGGAAGAGAAGAAAAGAATTTGCTTAACAATAGTAGCCAGCTGCCAACTAACATCCTCAAGCTCTTGCGAAGAAAGCATGTTCACCACTACCTGGGAATCAGACTCATAGATAATCTTACTCCATCCCCGCAAGCAACACTGTTCCACAACATATAAAATAGCTTGAGCTTCCATGAGATTGTTAGTATAATCACCCTTATGAACTAAGAAGAAAAATTTAACATCCCCAGAACTACAACGAGCCACTCTGCCAATACCAGCCAGACCAGGATTCCCATGGGAAGAACCATCAGTGTTAATTTTTAGAACTCCATAGGGAGGAGGAGTCCAGTGCCCATCTCGATTAACCCGACCCTTCCTCTGATGATGAAGCTGACTGGACATAGAAGGAAACCTATGAGCTACAGCCCCATCTTGCAGATGAAAATTGAGGCGATTACAGATAGCAAGATCAACCGGATCCATACCCCCATCAAGCTCACACTTCACAAGAATAGTTTCGTGAAGAGAATGTGATATTTTCCACCAAAGATGCAAAACACCAAGCTGAACATCTTGGAATATGCGATGATTCCTCTCCAACCAGATATGCCAAAGCATGAAAGATAGGCCAGCAATCCAAGCAGCATGGAGAAAAGAAGACTTGGAGGGAGTAGTACCCAAGCGGGCCCAGAACTCAAGCAAAGAGGAAGCATGCTGACAAGAGCAACCCCAAGCGCGCCACCAAAGGTGCCATATCTGAGTAGAATAGAAGCAATGGAAGAACAGATGGGAGACAGACTCCTCTCCATTACCACACAAAACACAATAAGAGGGGCCCTAAAATCCACGTTTACAAAGATTATCCCAGGTAAGACAACGGTTGTGAGCCACTAGCCACATGAAAAAATTGCACTTGGACCAAGAAACTTTATTCCAAACTTGCTTCCACCAAGGGACCTCAGCATCCCCAAATAATTGTCTAGTTATCTCCTGATACACAGCAGAGACATGATATTTACCAGACAAGGTACCGCCCCAAGCCAAAACATCTGGACCAAGCAAAGAAGAACACTCTCTAGAGGCCAAAATTTGAGAAAGCTCCTGACGATCCATGTTTGTACCTCCAGGAGGCCAATCAGAAGAATGCTTCCATCTGTAACCAACAACAGCTCCCAATTGATAAGGAGTCTTGTAATGAGCCACTTTATCCCATCCAGCAGCCAGAAAAGAGTCACAAAGAGGCTGAAGATGAGGGTATATGGATAAAATGGAAGGGAATCCATCCCAAGCATCAGACCAAAAAAAAGCTTGAGAACCTCCTTTACATATCCAAAACATACCCCTCTTTACCAACATCGCACCTGTCTTCAAAGTATGCCAAACCATTGAGCCACGACCTTCAAGAGGAAGTGCAGAAATAGAGCAAGGATTAGCACCATGAAAATATTTATGAGTGATAATACGAGCCCAAAGTTGATGTTGTCCAGAGCACCATCGCCAATAAAGTTTGGCAGCCAAAGCTTGACTACTCAATAGAGCAGATCGAAGACCAAGACCACCCTCCTTTTTAGGCCTACAAACAGTTGCCCAATTAACCAAGCTCCATTTAGTACTATGCAAATTACCACTCCAAAGGAATTGTCGAGAAAGAGCATCAAACTCCTTGAGAAAGTAAATAGGTGCAGCGTGAACCATGCTTCGATAAGTAGGAAGAGCTTGGATAACAGCTTGAAGAAGAGTAACCCGGGCAACAGTAGAAAGCCATCTATGAGTCCAATGATTTACCTTATCCTGAAGCTTGGTAATCAAATTTTGCTAGAAGAGACGTGGCTGCCTGGAAACAACAATAGGGATGCCAAGATAAGTCAAAGGAAGTGATCCTATCTGAAACTGTAGGATACCAACAATCCTGTGCTGAATAGAATCAGGAGTGTTAAAAAAGTAAATGGAAGATTTGTGCTCATTAACTTTCTGGCTTAAAGCTGCCAAATAAATGTCCAAAGCATGTCGAAATGCTTCAGCTTCCTTGATCCTAGCACGACCAACAAGAGCAGAATCATCAACAAATTGAAGATAGGAAAGAGAAGGTAAGCCATTACCCCACCGCCAGCCTTGAATAGAATTCTGGGACACCTGATGCTTAATCAATCTGCCCAAGCCTTCAGCCATGATGATGAATAGATATGGGGAAAGAGGGTCACCCTGGCGGAGGCCTCTAGAAGCACCAAATAGTTGAGAAGGTTGACCATTAATAAGAATAGAAAAAGAGGCAGAAGTAACAAAACTCATAATCCAACTCACCCAGTCAGAGCTAAATCCAAAAGAAAGAAGAATACTCCTTAGAAAGCTCCATTTAACTCTATCGTAGGCCTTAGCCATATCCAGCTTAACAAACATGGCTCTCTCCCTTGAAGTAGCCATAGAGTGAATAGCCTCAGTAGCAATAACCACCCCATCCAAAATTTGTCTACCAACAACAAAACCACCTCATTCTTCTGAGATAATAATGGGAAGCCACCTTTTCAATCTCTCAGCAATCAACTTAGTAATAACTTTGTAAACCACATTACATAAGGCAATTGGTCTAAAAAACTCCAATTGATTAACACCCTCTCTCTTAGGAATAAGAGTCAAGAATGTAGAGTTCAAAGCTTGAAGCATCTGCTTGCTAGCATAGGATTCTTTAACCAGGCTCTGATACCAATTGTTGGGCCCATTAACCGTTGTACCAAAAGCCATGACTATTAGTGAACATGGAACACCACATAATTATCCACCTATGGGCAGGGGAGCGCGTCGCATCACCCAACAAGGAATACAGAACAAAATAAGATTTTCTTCATTATCAACAGGAGGAGAGTCCTCAGAGAAGAGGGTAGAGAAGTACCAAATAGCCTCCTGGAACAAAGCTGACAAGGAATTCAGTTGGATACCTTGAGAATTAACCAAAGAAGAGATAGTGCTCTGATTTCGGTGAGATTGCACTATTTTATGGAAAAAGGCAGTGTTACGATCACCTTCTTGGAGCCAATCAACTCTAGCCTTTTGCTTCCAAAAAATTTCCTCTCGAAGTTCCCATTCTTTTAAAGCTCTAGAAGCAAGGGATTCAGCCTTGCCAAGATCCTCTAAGAAACCTCGATCTCTAATCTCCCTTGTGATGACATCAAGATCTTCTTGAGCAAGCCTCTTCATAAAGTGAAGGTTCCCAAAGCATTCCCTATTCCATATCTTGAGCTTCCTTTTAACATATTGAAGCCTTTTAGAAAATGAGAACATTGCAGTACCATATGCAGGAGCACCATCTTTCCACCAACAAAAAACAAAATCATGAAGAGAGGAGTCCCGAAGCCACATCAACTAGAACTTAAAAGGAGGATGCTTCGGAACATAAGCCCCTATAGCGGAAAATTTGATTGGCCAATGATCTGAACCCCTCCAATCAAGGATTTCTGAAGAGATAGTAAGGGTGCCACTAACCCAGAAGCAAGAAACAAGAAATCTATCCAGATGTTCTAAGATAGTAGCAACACCAGTCCTGCGATTATTCCAGGTATAGAGACCATTAGAAGCCTTAACATCAGAGAGATGCAAAAGAGATATATGTTGCCAAAGAAGAGCAGAAGAAGGCCCCAATCTAGCCAAACCACCATGCTTCTCCTCCAGACTTAAAACTGAATTGAAGTCCCCTGCTAACACCCAAGGATGATAAGGATGACAATTTCTAACATATTGAATATGTTCCCAAAGTTCCTCCTTTCCCACAAGATCAACAAGTGCATACACATTAGTAACAATGATTACCTCTCTTGAGTCTAGAGCAGAAGCTACCATAGAGAGAGCTGAGCGAGAAGACATCCAGCCAAGAGGAGAAATTTTTTGAGGATCCCAAGATATAGCTAAACCACCTGCACTACCTATTGCCCCAACATACTGGCATTGGCCACGAGACAAAATACTAGAGGCATGTTGGACCATAGACTCCATAGAGAGCTTAGTCTCTTGGATACAAAAAACATCAAGGCTATGATCAACCACCAAGTTATGAATAACCTTTTGTCTAGGGATGCTATTCAACCCCCTTACATTCCATGAGAGAATAATCATCATTGGGTAGAATTGGGAAAATGAGAATCCAAAGGTTTCACTGAACCAGAATCAATCAATATATCTCCTATGAGTTTAATCTTCTCTTGATCTGTTTTGCGCCCACTCCTAAGAGGAGGAGTAAAAGAAGCCCACTTAAAGGGTCAAGACATCAACCCCAAGGGGAGAGGAGAACCCTTGCCCTTACCTGATGGTAGCACATCCTTAACCAAATCAGCTAAAACAACATCATTATCCTCCAACACTGCAGGAGTCACTAGAGCCTCTGTCACAGGAGCTACACGGACCTCACAGTTCTAATATACTACAACTTGGGATGCCCCACAAGCATCATTAGGAACAGATCTCTCATCTGGGCAAACTGGATTAGAAGAGATAGGAGGAGGAATACCCTCCTCTAGAACCATACTATCCAGCACCTCAAAGCACTTAAAACCGAAATCAAATAATCTTTCTTTCAAAGGCCTCTTTTGACCACGACTGTTAGCACGAGGGCGAATAGGGGTAAATCCATCCTTATCCTGCATTTGAGCCTTACCCTTACCTGTAGCATCTTGCGGATTCATCCCCTTGGTAGTATTAGCCATTTGAGATTGTCCTTTCCCTGTAGTATCTACCAAACCACCAGTATTGCCCGATGTAGAACCATCCACTCCTTTGAAACTTGAGTTACGGGGGCACTGACACAGTAAATGACCATACTGATGACAAATCCGGCAACGGAAAGGGAAAGATTTATAATCTAACTGCTGCACCCAAGAAAAACCCCCCATACAAATTTCCAAAGAATCTGGTAATGGGTTATTCAAATTAATTTCAACACAAATTCTAGCATAAGAAATAACCTTTTTATTGAGGGATTGATGTGCGATCGCAGCCGGCTTCCCCAACAAAGCAGCAATTTGTCGAAGGATGTCTTCGCGCCAAAATTCCAAGGGAAGACGAGGCAAGCGAACCCAAACTGGCACTGTTAAAGGGAGATCCTCAGCAGAATTAAAACCTGAATGCCAAGGTTTGACAAATAACCCCACATGGTTGTAGAAATAAGGGCCTCCTTCAAAAAGACAGTCCCGATCAGACATGTAAGAGAATACAACAAAAAAATAACTATTCCCTACCAACATAATCTCCATATCGCCTTCCACCTGCCATGAGCGGCGGATCCATGCCTCAAGAGCAGATAGGGAAATCCAGATTCCAATAAATTTGCATATCAAAGCATGCTTGGTCCAATAATCAATGTCCTCCATTACAGCCGTTGGAGGAATAACCAGAACAGGGCGATCATGGCTACACGAAAAACAACCATTAACTTTTTTCAGCTTGGAGCTCTCCCCTGAATAAAACGATTCAGATCGCATTGCATGCATAGTTGGAGAAGAACCATCTATTCTCACCAATGGAGAAGAAATCCCAAGCCCTGCCATGCAAACAATAAAACTCCAATCCAAAATTGACTGCAAAAGATTTCCAAAAACACCGACGCAAATTATGTCCAGTAGCTAGCAATCCAAACAGAACAGAAAAATAGTAAAGATCAAACACCAAAGAATAGGCTAGGGGAAAAACCCTAGCCCAGTCGGCAGCCAACGCTTCTTCACATTCTCAGAACTCTCCGTATAGACACACCAAATACTTCAAAAAAATGTGCCAGGTAAACTTTTTAATGTGAACTTCATTTCTAGCTGACAATTGCTTCAAGTTGAAGTTTGGGTTGGGAGGTTCAGGTTAGGATTAGGTCAAAAAGTTGGAGTACGGGGAGAGAGAGTACTTTAGTACATGGAGAGAGAAAAAGTGAAACTGCAACTTGAAACTTTAACCCATACTTCTCTTTAAAAGTTTTAGTACGTGGAGAGAGAAAAATGGGAGGAGAGAGAGTGGAAACTCAAACTTAAAACCTTAATGTGTACTTCTCTCTAAAATTTTTAGTACGTGGAGAGAGAAAAGTATGGGAAGAGAGGAAATTTGAATTTTCTTGAGTATTAATCTCTCTCTTTTCAATTAATTAATATAATTAAACTCTCTGTAAAATGTTGGGAAAACAAGGACATACTAAAATAAATGTTGACAATGAATTTGAAACACAAATGATGATATAATAGCCTCTAAAGAAAACATGTCTTTGCATTATGTCTATTGTAGATGGATAGTATATCTCTTCATTTTATAGCTAGTTATCAATTTTTGGTATCTTTCCTTTTCAATTTGTAAAGTTTCAAAATACTATTACACAACTACAAATTATTATAATATTCATAGATTTCTGTTTGGATTACAATAACAATAGATGCTTCTACTAGTAACACTTATTGTTTATTATAGAATTTAATTTTATAATTATAAGTGATTTTTTTTTAAAACAAATTGAAACTTTCTAATATAGATATATAAAGAAGATTGAAAGAATCTATATAATAATAAAATGTTATAAATAATAATTAATAATAAAATTTATATATGAATTAATATGCTTAACACTTATCATAACATATAATTTGATAATACATAGAGAAATCATTCATAGAAATATGAACAGACTTGTAATCAATGTATTAAAAAACTCTCATGTAATCAATATGACTACAATGTACAAAGCAAACATAAAAAAAAATTATGCGAATTAAAAAAACACTATGAAAGAATTTAACTATTATTTTTTAAGGTTAGAAAGTTGATAACAGCTATAATAAATAAATTAATAAGTATTATTAATAATCCTTATTTTAGATCCTCTCATTTCTTTTCATTACTGTGATTTGTGCCCACATTAGTGGCAATTCATATTCAACAAATAATCTTTATACTAGTGCTGCCTATAAATTTAGATTTTCTTTGTTTTTTTCGAAGATTCTATCACGTGTTTTGATTTTGAGCATTTAGTATCTCTTAATCTATTGCACAATTGAGCATATTTTATAAATCATCTGATACAAAAAATGGTACGAAAACATTCCCCAGTACGCAAACACATGACATTTAGCCAGTTAAATATATTTTAAGTGGGGGTTTGATTGTTTGTCTTATTCAATGACATTAATTTACTGAAGAAAATAATAATAAAGTTAGTAGAAAATACTATAATCCACTTTAATGTTGGGGCAATTGGGAATGAATAAACAGAGCATAAGTGGAGATCTTTATGTCGCCTCATTTCATTTCATCATGATTAGGGGTTGTTGAGTTTACCAACATTCCAAACTTTATTCCATGCATTATTTCACATGATAGATGGCACACCACAAAAGTTATGGCGGTGTATAAGCCACGCCTGTTACTTTTGAAGACCACATTATTCATACATTTTTCACATTTCTAAGATAGCCCTCACGTTTTTAAGGCCAACGTAATGCAAGTTATAGTATATATATAAGGATAATACCTGGGCAAGGTGGATGTGGTCAATCTAATGTATATTATATTAAACAAAATAAAAATATATTACATTTATTAGTTTCATGTGGAGACTTGTGTTTTCGCCACATTTTTTATTTGCATTTTTAGTCCTTGTCATTAAGGCATGAGACTATAGTTAGGGAAATGTGCAAAAATCTTATGTAAAACTTAGTTCTTGAATATTTTTGAAATTAATATGAGGTGAAACATCTAAATTAATTTTCTTTTTCTATTGGTTGGTGGCTATTTTCTCGATAGTCTTATTCCTTTTCTGAGAAAAAAATGATGAATTATTTTTGAACATGAAGACTTTTAAATAGAGTGCTTTTCTATGTGGTGAAAGTTTGTTTCATTGTTGGAAAGTGATAGTTTTGTGGTTTCTTTGTTTATTTATTAGTTTGGTCTCATATTCTTATAGCCTCTATCTGTTTAAGTGTATTTTGTGCTACTGTTTTTATTTCTAATTAGGGAGAGTTGTATGACATTGTGTTGGACCTTTCTTGTTAAATGCTACAATGGTTTTCCCCTCTTTTTTATGATGTTTAGTCCCATAGAGATGCTATAGATGTTGGTCTTAGTGGTTGTTGCCACAATTTACCTCATTCTTTGTTGTCTATCATGTGTTATGGGGGATTTGTGGGTAGGGCCTTTGTGTTATTTGTGTCCATGTTCTTCTATGTTCTATATTCCTTTGGTTGTAACTTGTGTTTAGGTTATTGCTTTCTTTATCCTTCATGGTTTGGGTGGCATTCGAATCTTTATGTTTTAATCCCCTTTATTATGTTTTCTTTAGTTTCAACAAGAATATCATTAGGGAGCCTTTTGTTGGAGCCCAGTGATTTCTTTATATTCTTTTTGTGGTTTTCCCCTTAGAGCTCATTGGTTTTGTGGTTGTGCTTGCCCCTTTTTTAGCCTAGTATTTTTTATTTTCTTTCTTTTACTATTAGATTGTATTTCTCTTCCCTTGATCTATACCCATGAGAATCATATGGCTCTGGAGTCTTCGCATGTATAGAGGTGGAGATAATTCTCGTGGTTAAGGATGAGGTGTTTCTAATTCTTTTTCAATTTATATGGAAGTAATAGTGTCCCTTATGGAGGTGGAGATTTTTCTTTTATGACAAGTTGGAAGCTATTGTTTGTGGAAATTTTTGGCCTTGGCTACTTGGATGTAGGGTTGAATTAGGTGTGTTAGATCTTTTTGTGGTGGTTTCTTCCTTTTTTGGCCACTATTAATGTAGAAATGTCTTCTTTTTAGATGAATACGGTCTTTTTTAGAAGATTTAAGAATTTTTTGTTGGCGAGCATATATTGTTTGTTTAAGAATGGTTTTGTGAGATGTTTTAAAACTTGATATGAAGGATCAATGATCGTTCCAAAACCTTAGTGCCTTGCCATGCTCATAGTTTCTTGGGAGGTTCAATTTTATGCAATAGTTTTATTATATTTTTTCATTAAGTTTCTAGAATTGAAGGTTATGGAAGCCTTGTTGAAACTCAGTAAACCCGTTATTTGGTTTAAGGGACCCTAGAAAAGCCCTTTGGCGGTCTTCTAGAATATTATGGGATCTTTTTTACAACCTATTGTTGAGGCCAAGATAGCCTTAAAAAATAATATTTTTTTCCTTCTCTAGAGGGTTTTGGCTTTAGTTATTTTAGACCTATGCTTTGTAAATTTTGTTCATTTTAAGATCTACTATTGTTATGATGTTTATTGTATGTGTTTTATATTTTACATCTATCTATTGTGAGTTCTAAATCTTGTGAACACCATTTAGACCTTTAAAAATAACTTTATGTAATTGCATTGTGTTAATAGACCATTTTCCTAATATTCCTCTATATAATCCCTAAGAAATTGGGAAGCTAATGTGAACTATAATATAACCAAAGGGTGGCTCTTAGCTTTATGCTTGATATATGCACCAAAAGTAAGTAATAAGAAATTTAAGGTATAATACATAATGGGTGTGGAAAATATGTCTAGTATGGATATCCATAGCATTCTAATATTTAAAAATGTCAATATCAAATACACATTTTTGTGGATGATAATGATCTAAAACATATCAAGCTCAACATAAATGTTTTTTCATAGAGAATAAATAATAGAGGTAATGATGAATAAGGAAAATCAAGCCAAATTAATACATAGAAATATTTTCATTCAAGAAGAATAATCCACACATATGTGGATAAAAAATAATAGATATGCATGAATATACATACATGTACTATATTTGAAGATGAATGCACCGTGGCTAGCCTTTGAGAAAGAAAGAGAAAGATATATTGTGAAAATTACCATATAGTATGAATTTGAACATCATACAAGACCTAATAGTTGTCAACTCATTTAAAAAACACACTTTTAAACATAGTTCAACCAAACAATCCAATCAAAGAAAGACTTCCTATTCATTTGTCTAGTTTATAAAATTTAAAAGATGAGTTAAACTATATTTATTGAATGGTCAAGAATATTATCTCATGATATGGTATGTTTTTTAGATTACAATAACAATAGGTTTTGAAGGGACCCTGAAACCCTTTTACATCCTCAAAAAAGGAAAAAACACGCTAACCAACAGGAAAGAGCCCATAAACCTACTAAAAAGTATCATCAAAATCAAGTTTTATAGGGATCTGAAACCACTAATAAAGTCCAAATAAAAAACTTAGGTTTTACAAGGCCCTGAAACCGACAATACATATTAAAAAAAACTAAAAACTAGAAACCAGGACCAAACACAGGGACTAGAAGAACCAGCCAGCAAACAAGATTTGCACAGGAACCTGACCAGAAAAGAAGACCCAGGAAACTATTGCAATTCCGTAATCATCTTCACAGCCTCCTTACTAATCTTAGCTGTATCTTGGATGGAGTTAGCAACCAAAGCAACATCATCAATCAAAGCTTTTTCCCTCAAACTCTATCTTGTCCTCTTGCTTGGGCCCTCGAAAGAAATGGTTCCTTCATTAACTCTTTTACCCAAAGTTGCTGCAGCAGCACAGGATGCTTGAGGTAACTTGCTCCATTTTTGTTCCACTTTCCCTAACGAGCAGTCTAAGATTCTGCTTGTATTCCTTTAGTTTTTTGGGATATCTCCCATTTGCACCTCCATGTGTTGAATAATAGCCTGGTCAGCCTCCTGGTTATGTTGCAATGTATCCACTTTCTTCTTCAGCCCCATTATTTCATTATATAACCAGGAGTTGACCTGAAGGAAAGAGTCAGCTTTTTGTTTAGCAGAGTGGAGGAAGGAAAGAATGGTTTCCCTCTCCGGGGAGTCACTCGGATCATCAACAATGGTGTGTGGAATAGGGCCATCATCACCCGCATCATCATGATATGGTATGTTGGAATTGTTTGAAGTGATATAAAAAAACAATTAAAAAGCCCTTGATAAGTAAAAAGAATAAAATATTTCCCAAACCAAATATGGAGAGTAATATATGGATAGTAAAGCAATGCAAAAAATATGTAAATTTCAAAAATCCCACCTTAAATAATACAATTTTCATGATTACAAAATTATTTTATTTAATTAGCATTTTAAAACTATTTAAAATAATTGTTAATTCCAAATGAATTTGTTAAATCAATTAAATAATAATAGAATATAGTAGATTCTAACAAAACAATACTTTCAAAAATAGTAAATTTTGAAATAAGACAATTCTTTTTTCTTAAATAATATCATTATGACTTGAACATTTATTCACTTTTCTAAGATAAAAGATGTGACATAATTTTTTTTACTTATATAATACTATTCCAATGTATTTTTTATAGTAATATTCACACTCTTACAATTAATAGTCATTTCTCCATTATTGAGTGATTTAAGATTTGGAATGTATACTATAAAGATTAAATAAAGATTAAACTTTAGTTAAAAAGTAAAATTAAAGAATGTTTTTTCAAATAGATATTAATCTATTATGAAAATTAAAATTTTAAATTTATTAGTTTTATAAAATAATATATTAAATAAATATTTTTTATATAAATTTATAACACGAATACTTAGATAGTTTGTGTTATTTTTTCAAAGATTATATAACTCTTATTATAATTGAGTACCTTTGCATTTCTATTTTGTGAAATCAAAATTGAAACATAATAATAATTCAATAGACAGTTAAAAAATAAGAAACATTTCTATCATGATATGACAAATCAAAGTTGGATGCTATATTGGGATGCTTTAAGGTCACGCCATGATCAAGAAAAAAAGAAACCCAAGCCCAAGATTCAAAAAATGTAATGATTCAAAAACCCTAATAAAAATGTAAGGCTGCCATTGGGATGTGTCCACAAGGGACCAGCAAGGCTGCAAACATTCCAATAATAAAGAAGAGAATATGTAATTATGTGCAACATAATGATGAGTTCAAAATGAAAGGTGCCTGTAATTTCAACAGAGGCTTTAATCATGGAAGCTGACTGAATCATACAAGCAATGAAGAGATAAAAGATTGAGGGCTGCATGATGGGTTTTTGCATCACTGATGATTTCCATATCTCGTCACAAATTGTTTCAAGCTGTCTCTAAACAATGGCCAAAGAAAAAGTTATTGTTTTATTGTTTTACATCTGGATGGCAATGATTTGAGACGCATGATTCCAGTAAATTAAAGTGATTTAAAGATCTATTTTGACCGGGTATGAGTTTGGGTGACAGCTCTCTTCTTCTCGCTTTCCTTTCGGGAGCCCACTCAATTTATAAAGGTAAACATGGCAATGCAACAAGGCAGGTACTGTAGATTCCAGTGTTCAATATATTGAAAAAGATTGATATCTTAAATCGTACAACATTTGTACTGAATTTGTAAAAAGTGATTATAAACTGGTTGAGATGAAAACGCATGATGAGGAAAATTAATGTATAGGATGCTTTGTTTAATCATTTCAGTCATCAAGATTGTAGATCAATGGTTGGGCATAGTTTTTGAGAGCTAATGATACGTCTCTTCATTGTCTGATGTATATTAATTTGTTGTGTATGACTGGTAAGAGTTAACGGTATGTCTCTTCATTGTCTAGTTTTGAACAATGTTCAGAAGTGTAATTCTTCATTTATAATATATATATATATATATATATATATATATATATATATATATATATATATATATATATATATATATATATATATATATATATATATATATCGAAGTTTAAATATTCAATTAGTTGAGTATAATTGGTAATGGTTATAATATGTAATAATGGTTCTGATTTGGTTAGTAGAGAATTTGAAAGGGTCTTGATTTCTTTTACAAAGATAGATAAAATTTTTAACCTCCCAAAATAACAATCAGTAGAATAGAATAGCAACTACAAAACAATGAGGCAACATAGAGCCTAGCCAACACACACGACTCCACCAAAATTTTAGGCGGTTTAATAAAATGGTTCAAATAGCTTGGCTTAATCCTAGGCATAGGGTCTTTCTCTCCAAGCCTGTATTTATGTTAGACAGAGTGGCAACAATAATTAATATTTAGATGTTTAGTTGGTGACATATAATTAGTGAGAATTGTGAAACATTTTTTCATTACATTGTCTATCAAATAAGTTTAATTGGTTGAGTGTAACTAGTAAGGTCTACAATATTTTTATCCTTTATACTGTCCACCAAAAATTAGAAGTGTAATTGGTTAAACATGGCGAAGATTATAATATTTTCTTTCATTACACTATTGTGAAATTTTTATTTTTATTTTTTTGAACATAAATTTTGAAGGTTACATTTTGTTTATCCATTATACTATCCACAAAAGTTTAGATATTTAAATGATCAATCATAATTAGTATGAGTTATGATATGTTCCTTCACTAAGTTATTCGTGAAGTTTAGAAGTTTGAATATAGTTAATAGAAGTTCGACCATCTTTATACATCCATCAAAGTTTACATGTATTATTGATTGAGATGCTATATGATATATTCTTTCAATACACTTTCTATCACGTTTAAAAGTTTAACTCAACATTATAATACATTTCTAAAAATATGATACATTTCTCCATATAATCAAAGTTCAAACTTCTTAAAATACAATTACAATTATACACCCAACAAAGCACACTCAACCTTTTATCTTTCACAAGAAAATACTTTAACCATAAACTCTCTATAAACCACCATCAAAATTTAATATAAAACCTTCTCCATATAAAGGAAATCAATATTATTGTAGGGCGTAGGCGTACAAGGGAAAACTTATACGAATATTTTGGTTTCTCCCAAACGTCTCATATCACATCGAGGCCACTTTAATTGACAAATTGTGGAGCATTCAATAAAAGCAAGCTGGCCCGCCCTGGTTACCACCCAGCTTTCACTTTTATCCTCCTCAAAAGACGATTGTTGAAGTTCTACAACGTTCGAGGCTATGGTTTTTTTTATTGTGGGCGTCTTTGTCCATACAAGAGTGATAAAAAAGCTACATGTCCTCCCACAAGCCTTTTATATGAACACAAGCTCAGTGAATATATTATCATATATGGTCTGATTAATTCTCTACTGAGAAGGTCCTGTACTTTGTCCTGCCCTATTTCATACTCTGAACTTTCCCATTTCTAGTGTTGAAGATAGATAGCCATGGAGGTGGAGTGCAGTGCAAACCAAGTTGTGGCAAAAAGGTTATGGAACATGTTAAAGGTGGCAATTTTCATGGTGAGAAAAGGAATTGTGTTGAAGAGGAAGCTTGTGATGGACATGCATATGATGATGAAGAGAGGAAAAGTGCTTGGAAAATCTCTGGGAAGTTTGATGTTTCATCATTCTCATGGAAACAGCCACCATTATAGTACTGGCCTGGGCATTAGGGAATATGAGTTTTCCTGCAATAATAGCCCCGCTTTTCCTTCTCTTTCCTTTCACTGGGGGAAGAAAAAGCATAACTTCTTTCCCTCTATTCCTTGCATTCAACCGCATGCTGATGGTGAAGATGAGTATTGCGAAAATACCATTGTTGTTTCTCAGTGTGAATACTTCGCTAGGAACAACATGGATCTGAAAGATCTTCCTGGTTTAGATCAGTCAACAAGACCTCAGTCACCCTTTTGTTGTGTAGATAGAGAAGCAGAGGAGTTCATTTCAAAATTTTATCAGCAGATTCAATTGCAACGCCAGGTTTCCTTTGTGCAATACAATGAAATGCTTGCTAGGGGTTCTGGATAAAAATAGCACAAAAGATCTGTGTTATATGTTTTCTTTGTGTAAGCCAAAATAAGGTGTAGCATTGAAATGTGGGTCTCTCTTTATAGTAAGTTCTGCCACTTACAAACCAGGTTCTAGTATTTCATCTGGAGTGTAATTTAATATTTAGAACGTTAGTGCATATATGAGTCCTAAATGGATTCAGCCCTTCCCAACTAAAGGAGAGACTGGATTTCTGTTGTCACGAGTCTAGATGAGTTGCATCTGTTATATATTTCTTTATTCTGAGTATGCAAGCTAGTGTGGAGGTTATTCTGTCATCTCTGTCCTCTGAATATCACATAGTGACCTTTTTTCCTAATATTCATTTTGGTTGTTAAACTCCTGTGAGCTTATTGGCCTATTTTACTGAGAAACATTTGCTTTGTTTAAATAAAATAATATCTGTATGGTGCTGAAAGTTTTAGGTGTTAGAATATTGACTAGTGAAATAAAATCTAGATTAGAGTCAATGAGTTCTTGGTTTATTGGTGAAGTTTAAAGATTCTTAAAGGATTCATTAGAGATCAATTTCTTCAGAAACTACTACATCGAAAAAACAATGAGGCCTTTATTTTGAGAGAATGGGATTCAACTGTTAGCTTGTGCTTGTATATTAGATAGTTAAAAAGATATTATCAAAGAACTCCAAAAAAAATTAAACAAGCTTTTGGTTTGAATCTCCTTTCTTCTACATGGATGAATGTTTTTTTCCTTCTTTGTGCTACAGTGAGATTAGAAAATGTGTTTTTTTCTTCTTCTTTGTAGCAATGTCTGCAATGAGTGCTACAGTGAGATGACTTTGTTTGCAGGGGTAGAGATTAGAAAATGTGGGTGAGTTATAATTCCAATTTTAATTGTTAAACAGTGAAGATCAATTTGTGAAACAGGTCACAGCTAGCCAATATAGAGACTTTTATTTAATGGGATGTTTTGTTGATAGTAAAAGAAGAGAGGATGTGGATGAATGTTTAAATGGCAACTACCTCAATGAAAACACATTTAGGATATTGCTGTTTCTGAGTTGTAATCCAAAAAAAAATATCTAAGGTGTGGGCAATATTTAAATGACAACGTAAAGTTTCATTGGACATGGTAGACGAAATAGTTATTATTTTGCACATTCCCTGGTTTTGAGTACATTTCAATGAGTTTTACCGTACTTTTGTCTTTTTAATTTGGAGTCTAAATTTTAGATTTTATTATAATTTTATTTAGTATATTTTAAGAAATGAGTAGTGGTATCTTGGTAGTCTAAATAGGCCATTCTAAAACAGCACATATTTAAAAAAAAAAAGCTTGACAAAAGTAAGTCAACTTTGTCTATTTAACACTTTTATTCTAAGATTTAAGGCTTACATGTTCCGTCCAAATAGGGTTACATTATAGAATAACGATCAAGGTTGTTAGGTAGTTAGAAGACGAAATGGACCATAATCATGTCATTGTTGCATCAAAATCAAAGTAGATTTAATGCAACCTAAATCACCAATTTAATATAAAATTTGGTTTTAAAACATTTAAATTGCTCAATAATGTATTGTATTAAAAAATTAAACTCAAAGATTCCATACATGATAACATTTTGTTCACTTAAATATTTTATATTATTGGAAAAATTAAAATTAATTTGCCAATCATTATCAAAATTATTAATTACTTTAGGGATATATCACCAATATTTAATTTTCACTATTGATTTAAAAGTTAATGCAAATGAGATTTAAAAAGTTTTAATATTTCATGATGATTAATTAACTTCCTATTATTGAGATTCACCAATATTTTCTAAGAAAAATTATGATTCCAAAATATTCGTCAATATAAATAATATTTAAAATGAAAAATTTGAGAGATTTAGCAATACAAATAATTTCATTTATCAAAATAATGAAATATTCACCAATATTTTATATCTTTTTCCTGTAGAGAGTTTGGGGGAGTTTCATAAACTTTACCCTAATCAAAACTGACAAAAGAAATTGTCAAAATCAATAAAAGGAACTACTCAAAGTTTGGCTATTTAAAAGTTCCACCATAAAAAGATAGTTGCAATAATCTCTACTAAGAATAATCTCTTCTCACATTTGATAGAAATGAGTAGGGATAAGCATCTTGTTTGGCAAGAGAATTTTTTTTTTTCATTCTCAACCATGCACATCAAGTGGAGACAACCTACATAAGAGTTAGGAGTGGAGGATGTTCTGGTAATAGAATATGGGGCACTACTCCAATGATCCAAATGTGGATTTTAAATAAAAGCAAGTTGGCCCACCTTGGTTACCACATAACCATGGAGGTGGATTGCAGTACAAACCAAGTTGTGGCAAAAAGGTTATGGAACATGGTAAAGGTGGCAATTTTCATGGTGAAAAAAGGAATTGTGTTGAAGAGGAAGCTTGTGATGGACACACATATGATGTTGAAGAGAGGAAAAATGCTTGGAAAATCTTTGGGAAACTTGATGTTTCATCATTCTCATGGAAAGAGCCACCATTATAGTATTGACCTAGGCATTGGGGAATATGAGTTTTCCTACAATAATAGCCCTACTTTTCCTTCTCTTTCCTTTCACTAGGGGAAGGAAAAGCACAACTTCTTTCCCTCTATTCTTTGCATTCAACCACATGATGATGGTGAAGATGAGTATTGTGAAAATACCATTGTTGTTTCCCGGTGTGAATACTTCACTAGGAACAACATGGATTTGAAAGACCCACCTAGTTTAGGTTAGTCAACCAGCCCTTACTCACCATTTTGTCATGTAGATAGAGAAGCAAAAGAGTTCATTTCAAGATTTTATCGACAGATTTAGTTGCAATTCCAGGTTTCCTTTGTGAAATACAATGAAATTCTTGGTAGGGGTTCTGGTTAGAAATAGCACAAAAGATTTTTGTTTTCTGTTTTCTTTGTGTAATCCAAAATAAGGTGTAGCATTGACATGCGAGTCTCTCTTTATAGTAAGTTCTGCCATTTACAAACCAAGCTCTAGTATTTCATGTGGAGTGTAATTTGAAATTTAGAAAGCTAGTGCCTCTATGAGTCCTAAATGGATTCAGCCATTCCCAACTAAAGGAGAGAATGTATTTTTGTTATGATGAGCCTAGATGAGTTTTATTTTTTATATATTTCTTTATTCTTTGAGTGTGTAAGCTAGTGTGGAGATTATTATATAATCTCTGTCCTCTAAATATCGCATAGTGACCTTTTTTCATAATGTTCATTCTGGTAAATTCTTGTGAGCTTATGGGCCTATTTTGTTGAGATATATTTGGTTTTTATTATTATTAAAGAATATCTTAATGGTTTTGAATATTTTAGAATATTTGACTGGTGAAAATAAAATTTAGATTAGAGTCAATGGGTCTTTGGTTTACTTGTGAAGTTGAAAGATTCTTAAAGAGTCTATTAGGTATCAAGTTTGTTGGAGTGTAGAGCTCCCACATCAAGAAAGGGATGAGGTCATCATTGTGTTACATATGAATTTAGAGAATGGATACCCTTTAGTCCTTGACTCTTAGCCAAAGAGGTTTAGTTGTTAGCTCGTGTTGGTATATTAGATAGCTAAAAAGATATCATGAAAGACCTTCATAAAAAAAATAAAACAAGATTATGATTTTACATATCTAGACATTCCTTTCCCTCTGCAAGAATGAATGGTTTTTTCTTTTTCTTTGTAGTAATGATTGTAATGAGTGCTATAGTGAGATGACTTTGTTTGTAGAGGTAGAGATTAGAAAATGTAGGTGAGTTATAATTCCAATTTTCATTGTTAAACTATGAAAATCAATTTTTGAAATAGGTCACAACTCAAATGGGCACAAAAATTAAAGGTTATTAGGTGTGGTGGGCTAGCACAACTAGCCAATTTATAGAGACTTTTATTTAATGGGATGTTTTGTTGATAGTAAAAGATGAGAGGATGTGGATGAATGTTTAAATGATAACTTAAAACCTCAATGAAAATAAATTTATTGATATTGTTTTTTTTGAGTTGTAATAAAAAAATCTATGGTTTGGGCATCGCTTAAATGACAAAGTGCAGTTTCATTGGAAATGGTAGATGAAATAGGTAATATTGTGCACATTCTTTGATTTTGAATACATTTTGAATGATTTTTTTTGTACTTTGTCTTTTTTATTTGGAGTCTAAATTTTAGATTTTATTAAAATTTTATAGTATATTTTTAGAAATGAATAATGGTATCTTGGTAGTCTAAATGGGTCACTCTAAAACATCACACATTAATAAAGAATTAAGCTTGAAAAAAGTAAGTCAAATTTAACTATTAGACACTTTTAGTCTAAGATTTAAGTCATAGTGTGTGATGTTTAAGCTGTTAGAACAATGATCAATAAGACATATATAAAAGGTTGTTAGGTGGTTACAACTGTAGTAGAGAGAAAAGGTAATGGACCATAATCATATTGTATGTTCCATTTAGCTTGTTTGAAGTATTTATGAATGACTTCCAACACTTATTATCATTTTTAGGATTATTATCTCATTTATTTGTTGCATTAAAACTAAAGTAATTTTTAGTTGCTAATATTTGCCAATTGGAAAATTTTAGAAATTTTTAGCTAATAGTTTGGCTAATTATTTTAGATTTAATGTAACCTAGATCAACACATTTTTTTGAAGTTAGTTCTCAAATATTTAAATGTCTCAATAATTTATTTTATTAAAAAATTAAACTCAAAGATTTGTCAAAATACTCGATACATGGTTAGATTTGATTCACCTAAATATTTTTTTAATTAAGAGGGGTAAACGCTTTGACCTGGAGCTATGAACCAGTGAGGCCACAAACGGGGGACCTCATCCCCATGAGATTTGAACCTAGATGGCAAGGATAACAACGCAACAACTTAACCATCACAACATGCCACTATTGGCAATTCACCTAAATATTTTACATTAATGGAGAAATTAAAATTAATTCACCAATCATTATTGTAATTATTAATTACCTTATGAGTATATCACCTATGTTTAGGTTTCACTACTGATATAAAATTTAATGGAATGACACTCAAAATATTCAATGAGGTAAAAAAAGTTCAAACTTCGTAATGCCTATACCTAGTTTACTTTTCATGTTATATTGCCAAATTATTTTAGGTCATCTTTATGGTTATGTTTTATGATTTAGTGGTACTCAATTACCTGATTTGATTTGATGGTATTTCATACTCAATTTATATATTTGATGACCCACTTGATACTCGGTTATTTCATGTGTTTATGTGTATCCATTCAATAATGATAGTTCGTATGTTCATATAGTGATTGTAGTTATTTCATGATGATAGTTAGATGGATGATATATATGCAATTTTCTATATTTATTAACCCCATACTTGCATGTGTATGGTGCATACATGTGTATGTTTTACTTTAAGTTTGATGTTTCTGATGTGGTTGAGGGAGGGAGTTGTAGTCACCTTCTAGTTGGGATCTACACAATGCACCACTCTTTGTCATTGCTTGTTTAGTTTACACACACACACTCGTGCGCGCACACACACACATATAGATGTTTGACTTTGATGCAAACTGAAGGTACCATGCATTGACTTCCTTCAATTTACAAGATGAGTGTGCCCTATCTTCATATCTCAATAGTAATGAGGGGAGATAGTTCTCGAGTCCAAATCTTAACCCTAAGCCAATTGTCCTAGAATATAGGACAAGTATCTGAGTTATTTACCCTTCCAAATTCATCAAGTGATGAGAATTTAAGATTTTGACCCTTGAGCTTGGTTTAGTACTTTGTCTTTAAATTGAGTTTCTTATTTAGATTTGTGGGCTTATTGTGATTTTTATTTATAATTAAATCAAATTCAAAGTATATTAAATGATTTAATTTCACAAAATTTTTATAAAGAAAAATCATTTTTAAATGATGTTTAATTAATTAAATAGAAAAATTAAATTTAAAAGGTTTAATTAAAGCTCTCAATTTGGTGTAATTATATTTATTTTATTTAATAATAATTAAGTTAGTAGGAGTTTCGTTTTCATAATAAACTCTAAATATTATTATTATTTAAATTAATAAATATACTATAAAAAATGTCTTGTGATTTAATAAAAGAGAAAGAGAGAATAAATTAAATAAAGTTTATTTTAATTAAAATGTAAAAAAATTGCACATGAAATTAAAATAAATTAAAATAATAAAGAAAAATATTTGAAACCCTAAAAGGAGAAAGCTCTTTATTAAGAAATTAGAGCTCATTTCTCCACACACAGGTTTGGAGGAGCAAATTTCGAGAAAGAGGGTTTTCAAGAAGACATGATTTCTTGCAAATTTTTGAGCATTCATCCGGTTAGCATTAGATCGAGTTAGGATATTTGTTGAGATTATCATAGTAATTCCCTTCAAAATCCTCTCTCTCTTGTTCGTGTTTGTCTATGGATCTATTTTCAAAAATAATTCTAGTTGAAACCCTTATTGATAAATTTATTGTTCTTCGTTGTTGAAACGTTGGTGAAGAAAAATTTAATTTAAAACTATTGTTTGAGAAATTGTGTCATTCGTTATTGAATACTCTTATTGGAAAAATTGGATTGATTAAAATTATGAATTGAGATAGGGTTTGGAAAAGAAAACCAGATTTTAGATTAACAAATTTGATTGTTAGTTGCAATTATTCTTTCTATCACATCTACACTAGAAAAGTTATATATATGTATATTTATATGTATGCATGTATATGTGTGTGTGTGTGTGTGTGTGTGTGTGTGTGTGTGTGTGTGTGTGTGTGTGTGTGTATGTATATATCTATATGTATATATATGTACACACACACACACACACACACATAATTACCATAGTAAAAAGAATTATTGTGATAATATTTATATTGAAAATGGTAATTACATTGTAAATATTTGGATTTTGTATGCATTTGAGGAAGGGGGGCTTTGGTGTTTTTTTTTTTAATTTAAAAAAATCGAGAGGTGGGCCACCACTCGCACCTTCCTCCTTCTCTTTTTTTTTATGATGACCCTTTTTGTTAGGGTCTGCACATGGTAGACCTACTGCCATAGCAACAAGGCTGTAGGGGCATTGATTTTAGCCAATGAGCTTTAAAAATAAAAGTTAAGGGTTTTTAATTTTAAAAATAGCTTTTCAATATTTTCTATTCAGACATTTATTATTATATGTTATTATTATTAAAATAGTACTTGTTAGTTATTAATAGATTAATAAAAAGTATTTGTTAATAAATTAATATTTATTAATAGAATTTATTAATGTTTAAGTTAAAGTTTTTTGTTATTTAGTTTATTTTAATCATAAAAAATACATATATATTAAATTGATAATTGTAATTTCCAATTCTTAATTTGGAAATTGTAATATAATTATTTATAAATGAGATAATTGACCAGTCTTTTATATGACTCGATTTGTTTTTAATTGTTCATTTTATTTGAGATGATTTTTATTACTAAGAGAACTTTATTACTTTTGTGAACTCAGAAAACTTTGTTTAATATGTCACTTTGAAAATTGAAAACTTGAACCTATTCGAGGAAATCAAATTTTTACATTTTCAAACCAAATTAACTTCAAAACTACACTTGTTAAATTACTTGATGTGATGTATGGTTTATTTTACTAGGCTTAAGTTTGACTTATTATATTGACCAGTTTTGGATGTTTACTAGAGGCTTGAGAGTTTTTTTTTTTGTTGAAGTTGATGAAAGATCAACCCCATAGCTTCCAAGAATCACCTACATGCAAACATTTTTCATAGAAGAGAGAAGCAAAAGGCTATGGAGGCTGGAATTGCCAGAGAGACATTCTTGATGAGCAAAAAGAGAAACCAATACATCAAAAGTGAATGAATAATTTGCAAAGAGAGATCTTCCTTATAAAGGAGATCAAAACCATAAAATGGTCTAACCTAGGTTGCATCATAATAATTAATAAAAGAATTAATTATTAGATGCCTAAAATTTAGCTTAAGTAAACTAGAGTTTATTAGAAAATATCTAAGCACTCTAACACCCTCCCTTAAGATAAACTTAGGGAGTAACTAAAAACCTAGAAAATACTATTGAAAGTATATTTGGGTCCCGACAATAAAGCCTGATGAGGAACCCAAGCACAACCAAATCTTTGAAAATAAGAGAAATAGAGAAAAACACATGGGAAAAACCTTACTCCAAAAAGAGATGGAAATAATGTTGAAAGAACTAGTGAAGGACTGAAGACACCTCCAAACTAGGGAATGTCCTAGAAGATAGGAACTAAAGATGATTATGAAGAACATCACTAAAGTACAAAGTTGCAAACATTGCCAAACTACTAATCTAAAGAACCTCCACTAGATAGAATACGATCAGATAGAGAAAATTAAGTTTGAAGAGATGATCAATTGAAGATGAAAGGTATCTTCATGGCCTCCAAAAATAGGAATGAAAGTATGTTTATATGGTAAATTATCCATCTTACTAAAATGCATATATATTCAACCATTAAAAGTGTCTAGTACATAGAATCAAATACTGAATACATAGCTCATGTTGGATCAAACCAAGAAAGTAATAGAACCAACATAACCCCTATAATGCTAAGAGGCAACACATGAACATTGAAACTAAATGCAATATCTCCTGTAGAAAGAAGAATCAGGAACATTGAGAGTGCAAAAGTAGTACAAACACCTATAATGGCACATGTCATTAGCACATCATGGGGCTAATATTGTGGAAGGAACAATCACTTGACAAACCTGAAGATGATTAATATGGCCAACATGAAACCCCCCAAGGAACTTTGTAATGTAGTGCAAGTACAAAAAACACAAAGATTTCCAAGATACCAAAATGCATTAGAGTGGCACTTTATTTCAGTGCGTTTACAAAAATACTACAAAAGGATGTCAACAAAGATCAAAAGAGACATAAGGCCGACACTAGAGATAGTACAACCCATGAAAAATCATCTAAAATAATAAAATTGATCTCCAGACTTGAAACAACCAAGTTATCCACTAGATTGCAAAAACAATTTTAAAATTGGGATGTGCTTGGAGCAGAATCTGGAAAATAGAATTTCTCAAGATATGTCTCCCAAAGTGCAAAATAAAACCTATGAATTTGAATGCATAAATTGGTAACCAAACTTCATCAAAAGTCCAAATAAACTACACCATCATAATGCACAAAGATTTCCAAGATACCAAAATGCAATAGAGTGGCACTTTATTTCATTGCATTTGTAGAAATACTACAAAAGGATGTCAACAAATATCAAAAGAGACATAAGGCTGATAATAGAGATAGTATAACCCATGAAAAATCATCTAAAATAATAAAATTTATCTCCAAACTTGAACAACCAAGTTATCCACCAGGTTGCAAAAAAATTTTTAAAACTGGGATGTGCTTAGAGCAAAATCTGGAAAATAGAATGTCTCAAGATATGTCTCCCAAAGTGCAAAATAAAACCTATGAATTTGAATGCATAAACTGGTAACCAAAATTCATCAAAAGTCCAAATAAACTACACCATCATGATGGGATCAAAATCAGCTTTTCAGTGCTTCTTTCAGATCAAAAAACATAGTTTAGATGAGCAAATTAAGACATAAAAACCACACTAATGTCAAAAAAGCACTAGAAAGGAAATATTTTTTTACTACCTTAGGGTCCATACCAAATACCTCAAAAAAATGCCCACTAGTACTAGAAATTATGTCAGGAAGCACACTAGTTTTGTATCAAAACTATCTTGATTTGCATGCCAAAAAATCTCAATTTATGTGCTAAAAAATCTTGATTTTTGTGTCAAAATCACAAAATCACCACCTAGGGAAATGTGCAAAATCTCAATTTAAAAAAATCTTGATTTGCATGTCGAAATTCAAAACACCACCTCCTGAGGAAACGTGCTAAAAATCTCAATTTTTGAACAAAAAATCTTGATTTGCGTACCAAAAAATCACAGCCTCAAGAAATGTGCCCAATTTGGTAGCAATATTATTTTGCCTCAAATTCTAGCTATGTCCAAATTGGACAAATTTTGTATGAAAATAGGATTTTTTGGATGCTCTAGGCTGAATAGTGATGTTCATTTAGGCTCAAAGTGCACCAAAAAATGATCACCCCCAGATTTGATACAAAAATCTCTAAAGAAAAAAATGCTCCAAAAGAAAAAACATAGATCTAAAAGTCAAGCCAAAATTCTCATAAACAAAATAGGGGCATGAAGATCTAGAGCTTTGATACCATGTTGAAGTCGATGAAAGTTCAACCCCACAACTCCCAAGAATCACCTGCATGCAAACACGTGTAACAGAAGAGAGAAGAAAAAGGCTATGGAGGCTAAAATTGCTAGATCCGTAGATGAGACATTCTTGATGAGAAAAAAGAGAGATTTCTATATCAAAAGTGAATGAATAAATTACAAAGAGAGATCATCCTTATAAAGGAGATCAAAACTCTAAAGAGATATAACCTAAGTTGCATCATAATAATTAATTATTAGATGCCTAATGTTTAGCTTAAGCAAACTAGAGTTAATTAGAAAATATCTAATTACTCTAATAGTTTTATGATGTTGTATGTTATGTCATGGTGAGATGTTTGATCTATGATGTTGTGGTGTAAGTTATTTACCTCATAATATTTTATTCCAAACCATTATGACACAATCACATAATTTTTTGATGAGTTTCGATTAGTTATCTTTTGGTGCTTTCTAGTTGCTTGTATAGGACTAAGGTGAATATTTTGATTTTCTTGGTGCAACGTGTAAGTTACAATGAATTATCTTTAGTGCTTTCCATTTTCTTGTATAGGACTGAGGTGAATATTGTGATCTTATGAGTTGTACCATTTATAAGCTTAGGGTAGGTCATCTATGTGTATGTTAGAAAGTGACTTGCAATGGAGGCCGGAGCCCTAAAGAGGATGCCTAGGTAACCCATTGTAGGTAGTATTAATACGTGATAATATTTCATTTAATAGGTTTAAAATGATTCAATAATTCAATTTTTTTGTCTTGCTTATGCCTCAAGTGCTAGTATAGGCTAGGATGGGAGTAGAGAGGATGCTTGGTTATGACCTTGCCTCATTAATGTGCCTTGTCTATACAAAAGAATGTTGATGCCACATAGAGTCACTAGGGGGCCAGAATATAGAGAGGCTTCCAAGGTAAGCTTAGAGTTGACTCATGTGATGATACTTTCCCACTTACATAGTAGATTTCCTATGGGTCTTTGTTGCCTCTAGGTTTAAGTGTTACTTGTGTCTTAGTACCCTTTGAGATAGATTGCTACCATGATTTCCTTGACCTGGGTGATGGTTATGACTTTTGGGATTGCTATCTATATGGGACTTGAGATTATCTCCTCAACATGATGGGACTGGGCCATTTAGGTTCCACGAGGTTGGGTGGTAATGTTTCTTATACGATTGAGATTTGATAGTTGGATGTACTTGTGCAATTTTTCCTTTCATTCTAATCTTGTGCTTATGTTCAGTGATTATATTTTGTTGTACTATACTTGATTATCTAGAGATCATATGAGATGTGGTATTTGTTCATGATGTATATTCCTTGTGCTTTTCATATCCTATGACTTGTATAATGGATAATTATGCATTTTGGTTATCCCATGTGGTATCTTATATAACTATATATTGTTTTATTGGATTCATACTTATGGTTATTCTATGATGTGGATTTTGTTATGTATTAGATTTAGTATTGACAAAACTTATGTATGTGATTCAATGTCATGGATCCCTTAAGAGATGAAATCTATTTATGGATTTTTTGTATGTATGCGAGTTATTACTTCCGCTGCATTATATCTTGTTGGTTCAATCTTTAAAAAAAATGTTTAGCAAACTTAGTGACATAATAGATTAATTTCTTTTGTGTTCCTTGGTGGGGCATTACATCTAACCCATTGTAAGTAGTATTATTAAGTGATAATATCTCATTAAATGGGTTTAAAATGAATTAATAAGAGTCAGTATTTTGCCTCACCCTAGCCTCAAGTGCTAGTATAGGCTAGGATTGGAGTAGAGAGGATGCTTGGTTATGACCTTTCCTCATTAGTATGCGTTGTTTGTAAGAAAGGATATTGATGCCGCTTAGAGTCACTAGGGGGTAGAGTCCATAGAGGCTATTAGGGTAACCATAGAGTTGACTCATGCGATGACACTTGCCGACTTACATAGTAGATTTCCTGTGTCTTTGTTGCCTTTGGGTTTATGTGTTACTTGTATCCTAGTACCCTTTGAGATCGATTTCTATTGAGATTTCCTTAACCTAGAGGATTATTATGACTTTTGGGATTGATATATGTATGGGACTTGAGATTATCTCCTTAGCATAGTAGGAGTGGGCTATTTAGGTTTCATGAGGTCTAGTGGCAGTGTTTCTTATACCATTGAGATCTGATAGCTAGATGTACTTTTGTAGTTGTTCCTTTCATTTTGATCTTGTGTTTATGTTTAGTGGTTATATTCTATTATATTGTACTTTATTATCTAGAGATCTTATGTGATGTGGTATTTATTCATGATGTGTATTCTTTGATCTTTCCATATCTTGTGACATGTACAGTGCATGATAATGCATTTTGGTTATGCCATGTGGCATCTTATATAATTGTATATTATTTCATTGGATTCATACTTATCATTATTCTATGATGTGGATTTTATTATGTATCAGATTTAGTATTGATAAAACTTATGTATGTGATTCAACATCATGGAACCCTTAAGAGATGTAATTTGTTTATGGATTGTTTTAATGTATATGATTTATTGCTTCCGCTATGTTATCTCTTGTTTTTTTAATCATTAAAAAAATGTTTAGCAAACTTAGTCACATAATAGGTTAATTTCTTTTGGTTTCCTTGCCGGGGTGTTACATCAACTATTAGAGTGCAAGTTTCTACGTTCGAAGCTCTAGGTATATTGGAACGTCACTAGATGACGGCTAGTTAAACTTAAATGAAACTTAAACAACTATATGTATCTATTACAACTTGAACACTTTAAACTTTAGGCTCAATTACTTGAACATAGAAAAAAGGAAAAACTTGAATAACTTTTGAGTTGGATTTCAAACATATTTTCTTATGATTGTGTGATATGCCTTTGTTGACTTTGTGAGCACTTTTGTTGTTCTTTCTTGGGTGTCATAGGAGGATGATGTTTGAGACTAGATCAATTGTTAGAGGTCATAGTGCAATCCAAGCTAGAGTTTGTGGGAGAGGTGGACATGATAGTTCTCCTCTAACTCATGGAGAGAATCCTATTTAGGAAGAGAATAGGGTGAGGAGCCATAGAGAAGAACATGCTGACTCAAAGGTGGCTAATATGAGACAGATGATGAAGAATATTCTACAGTGCCTACCTCCTCCAAAGGGTGCTAATAAGGAGGAATCAAATCATACTAGGAATGAGGAGAAGTAGAGGTCCAAGAGCCCTCTGGGAGACCTCCACAGTGATAGATAGAGGTCAACTAAGGCCACTCAAATGAGGGACCTACAGAGGTCCAAGATCAAACCTTTCAATAGATATGGTACACTATATGTGGCATAGTAGTGGTTAATTACCTTAGAGAGATGTTTTCCTATGTAGGAATTTGACTCCAATGTCAAAGCAAGATATGTCATTGCACATCTAGAAATCTTTGGGGCTACATAGTGGAACATCAAAGAAAAGAAACTCAGTGTGGATATGAATATTGTTACTTGCGAGTTATTCTTTGAATTATTTTTTATTGCTTCCTACTAGAGGAGTGGCACCAGTAGAGGGCAGATGAATTTCATAAACTAAGGCATTATATCATGACCATGGTAGAGTACAAGTGAAAATTCTATGAGCTCATCCCTATGCAGGGACTAATGATAGTTTAACACTTCATTAAGGGTCAAAACAACCATTTCATTAGGGGTGTAAATGTATTCCAATCAAAAACCCTCAAGGATTTCATACATCAGGCTATTCTTGTAGAGAAGAATGTCATTTCAAGACATATTAGTTTTGTGGGTGCACCTGCTAGATGACATGCACCATTTGAGTCCAAGGCCACACAAAACTAGGGAAAATGTAGTAATAGGAAACCTCCTTCTTTAGGAGGCAATCAACAACAACAAGAAGGAGGATCTTATCCTCCAATATGGAGTGGTGGCAATGGTTCACACTCTAGGGATTCTCAATACTCTCAATGCAATAGGCACAATCAATACAACCAACCAGCTTAGAGTACTCATTATTTTGCTAGTGGAGGTAGTTTTTAGTAGTCTAGTACACCTAGACTGCAGGGTAGTTTTGATGGAGAACATTTTTCATGTGGAAAATGTGGGCATAAGTCATCTCATTGTTCTCAATGGAAACCATAGTTCTTGGATCATAGACCTATAGTTTTAGAACCCACAACTGGAAATATGGGTAGATCACAAATGGTGTTTTCAGTGGTCTTCTCGTCCTATAGGGGGAAAGGGTCCAATGAGACCCACACATTGAGTGCTTGAGTTTTATCTTGTTTGTAGACTTCTAGGAGTAACCCTAAGTTTAGGGGTTTGGATGTAATGCCTACCCCTAGTTTACTTTTCATGTTGTATTGCCAAATTCTTTAGGCTAACTTTATGGTTATATTTTATGATTTAGTGGTATTTGGTTACCTGGTTTGATTGGATGTTATCTCATACTTAGTTTATATATTTGATGGGCCACTTGATACTCAGTTATTTTATGTGTTTATGTTTATCCTTTCGATGATGATGTTTCATATGTTCATATACTGATTTTAGTTATTTCATAATGATAGTTAGATGGCTAATAAATATGCAATTTTCTATGGTTGCTTACACCATACTTGCTTGTGTATGGTGTTCATGTATGTTTTACTTTATGTTTGGCATTTTTGATGTGGTTGAGGGAGGGAGTTGTACCCACCTACTAGTTGGGATCTATATGATGCACCACTCCTCGTCATTGCATGTTTAGTTTAGATTTATATATACATGCACATGTTCAACTTTTATTCACATTGCTGGTACTGGGCATTGACTTCGCTGAATTGCCAAGATGAGTGTGTCCTATCACAATATCTGAATGGTAAAGAGAGGAGATAGTTCTTGAGTCCAGATCCTAACCTTAAGCCAATTGTCCTAGAATATAGGACAAGTATCTAATTTATTTACCCTTCTGAATTCATCAAGCGACGAGAATTTGAGATTTTGACCCTTGAGCTTGTTTTACTACTTTGTCTTTAAAATGAGTTTCCTATTTATATTTGTGGGTCTATTGTGATTTTTAGTTATAATTAAATCAAATTCAAGGTATATTAAATAATTTAATTTAACAAAAAATTTATAAAGATTTAAAAAAAAAAATTATATTTAATGAATTAATGAGTTAATTAAGTAGAAGAATTAAATTTAAAATATTTAATTAAATTTCCAAATTTGGCATAATTATATTTATTTAATTTAATAATAATTAATTTATTAGTTTCATTTTTATAATAAACTCTAAATATTATTATTATTTAAACTAATAAATATACTATTAAAAATGTCTTGTGATTTAATAAAAGAGAAAGAGAGAGCAAATTAAATAAAGTTTATTTTAATTAAAACATAAAAATTTTGTACATGAAATTAAAATAATAAAGAAAAAGGTTTGCGTGCTTGTAAAACCAAAACCCTAAAAGGAGAAAGCTCTTTATTAAAAAATTAGAGCTCATTTCTCCACATAGGTTTGGAGGAGCAAATTTTGAAAAGAGGGTTTTCGAGAAGATGGGAATTCTTACAAACTTTTGAGCATTCATTTGGTTAGCATCAGATCAAGGTTGGATCTTTGTTGAGATTATCAAAGTTATTTCCATTCTAATTTCTCTCAATCTTCTTCGTGTTTGTCTATGGATATGTTTTTAGAAATAGTTATGGTTGAAATTCTTGTTGATAAATTTACTATTCTTCATTGTTGAAACATTGGTGAATAAAAATCAAATTTAAAACCCTTGTTTGAGAAATTGCATTATTTGTTATTAAATACTCTTATTGGAAAAATTGGATTGATTTGGAAATTTATGAATTGGGATAGGGTTTGGAAAAGAAAACCAGATATTAGATTAACAAATTTGATTGGTTACAATTATTCTTTCTATCAGATCTATACTATAAAAGTTTTTAAAATATATATATTTATATAAAATTACCATAGAAAAAAGAATTATTGTGATAATATTTATATTGAAAATGGTAATTACATTGTAAAACTTTGGATTTCATATACATTTGAGGAATGGTGGATTTGGTTTTTATTTTTACTTTTAAAATAGATTTTAAAAAATTGAGAGGCGAGCCACTACCTCCACCTCCCACCTCCTTCTATCCACACATAGTAGACCTGCTACTGAAGTAGCAAGGCTGCCACAACAATGATTTCAGCCCACAGGGTTAAAAAATAAAAGATAAGGGTCTTTTCTTTAAATTAGTTTTAAAAAAATAAAATTTCAATACATTTAATATTAAATGTTATTATTACTAAAATAGTAATTGTTAGTTATTATTAAATCAATAAAAAATATTTTTTAATAAATTAATAATTATTATTATTAATAGATTTTAACAATTTTTTAGTTAAAGACTTTTGGTATTTAGTTTATTATAATAAAAAAAAAATACATATATTAAATTGATAATTACAATTTCTGATTCTTAATTTGGAAATTGTTACTCAATTATTATAAATGAGACAAATTCCTAGTCTTTTTATATGACTGAAAATTTCGTTTTAAATGGTTCATTTTATTTAAGATGATTTTATTACTAAGGGAACTTTATTACTTTTGTGAACTCAAAAAGCATTGTTTAATATGTCACTTTGAAAACAGAAAACTTGAACCTATTTGTGAAAATTGAACTTTTACATTTTCAAACCAAATGAACTATAATACTACACTTATTAAATTACTTGACGTGATGTATGGTTTATTTTACCGGGGTTCAATTTGACTTAGTATGTTGACTAGTTTTGAATGTTTACCAGAGGCCTGAGAGTTATTGTTTTATGATGTTGTATGTGATGTCATGGTTAGGTGTTTGATCTATGATGTTGTGATTATGTTATTTGGTCATGATCTTTTATTCCCAACCATTGTGATGCAATCAAGTAATTTTGTGATGAGTTTTGATCAATTATCTTTTGGCGCTTTCTAGTTGCTTGTATAGGATTGAGGTGAATATTGTGATTTTCTTGGTGTAACCTATAAGTTATGATTAGTTATCTTTGGTGCTTTCTAGTTGCTTGTATAGGACAGAGGTGACTATCGTGATTTTATGAGTTGTACCATTTACGGGCTTAGGGTAGGTTATCTATGTATATGTTGGAAAGTGGCTTATAATGGAGGCTGGAGCCCTAAATAGACTATCTGGGTAGCCATTGTAAGTAGTATTTATAAGTGATAATATTTCATTAAATGGGGTTAAAATAAATTAATAAGTGTCAGTGTTTTGATTTTCCCATGCCTCAAGTGCTAGTATAGGCTACAATGGAAGTAGAGAGAATGCTTTGGTTTTGACCTTGCCTTGTTAGTATGCCTAGTCTGTATGAAAGGATACTGATGCTGCATAAAGTCACTAGGGGGGCGAAGTCTAGAGAGGCTATCGGGGTAACTTTAGAGTTGACTCATGCATTGACACTTGCCCACTTACATAGTAGATTTCTTACACGTCTTTGTTGCCTCTAGGTTACTTGCAGTGTGTTGGTACTCTTTGAGATAGATTTTTATCAATATTTCCTTGACCTATATGATGGTTATGACTTATGGGATTGATATCCATATGGGACTTGAGATTATCTCCTCAACAAGGTGGGAGTGGGCTATTTCTTATACCTTTGAGATCTGACAACTGGATGCCATTGCTGGATGTACTTGTGCAATTGTTCCTTTCATTATTATCTTGTGTTTATGTTTGGGGGTTATATTCTATTGTATTTTACTTAATTATCTAGAGATCTTATGAGATGTGGTATTTATTCATGATGTATATTCTTTGAGATTTTCATACCTTGTGACTTGTACAATAACTGATTATGCATTTTGGTTATGCAATGTGGTATCTTCTATAATTGTAGATTATTTCATTAGATTCATACTTATGGTTATTCTATGATGTGGATTTTATTATGTATAAGATTTAGTATTGATAAAACTTATTTATGTGATTCAATGTCATGGAACCCTTAAATTTGTTTATGGATTGTTTGTATGTACATGTGAGTTATTGCTTCTTCTATGTTATCTTTGTTGTTTTAATCTTTTAATTTTTTTTTTTATCAAACTTAGTGACATAATAGGTTAAATTCTTTTTGGTTCTCTAGCGGGATGTTATAGATTTGACAACAAGAGCATTTGATTTTAGGGATCAAAAACACAAAAAGAGAGGATAAAGAAAGACACAATTTTCAAGCACACCTTTTAAAGACCAAAATACTAAAAAAGATGAAACTTACTATTTATTAAAAGTTTCCAATATTAGTAAAACCAATTAATTTTTTTGACTTAAAAGGCTTGAATTGCATTGACATCACTTATTGATTGCATGATTGCCACCAAAATCTAACAACACCCTTGCCTCTGCTCCCCCACTTCTTTTGATGCTATTGGACTGACAAATGTAATCTTTTCAACTCACTATTGAATATTGCCACGACTTTCATACTTAGCTAAATATCAATTTACTCATTTATCTATTTCATGAGATATCATAGTGTTTTACTTTCCCATCTCTAACACAGAGAAGATTCATGAAAGATTTCAATAGGCTAGTCATAAAAACTAATCATTATGACCTTGAGTCCAACATTATAGTTGTATTTGACTTTATTTTTTCTTACTTGCAAGCATTTACACTTACTAGCTTTTGAACATGTTTACGACCTTTTTCCAATTAGATCCAAATCTACATACAATATCTCTTATATTTTCTCTACTCTCTATACTAACATCACTTTTTAGGGTGATTATTCAATCCAAAAATAGTACATGTAGGATGAAGATCCCAATACTCCTCCTTTTCTATCTTAAAATCTAGAAGAGTGAGCATAATACTATGATAATAAGTAGAAGTTCACACATTTTCTAAAGTGGATTTTGCATATAGTGTAGTTAATTGTATGCCTTTAGAATTTCACACTCTATTTGGACCCCTACTTTAGTGCGTTTTCTACTATATTATTTTATTCTTGTTAAGACTCTATAAGATAATTGTTAAATCTCAATTTGATTATCTTTGTCACTAGATCTTATGTTATGGATCCTGTCATCACCTTTAATGGTGTTTTCTAGTCAACTAGGGTGCCTAGCTCCCTAGTCCATCCAAAAGGGGACCAAAATCAAAATATCCAAGTTTTGAGCTTTGTTATTTGTGATACAATCCTCATCTTTTCATTTGATAAATCATTGTTGTCCTAAATATATCAATACCTTATGAAATAATGTAAAAAAAGATGTTTTATCATTAATAAGACCTTATTATATTT